>JAUIMM010000601.1:6370000-6970000 GCA_031769625.1 Taudactylus pleione
CCAGAACTGCCCGATGGGCAGTCAGGCCCTGGCTTTAATGCAAAATGATTGTCCCTACACAAGCTATTTCACTCACGTTCTCAACTTTTCAAGTACATACTACAGAATACATCTTTCAAATGTAGTATAAAGAGTCAACATTCACAATGTTGACACAATAATAAAACTTACCCCTTAAATTCAATATATATGTGTGATTCTTACCTATGTGTCTGACTCAGATTTATCCTTTGTTCCAAACATTCAGTCAGTTTACAAAGCCTGATACATAGCAACCTCTTTAGAAAATGTGCATATCACACAAGGCGCTGCAAAAACTTACATTTGTGCATTTCTAATATCCTACACTGACTATTACCTTCTTACTGGTCTTCAACCAGATGGTGTTCGGTCTTTTCTCACCATCACACATGCTGCAGGACATGGTTTTTTGTTTTTTTTTAACATAATGTTGGTGCTGTGTGCCTGTACATTGTTGTGAAATCATGTTTAAAGTAGGGGTGTGCACTGGCCACTTTTCGTGTTTTGTGTTTTGGTTTTGGATCTGGATCTTTCTTCGTGTTTTGGATCTGGATTGGTTTTGCCAAAACCACCCTTCCGTGTTTTGGGTTCTGGGTTTTGTGTTTTGGATCTGTATTTTTTTTAAAAAAAGCATAAAAACAGCTAAAATCACAGAATTTGTTGGTTTCTCTGCTCCTATGCTATTATTAACCTCAATAACCTTAATTTCCACTCATTTCCAGTCTATTCTGAACACCTCACACCTCACAATAGTGTTTTCATGTCCAAAAGGTTGCACCGAGGTAGCTGGATGACTATGCTAAGCGACACGAGTGGGCGGCACAAACACGTGACCCATCTAGGAGTGACACTGCAGTGGCAGACAGGATGGCAGTTAGAAAAACTAGGCCCCAAACTGTACATAATGCAAAGAAAAAAAAGAAGTGCAAGATGGAATTGTCCTTGGGCCCTCCCACCCACCCTTATGTTGTATAAACAGGACATGCACACTTTAACAAATCAATCATTTCAGCGCCAGGGTCTGCCACACAACTGTGGCTGAAATGATTGGTTCGTTTGGGCCCCCACAAAACAAGCTGGCAATTAATGTGTCCCTGCACAAACTGGCTCTACGGAGGCAAGATGTCATCCTCATCCTCCTCATCCACCGATTCCTCACCCTCTTCAGTGTGTACATCCTCATCCTCACAGAGTATTAATTCGTCCCTGCTGGAACCACAGGTCCCTCTGTACGTTCTGGAGGCTGGTCTCCCTGGAAGAGTTGATAATTCATTTTATGAACATCATCTTCTCCACATTTTGTGGAAGCAACCTCCTACGCCTTTCGCTGACAAGGTTCCCGGCTGCACTAAACACTCTTTCGGAGTACACACTGGAGGGGGGGCAACTCAGGTAAAATAGAGCCAGTTTGTACAGGGACCTCCAAATTGCTTCTTTTTCCAGCCAGTACAGGTACGGACTGTCTGACATGCCTACTTGGATGCTGTCACTGATGTAATCCTTTAACAGACAGACGCACGCTTGTCGCTGCTGCTTTAAGGATGTAGGTGCGGCTACAGCCCACACAATTCACAAAGACAGAAAAAAGAAGAAGAATATTTTAATTGTTTGTGTAGAACACTTTGAGGTGTCACCACCCTTTAACAGACAGACGCACGCTTGTCGCTGCTGCTTTAAGGATGCAGGTGCGGCTACAGCCCACACATTTCACAAAGACCGAAAAAAAAAAGAACAATATTTTAATTGTTTGTGTAGAACACTTTGAGGTGTCATCACCCTTTAACAGACAGACGCACGCTTGTCGCTGCTGCTTTAAGGATGCAGGTGCGGCTACAGCCCACACAATTCACATAGACAGAAAAAAAAAGAACAATATTTTAATTGTTTCTGTAGCACACTTTGAGGGTGTCACCACCCTTTAACAGACAGACGCATGCTTGTCGCTGCTGCTTTGAGGATGCAAGTGTGGCTACATCGCACACAAGTCACAAACACATTAAAAAAATAGTTTTTTATTTTTTGGAACACTTTGAGAGTTACACCACCCTTTAACAGACAGACGCACGCTTGTCGCTGCTGCTTTAAGGATGCAGGTGCGGCTACAGCCCACACATTTCACAAAGACCGAAAAAAAAAGAACAATATTTTAATTGTTTGTGTAGAACACTTTGAGGGTGTCACCACCCTTTAACAGACAGACGCACGCTTGTCGCTGCTGCTTTAAGGATGCAGGTGCGGCTACAGCCCACACATTTCACAAAGACCAAAAAAAAAAGAACAATATTTTAATTGTTTGTGTAGCACACTTTGAGGGTGTCACCACCCTTTAACAGACAGACGCACGCTTGTCGCTGCTGCTTTAAGGATGCAGGTGCGGCTACAGCCCACACAATTCACAAAGACAGAAAAAAGAACAATATTTTAATTGTTTGTGTAGCACACTTTGAGGGTGTCACCACCCTTTAACAGACAGACGCACGCTTGTCGCTGCTGCTTTAAGGATGCAGGTGCGGCTACAGCCCACACATTTCACAAAGACCAAAAAAAAAAGAACAATATTTTAATTGTTTGTGTAGCACACTTTGAGGGTGTCACCACCCTTTAACAGACAGACGCACGCTTGTCGCTGCTGCTTTAAGGATGCAGGTGCGGCTACAGCCCACACAATTCACAAAGACAGAAAAAAGAACAATATTTTAATTGTTTGTGTAGCACACTTTGAGGGTGTCACCACCCTTTAACAGACAGACGCACGCTTGTCGCTGCTGCTTTAAGGATGCAGGTGCGGCTACAGCCCACACAATTCACAAAGACAGAAAAAAAAAGAACAATATTTTAATTGTTTGTGTAGCACACTTTGAGGGTGTCACCACCCTTTAACAGACAGACGCACGCTTGTCGCTGCTGCTTTGAGGATGCAGGTGGAATCTAGACGGGATTTGGAACCGAGGACACACTACCTCCATCAATTGTCTAAATCCCACTGCACTAATGTCGGATACCGGACGCACGTCTAACACCAACATAGCAGTCAAGGCCTCAGTTATACGTTTTGCTTCAGGATGACTGCTGTCGTACTTCATCCTCATCGCTAGGGACTGTTGGAGGGTCAATTGTTTAGTAAAAGTAGTGATGTTCCTACTTCCTCTCTGGGATGATGAACAACTCCCAGCAGCAGCAACAGCACTAGGAGGAAGAGCTTCTTGATCTTTCCCTATTTTATTTTTATCGGAGAAAGTTTGGTCCTCCATTTATGTTATATTGATATATATACGTGCGGCTAAAGCGCACACAAACACAGAAAATATTATTTTATTTTTGCTGGAGAGTAGTGCACTTTGTGGGTTACACCACCCTTTAAGAAATGAGCCAGCCGGCTCTTTACTTATGGGACACAGGCGCACGCTTGGCGCTGCTCCTTTGTTGATGCACGTGCAGCCACAGTGCACACAATTCACAAACACAGAAAATAATTTTTTTTTTGGTTTGGACTGGAGTGTACTTTCGGGGGTTACAGCACCCTTAACGGTCAAGCCAGCCGGCCCTTTACTTATGACACAGGCGCACGCTTGGCACTACTTTGTTGATGCACGTGCGGCTACTGCGCACACAATTCACAAACACAGAAAATATTTTTTTTTTAGGTTTGGACTGGAGTGTACTTTCGGGAGTTACAGCACCCTTAACGGTCAAGCCAGCCGGCCCTTTACTTATGACACAGGCGCACGCTTGGCACTACTTTGTTGATGCACGTGCGGCTACTGCGCACACAATTCACAAACACAGAAAATAATTTTTTTTTGGTTTGGACTGGAGTGTACTTTCGGGGGTTACAGCACCCTTTAACGGTCAAGCCAGCCGGCCCTTTACTTATGACACAGGCGCACGCTTGGCACTACTTTGTTGATGCACGTGCGGCTACTGCGCACACAATTCACAAACACAGAAAATAATTTTTTTTTGGTTTGGACTGGAGTGTACTTTCGGGGGTTACAGCACCCTTAACGGTCAAGCCAGCCGGCCCTTTACTTATGACACAGGCGCACGCTTGGCACTACTTTGTTGATGCACGTGCGGCTACTGCGCACACAATTCACAAACACAGAAAATAATTTTTTTTTGGTTTGGACTGGAGTGTACTTTCGGGGGTTACAGCACCCTTTAACGGTCAAGCCAGCCGGCCCTTTACTTATGACACAGGCGCACGCTTGGCACTACTTTGTTGATGCACGTGCGGCTACTGCGCACACAATTCACAAACACAGAAAATAATTTTTTTTTGGTTTGGACTGGAGTGTACTTTCGGGGGTTACAGCACCCTTTAACGGTCAAGCCAGCCGGCCCTTTACTTATGACACAGGCGCACGCTTGGCACTACTTTGTTGATGCACGTGCGGCTACTGCGCACACAATTCACAAACACAGAAAATAATTTTTTTTTAGGTTTGGACTGGAGTGTACTTTCGGGGGTTACAGCACCCTTAACGGTCAAGCCAGCCGGCCCTTTACTTATGACACAGGCGCACGCTTGGCACTACTTTGTTGATGCACGTGCGGCTACTGCGCACACAATTCACAAACACAGAAAATAATTTTTTTTTTGGTTTGGACTGGAGTGTACTTTCGGGGGTTACAGCACCCTTAACGGTCAAGCCAGCCGGCCCTTTACTTATGACACAGGCGCACGCTTGGCACTACTTTGTTGATGCACGTGCGGCTACTGCGCACACAATTCACAAACACAGAAAATAAATTTTTTTTTGGTTTGGACTGGAGTGTACTTTCGGGGGTTACAGCACCCTTAACGGTCAAGCCAGCCGGCCCTTTACTTATGACACAGGCGCACGCTTGGCACTACTTTGTTGATGCACGTGCGGCTACTGCGCACACAATTCACAAACACAGAAAATAATTTTTTTTTTGGTTTGGACTGGAGTGTACTTTCGGGCGTTACAGCACCCTTAACGGTCAAGCCAGCCGGCCCTTTACTTATGACACAGGCGCACGCTTGGCACTACTTTGTTGATGCACGTGCGGCTACTGCGCACACAATTCACAAACACAGAAAATTATTTTTTTTTTGGTTTGGACTGGAGTGTACTTTCGGGGGTTACAGCACCCTTAACGGTCAAGCCAGCCGGCCCTTTACTTATGACACAGGCGCACGCTTGGCACTACTTTGTTGATGCACGTGCGGCTACTGCGCACACAATTCACAAACACAGAAAATAATTTTTTTTTGGTTTGGACTGGAGTGTACTTTCGGGGGTTACAGCACCCTTTAACGGTCAAGCCAGCCGGCCCTTTACTTATGACACAGGCGCACGCTTGGCACTACTTTGTTGATGCACGTGCGGCTACTGCGCACACAATTCACAAACACAGAAAATATATTATTTTTTTAGCACTTGGGGGGAGCACCCCTGATGGACAGAGCACCCCCTGGACAACACTACAGCACTCCTTTAGGACTGGGACACTGCACAGGACTTTGGAGTGGACACAGCCCCTATGGAGAACTGACTGCACAACACAGTCCAGCCAGCCCCTATGGACTTTGAAGTAGTGGACACAGCCCCTATTAACAACAGCAGCACAGCACAACACAGCCAGCCCCTATGGACTTTGAAGTAGTGGACAACAGCAGCACTACACTACACTACACTACACAGCCCTAACTCCCACCCTCCCTCTTCACTGTCCACAGCCGAGTGAGAAAATGGCGCCGACGCGGGTACCTTATATAGGATCCAAAACCCGCGAGACTCGGAAGGCGGGATGATGACGTTTTGCCTCGATTTCAGATCCGAGTCAGGCGGGAAAAGTCGAGCCTGACTCGGATCGGACTCGGATCGGGGGGGCTCGGGGGGGTTCGGATTTCAGAAATCCGAACCCGCTCACCCCTAGTTTAAAGTATTTAAATGTTTAAAAAATGTACTTACTCTTGTTAATTGAGTGAATATCAACGTGTATCTGGTCGTATTAGGGTGTGCTGGCAGTTCCTTCCATTCCTGGTTTTCCAGTCTAGATTTGGTAGTGTTAGTGCTGCTATCCCCAATTCTAAGTGATGGAGACAGAAGAAAACAGTGCTAGGAGCTCCAATCATATTGCTTGCACCCTGCAGGAGGACCATGATACTTAGGGTGCTTCAACCCAGTCCTCTGCATGGGGACAAGAGGTAGGGACAAGAGAGCAGCAGATATCAATACACATTTCTTTGTGCCTGGATTATATAGCCCTGCTATCACTTTTTCCTTTTACAATGTGGCTGAACCAGTATTCATTGCGTGGCACATAACGTGATATATCAAATACCTAGTTGCCTATTTATCAAGCTAAAATCAAGTAAAAATGGCATGATTAATGGACTTTTGTAGTAACTACTTTTGTAGTAACAAGGCCATTTATCATTGAATGTATCAGCAATGGACAACATAAAATACTGCAGTCCTCATAATTCTCCATGGGATCTGCACCTATTTATTAATCTCTGAAAAGCATAGTTGCTTTAGCTTATAGACTACAGTATTACTGAAAATAGATCTACAGATAGCAGCCCATCAGCCTGAACTGCTGGGCCACGCAATGTGAAGCGGTAAGTGGCAAGCAGCTATAAGCAAGCAGTGAAGGAGATAATAATGGGTCAAAGTCATTGCTTGGACAGCACTGGATGTGCTGATGTGCTGTTTCAACATGACTGTAATGATAAATGGCCTTTTTAAGACATCTGTTATTGTTGCAAATAGCAGAGATTTTTGTAACAGGCAAGCGGAAAAAACCGTAAATTAATAGATAATTCTCTTTCCCTTGTTTTTAAATTGTGTTTGTTCCCAGTTGTAAGGCTCTGAGAAACATGCTGGTACTATATAAACATTAACATCATTCTAAAAAATAATAATTCAAATAATCATTTACAAAAGGTTTATCACATGGCAGTTGTACCTTTATTGTTTCCACAATAAAAAAGTGTGATTAATTGCAATGTTTTTCCTTACAAATTTGTTTTATTTTTACAAGGGACAACAATAAATAATAATAATAATAATAATAATAAGAAGAAGAAGAATATTAATAATTAAAGATGTGCGCGGATCCCTGTATTTTGGTTCTAATTCACCATTGTGTTTTGGTTTTGCTTTTAGCTAAACCACCCTCAAATGTTCTTGTTTGGATTTGGTTTTGGTTCGGTTATGGATTCCTTAAAAATCTATAAAATCATGTAATTTGGACCTGTTTACATGGATTCTAAACACCCAACTTTGGTTTTTAAATTTGAGTTCCGAACTGACTACAGAACCAAACCGGGACTCTGAACTGGGACTTCATTCGACTCAAAACTCCTTAATTCAGGTGTCTTCGTGTTTCAGGAAAACCGAACCGCACATCTCTAGTAATAATAATAATAATAATAATAATAATAATAATAATTACTTTTACAGCAAAATGTATGATGTCTGAAATGATTTTCACCAGAAACTATCTACACAGGCTTTACCTTGCCTTTGAAAAATCCAGAATTTTAATGTCTAAAATTCAAAATGTAACATTCTGCTAAAGAGGACATCTTACAAGTCTCCTGTCATGGCTTGTACTGTATGTGGTCTAGAAGTGATGTCTATCGTTTTGTTTCAGTTAGTCCTATTATTCAACATGGACCCCAAATTTTCAGTACAGTTGAAGGACATGCAGTATCTCTACCATGCAAAGCCAGTGGAGTACCTAAACCATCTATTATCTGGAGAAAGGTAACAATAATTAGGAATATTCTATTTGGGAATCTCTTGCAATCAGATTTTATGTTATACATGTGTGTGTTTTATACTATGGTGATCCCTATTTTATGCAGCCATTTTAGAACACAGGACATGGCATTGGAGATTATAGCAGTAAAGCATACTTGTCTACTCTTGCCCATACTCCTGGAATTTACAGCATAGGGCTGTATTCAATTAGCCATGAAAAGTGCATTTTGGAGAAAAGTTTTCTTTTCGATTTGCACTTTTCACCTGTTTCAAAGTATCTCCATATTCAATTCCCCAGAGTTTTTGCCTACGCGAAAACTCCATAGGCAAAAACAGGTGAAAAAGTTTCTCCAGCATAAGGCAGGAGAAAAGAAGTACAAAATCCATATTTTGGGGTGCAAATTAGGGATGTGCAGGCTCAGATAGGTTCGAGTTTGCACGTTGAGTTCGGATTTTTCCCTCCAAAAAAACGGAACTCAGAAAGAGGCAAAACGTCATCTTACATGGACGAACATCATCATTCCTGGACAAAAATCCAGGAATGATGATGTTCGTCCATGTAAGATGACGTTTTGCCTCTTTCTGAGTTCCGTTTTTTTGGAGGGAAAAATCCGAACTCAACGTGCAAACTCGAACCTATCCGAGCCTGCACATCCCTAGAGCAAATGTGGGGACTTGGTTCAGAACCCTTTGGATACCCCCCCCTAGTGACTAATAGGAAAAAAATAAACATAATTCACCGCAAAAAAGACGAGACGGGGAAAAAATGTAAAAAGTGTTGGACAATGGTAAAAAAAGTGGGAGGCCTGGTACTTTGGGGGGGCTATATGGTTGGGACAAGTGTTTTTGGGATTGCACAAGGCTGCAGCAGGTGTATTTTTGAGATTTTTTAAATCTTCATTTTAGAGGCATCAAAATATACTACAGGTAGTACCCATTTTCACGTACCCCAAATTTAACCTCAGTACTTATATTTCAGAAAAAACATTGCTTTCTACAATATTTCCACACATATGCAAATATGCATATAACAGCCCATTGCAACAAAATAACTTCACTAAATACCTTTATTAGGGCTACTACTTCTATTCTATATTGATTCCCAGGGTCACTGAAGCTTTTTATGGGGTACAGACTGATTTCTCCAAAAAATAGGTCCTTTTTGCTAGTTTCGCTTTAGAGAACATTCACCTATCCACATTTTTGTGTGATTTACAATTAAATTGGGCGAAAAGCAGGGACGCGTATGGAGAAAACATCACAGCAAAACAGGCGTATGAGGCGAATTCAATCCGCTTTTCGCCAGATGGCACTTTTCGCGGCTAATTGAATTCAGCCCATACTCCACAAGTCAAGGGAGTCTCCACAGACTCCTGGGAGAGCAGGTCACTCTCCTGCTTCCCAGTCACTTCCTAGTGAAATGTAATTGATGTCACAGCATTGCATCACGTGAAGCAAGGCCATCATTTTGCATACTGGTGCTTTTTCATGTGGCATGCATATACTGGACAGCTTTACATTGCAAATTAGAGTTTAGATAGATACAAACCTCCCAAATCTGTTAACACAGTGCAATGTCTGTTATAATGTGTTATTTGGTCAGTTTATTAAGAGCCATTTATCGGAAAACAACCTCAGATAAAAACCTGTCATGGTGATGAGTAAAAAGTAAAATCATACAGTAGTTAAAGCTTTCTCTTACTTGCGGGTTCAGACCAGAATGCACGGCCATTAAGCTGCATATGTACAAAGTGAAGATGTCCAGCCCATCAGGAAGGGATCAGTAGATTCATCTCTGGCCAGGCTTACCCCATAGAGGAAAACTGGATAAGACCATCTTCAGGCGTTAGCTACCAGCTACTGTAGAGAAACTTCATAAAGCTAATATTTTTGGAGCTTGTTAAATAGCCCTATAACAACTTCCCCACAGAAAACTAAGTGGATAGATGCTGTGTGCACTGTTGGTTACAAAGCAGTAGAGATATAGATCTTGCTTTATAACTTTGTTAATTAGGGCTGTAACTTAATTGTACCTTATATACTGTATGTGGAAACCACCATTTTCACATGTTTTATGGACAGAAATACTTTGATAAATAGGGCTCTTTGGCCCTCATTCAGAGCCGTACGCTCTGAGCAGAGCGCACGCTCTGAATGAGGGCCGCCCTCCATAATTCTGGAGCGTCCTCCTGGACGCTCGTATAGCTGTGGGTCACCACCCACAGCCTATACGAGCGTGCAGTTTGATGGCCACGATGGTCGTGACCATCGCGACCATCGAAACTGCGAGCCGGAGCCTGCGGTTGAGGTTTTCAACCGCAAGGCCCGGAGTGATTTTGGCTCTATCAGAGCCAAAATCACTCCCACTGACATCACTTGTGTTGTCTGTGGGCCGGCTTCTGACGGTAGGCGTTCCCTTGGGAACGCCCCCGTCTGGGAGGCACGCCCCCGGCACGCCCACCAAAGGGGGCGTGCTGTCAATCAACATCGACAGCACGCCCCCTTTGATCAGACACAACGAGTGAAGGACTTTCCTTCGCTCGTCGCGTCTGGCGCATGCGGATGACGGAGCTCCCGCCGTCGTGCGCATGCGCAGTGCACAACATCGACCCACTTGCGAGCGGACAGCCGCTTGCGAGTGGGTCTGAATCAGGCCCTTTGTCTTTTAGAAAATTATGCTGGCTCACTGTTTTGGGTTTGTTCTCCATAACATGTGATGTTTCTGAGTAGCATGACTTAATAGCATACTCGCCTACATTTAGAAGAGGAGGTCAAAAGAGCAAGTGCAGAGGTTGTGAAGAAGTGATATGGGTCACTACATTCGAGAGCAGCGCTATGATTAGGCAAAACCCCCCGATTGCTGGAGATAATCCAGTCAGCGGTAACTTGCTTTTGCATCCGGTAGCCAATCTATAAGGATGAAGTTAACAGAAAGACTAGTCTGAAAAAAATATTTAGTTGAAGCAATAAATCAAGGCTTACATTTTTAAAAATTAATGGGACTATTGCCTACAAATTATATTTATTTTTAGGGTGAGAGGAAAAGTCTATTATTTGATAAATATACCCTTATGTGTCTGATAGTTGCAAAAGTCAGTACTAAACGATACACTCAAATTTGCAGCGAATCACTCTTTTCTAAAATATTGCTTTTTATAATTGATTATTAGGAGATAATTATTTGTGACTTTGGATGATATTATTGGGTTTTGCAGTAAATACTTACTTTCCTTTATAGAAGGGAGAAACTATTGTTCAGAATAATGATTCTATAATCATTGAATTGGATGGAAGCCTGTTCCTATCTGCTCCAGGAGGGGAGGATTCTGGAGAATATTTGTGCAGTGCAGTAAATGCTGCAGGTTATGCAGCACGTAAAGTCCAACTAACAGTCTATGGTAAGCTGCTCATTTTGTTACTATATATTTTAGTAATATTTACATTTATTGTGATATAAATAAATAAAAAGAATGCAGTCATTTTTGCATACCATAGATGAAAACTTGCTGTTGACACACATTCTTGGGATTACATAAAAAAACCTTTGGTTAAGTGCTTCAAGATAATGGACCCTGGATACATCAAATAAAATAAAACTTGACGTAATGCAATACAGATAACAGAAGATTGTCTCAACAATACCCCTCGCAACAAGCCTATAGGTAGCGAATCTGTCAAAGTCTGGGATCTACATGTATCTCCAGCTGTCCAATCAGGAAGCTAAAAACAAAATATCACCAAAATAGATCTTCAAGCGCTCTAGAGTGACACTTCTTTAGAGATCAAGGGTTCTCCACATCAAGAGATTTTCCTCTTTCAACGGAGTGTTTAACCCAAAAAGAAAACACAAAAATACATATGGTAATATAATCAAAATAATTTATCCCCTTAAATCGTGTGTAATTCCAAATTCCTACCAGATTGTAGGTCTACACATAGGGTAGACATCAAACGCCTTTTATGGTATTAATAACCTTTCCGAGTTCCCATTTGCCAGGAATTGATGTCTTCTATCTCCAATTCCAATCCCATATATATAAATGGAAAATAAACCTCATATGGTATAATACTGGTTTATTAAACAGAAACAAGTAAATATACACACAAGGAAATATTTGGCCCCTCACCAGATGTAGTGGTCCACTTTTATACAAAGTAGACAAATAGGTATTTAGTAACAGTCCATCAGGCATCCCTGGATACCGTTCCCAAAGTCCTTGGTTTGGAGTCAAATTTTCCTCATCTAAGTCCTCTTTTTGTCCAATGCGTTTCGATATAATCTTTATCGTTCTCAAGTCATATTGAGGATACTAGCACTATGGGTTTTTAAACCCTTTTCAATCCCTCCCACTCGTTTCCTATTTCCAGACATGGATTTCCTATCTATTAGAAAGTCCCCTATGAATCCAGTTCTCCTATCCACTTCATGTTTTTCTCTCATCTATATGGCACATACGTTTCCCGCTTTTCTCAGGTTTCCAGTTACACTCTGGATGTGATCTATTTCTGTGTCTCAGTATTACAGATCCCCACGACAGGCACTCATTTGTTCCGGCTTTCACGCTGCTCAATAGGCACGTGTTTCCTGGTCTCTGTCTCCAGTTGGAGTCCATGCTGTTACAAGTTCAGCACTTCCGGTTTTGCCGGATGAATGGAGTTTTACATATAAATTTCTCCAATTCTTTCGAAATGTCCCAGGTTATGATAGCCGCCATTTTGGGATAGTCCAAACTCGAAATAATAACCATAAATGGTATACAATCGGGAAGCTAGCTGCCTTAATACCGGCAGCCGGCTTCCCAACTGTCATATCCCGGCGAGGGATGAATTGCCGGGCCTCTAGATGTAGATGCCTGACATGTCCCCAATGCCGGGAGACCGGCGCCCGGCATCCCGATCGAAGGGATGTCGGGTGCCGCGAGCGGACAGCTGCGGGGGAGAGGGTTAGGTTTAGGGCACCGGGGGGGACTTAGGGTTAGGCACCTCCCCGGGAGGGGTAGGGTTAGGCTAGGGGGAGGGATGGTTAGGGTTAGGCACCCCCAGGGGGGACTTAGGTTTAGGCAGTGGGGAAGGGGGGTTAAGGTTAGGCACTTAGAGGGGGGAGGTTAGGGTTAGGCACTTGGGGGGAAGGTTAGGGTTAGGCACCCCCGGGGGGAACTTAGGGTTAGACACCCCCCGGGGCACTTAGGTTTAGGCAGCGGGGAAGGGGGGAGTTAGGGTTAGGCACTTAGAGGGGGGATTAGTGTTAGGCATAATGGTTGAGAATAATAAGTGGGTGTTGCCATGCTGCTGGGAATGGTTGAGAATAATGAGTGGGTGAGGGCATGCTGCTGGGAATGGGTGAGAATAATGAGTGGGTGTGGCCATGCTGCAGGGAATGTGTGAGAATAATAAGTGGGTGCAAGCATGCTGCTGGGAATGGTGAGAATAATGAGTGGGTGCAGGCATGCTGCTGGGAATGGGTGATAATAATGAGTGGGTGTGGGCATGCTGCTGGGAATGGGTGATAACAATGAGTGGGTGTAGCCATGCTGCAGGGAATGGGTGCGAATAGTAAGTGGGTGCAGGCATGCTGCTGGGAATGGGTGAGAATAATGAGTGGGTGTTGGCATGCTGCTGGGAATGGTTGAGAATAATGAGTGGGTGTGGCCATGCTGCAGGGAATGGGTGATAATAATGAGTGGGTGTGGGCATGCTGCTGGGAATGGGTGAGAATAATGAGTGGGTGAGGGCATGCTGCTGGGAATGGGTGAGAATAATGAGTGGGTGAGGGCATGCTGCTGGGAATGGTTGAGAATAATGAGTGGGTGTGGCCATGCTGCAGGGAATGGGTGAGAGTAATGAGTGGGTGAGGGCATGCTGCTGGGAATGGGTGATAATAATGAGTGGGTGAGGCCATGCTGCTGGAAAAACAAAACTTCTTCCACAGGGAACTGTAAAAATGTAAATAGAAATTGTTTTATTAAAGGTGGTGATGGTCTTAGGTGTATTCTGTAGGCAAATTCTCAAAGTATATAGTATTATAGAGATTAAAGAGTGTAGCTAAGAGTTGACATTAGGACACTAGCCGCAGTGTTCTAGTGTAATTAGTATCGTGGGAGTAGACAGGGTATAATGAAGAGGTGAGTTGACAATATTGCTAATAAGTATTTAAAAATGTAAAGACTGTGGGAGAGCCTAAAGGGAAAGGTAAAATATTCAGTAGGAGAAGTGCAGCACAGAAAGAGGGGATAGATGCAGATCTTAGAACTAAAGTGTGTTGTGATTAGCTTTGAGATGTATGAATAGGTGCTATTGTTGGGGGACCAGTAAGTTGTGGTGAATAGGTTATGATAGGCAGTGGCATAACTTAGGGGTGCGGACCACACTGGGTGTCGCCCTCCAAAGGGGTGACACCAAAATGCTGTCTCCTCCTCCGTGGCAGCGTACTGAGGGCCTGATTCAGACCCGCTCGCGAGCGCTCGCAAGCGGGTCGATGGTGTCCTAGTGTGCATGCTCGAGACCTGGGGAGCTCCGTCGTGCGCATGCGCGAGACCCGGGGAGCGACGGGTAAGCCGTCGCTCCAGGTCTCGCACCAAAGGGGGCGTGCTGTCGATGTTGATTGACAGCACGCCCCCTTTGGTGGGCGTGCTGGGGGCATGGCTGCCAGACGGAGGCGTTCCCATGGGAACGCCTACCGTCTGGGTCCGGCCCCACTGACATCACTAGTGATGTCAGTGGGAGTGATTATGGCTCTGATAGAGCCAAAATCACTCCAGGGCTTGCGGTCACCGAGACCCTACTGCAGGGTCTCGTCGCAAGCCCGATGGTCGCGATGGTCTTGACCATCGCGACCATCATCATGGACGCTTGCATAAGCTGTGGGTGGTAACCCACAGCTATTCGAGCATCCAAGAGGCTGCTCCATTTTTAGGTAGGAGGGCCCTGATTCAGAGCGAGCGCTCTGGTCAGAGCGTCCGGCTCTGAATCAGGCCCTGAGCGCTGAACACTAACATCACAGTGCAGTGACTGACTCCAGTCACTGAGGAGGGGTTGGCAGTGCAAGGAGTCCCTGGGGGCAACCCGGCATCTCCAGGAGTGCTGGGCATACCTCCAGATTTCATTTAGAAGGAAAGAGCAATTGGTCCAAAAGACTGGCAGTTTACATGTATGCATTCTATATAATATTTGTTATTACTATGTGTGGATATCAGAGCACATGATGAGTCATTTACAGCATTCACAACAAAGGAGAGTTGCTATAGTGATTTATCCACTGTACTGTATATTCATAGCTTAAGTCTGGATCAATATATATACATACTGTCAATTTATACAGGGCCAAAACTAGTAATTTGGCGCCCCCTCCCCCTGGTAATTCCTCTGCAGCAGGGCCCCCATAGTAATGCCCCTTCAGTAGTGCACCTATAGTAATGCCCGGTGAGGTAATGCCCCTGTACTAGTGGCCATATGGTAATGTTCCCATAGTAATGCCCCTGTAGTGCCCATATAGTAATGCCCCTGTAGTGCCCAAATAGTAATGCCCCTGTAGTCCCCATATAGTAATGCCCTCTAGTAATACCCCTGTAGTGCCCATGTAGTAATACCCCTAGTAATGCCCCTTTAGTGCCCATTTAGTAATGCCCCTGTAGTGCCCCCTAGTAATGCCCCTGTAGAGCCTTCTGGTAATGCCCATGTAGTAATACCCCTAGTAATGCCCCTGTAGTGCCCATTTAGTAATGCCCCTGTAGTGCCCCCTAGTAATGCCCCTGTAGAGCCTCCTGGTAATGCCCCTGTAGTAATACCCCTAGTTATGCCCCTGTAGTGCCCATTTAGTAATGCCCCTGTAGTGCCCATGTACAGCCCTCTGCTAATGCCTCTGTAGAGCCCCCTGGTAATTCCCCTGTAGTGCCCCCTTGTACTGCCCTGTAGAGCTGGTAATGCCCCTGTAATGCCCCCTGATAATGCCCATATAGAGCCCCCTAATAATGCCCCTGTAGTGCACCCTGGTAATGCCCCCATAGTGCTCACTGGTAATGCCCCCATAGTGCCCCCTGATAATGCCCCTGTAGTGTTCCCTGGTAATGCTTCTGTAGTCCTCATGGTAATGCCCCCGTAGTGCCGCTTACACACACAAAAAAATAAATACTTACCTTAAACCCCGCTCCTGTGACCGCCGCCGTTGGGTCTGCCCAGCTGCTCCTCGGAACTATGGGAGAGACGTCATTACATCTCTCCCATAGTGCCTGTGGGGAGAGCCGGAAGTAGGATTTCAGAAGAGAACTCCAGCCTCCGGCTAGCGCGGCGCTGCAGAGAAGAGCCGGGCGCCCGTTGGTAATAAAATCTCAGCGGGCACCCGCCTTAGAGTCTCCCTGCGGCACCGGGCTGGAGGTCACTGACGCCGGGTGCAGCGGCGCACCCGGTGCACGTGCATCTCAAGCCCCCCCCTTGTTGCGGCCCTGATATATGTACTGTAATATAGTTATTGGATGCTATTAATACAATATACATAAATATTTTTTTTCAGTTAAACCCAGAATATTGAATCCACAATCAGTAAACCAAGAAGGAAGTTCTAAAAGTCATATAGAAATATCAGTGAAAGTAGGTGATGATGTGACACTACCATGTGAGGTAAAGAGTATGCCACCTCCATTCATTACATGGGCAAAGGAGAAACAGCTCATTTCTCCATTTTCTCAGAGGTACAGTAACATCTTCCCAGCTCTTGCTGCATGTACTAATATGTATTACTTGTATTTCATTGCTCTTCCTGTTACCTAAACACAGCAGATAAAGGGGCTTATTTAATAGGGTGCGCAGTGGCATCACTAGGAGGGTGCGTGTCGCACCTGGGTGTCACCCGCCGATGGGTGACACCAAAGTGGCTACTCCTCCTCAGTGACAGGAGCTGGGTCCTGCACTGTAGCATTACGTGCAGCACTTGGCTCCTGACACAGTGGGGGATCCGGCACTGTACACAGAGTGGTCCCCAGAGGCAGTCCACACCTCCGGGACCCCAGGAGGGATTACAACGGGGGTTAGGGCCACAAGACCACACCCCTTCAGCAAGGCCACACCCCATACCCTTGAGACCACGCCCCCTTTTCCGCCCTCCCCACACCAAGTGTGACCGCAGGGAGGGATGCCACTGAGGATGAGAGCTAATGCTGCTGAGGGAGTTCATGCGAGTGTTCCTGTATTTTTAAAGCAGAAATCATTTTAAAGGCAAAGCCAAGCTGGTTTTATCTTTAAAATGATTGGCGCTTTAAATATACATGAATAATCACATGAATCCTGCAGCAGCGCCAGCTCGCACCCTATTACATAAAACCCATAGACTTTTTGTTAATAAACAATAAGTCGCATTGAGATTGCAGCCTAGTTATTCAGAAGGAATTACTGGCGTCACTGTAGCAGTAAGTGACCAATATTCATATGGCACTCCTCCTAGAAATTTATATCTATGGGTAAATTTATTAAAGTGAGAGTTTTTAGAAGTGAGTTAAAGATGTTGCCCATAGCAGCCAATCAGATTCTACTTAACATTTAACTAGCACCTTCTTGAAGATAATAGCTAGAATCTGATTGGTTGCTTCATGGCAACATCTCTTCTAGAACTCACTTCTAAAAACTCTCCTTTTAGTAATTTACCCCTTGTTATCTATTGCTTATATAGCGTCACCATATTCCATTGTGCTACACAATTGGGGTCAAACAGTAATAAAACAAGACTGGCTAATAACAGAGAGACAGAGAGGTAAGTGGGCCCTGCTCACATTCTATAGGTAAATATGGTGCATTGTCATTAATATTGGTTTAGCTTCAAATAAATGTATGGCTGCTTCATCTGTGTAGATATGCGGTGACTTTTAGAAGCGCTACTGAACCATTGTAGTCTATGGCCCTCATTCAGAGCCACTCGCAAACAGCAGTACGCTCGTTGCGTTCCGATGTTGACTAACCGCGCATGCGTCGGTGTAACACTGCGCATGTGCGTACGGCAGATTGCGAGTTTTTTTGGTCTCGTTTGTCAAATAGCGTACAGGAAGTGACATGTCAAATGTGATTGACAGAACAGGGCGTTTTTGGGTGTTGACGGGGGTGGAGATGGAAAAACGCAGGCGTGGCGAGGCGTTTTTGGGGCGTACATACATTAGCAGATGCGAGCGTAAAATGTGTTCGGACCGACTCATACGTCACTGGATGATCCTCTTTCCCTTCAAAATGCTCGCACAGCTTAGGGTCTGGATTACTCGACCACATTGGCGATGGCCTTCTCCTCCGTCCTGGGACTCCACGATGTTGTTGCGATTAATCGCGGGTGGTCAGAAAAGCAATTAGTGTTGGATTGAAAACCGGCTTGGTATGTGTTTTGAAATCAGTTTTTGGGGATAGCACAAAAGCGTACGCAGGTGGAAATCATAGCTGCTAATGTCAGGATGACACAATCAATTTGTGTACATTTGTGGGGGTTTATTTTGGCCTCAATTTGGTGGTTAGGGCCTATTGTAACAATAATGTCATCATGTTTTAATTTTCTCACCTTTTTATTTTTGCCTGTTGAATTTGCCTCGTTATGTGATTTTTTAAACGTTCCTTAAAGAGCCCTTTTTTTAAAAAAATTTTTATTTTTTTTTCCAAGTTTTTGCCTTTTGGGCCAGGATTAAATGTAACCCATTTGTACAATAATGTCACAATACAATGTCAGATTTTTGGCGTAAATTTATTGGTCAAACCAAAACTAAAATAATAAAAAATTTGGGGACATCTTTTTTTGGCAAAGATCATTTCCAAAATCAAACAAATTGGCCCAACATAACTGTAGACATAAACGTACAACAAAAAATTAAAAACATTTCACAAGAAAGGAGAGGGAAGTTTTGACCAGAAAGGAATATGAGCCAAGCACAGAAGGAGTGTGGGAAAAGTCGCCATTGCTGTCACCGTTTTTTCACCCGTTTGGATGGGGGAGGGTGGGCGCCAGACCGGGTCCGGGATGTCATCGGGCTGGCCTGTCCAGAGGCAGATGTTGTGGCCTCTGGACTAGGCACAGGGCTAGGCACATTTGGAGGATTGGCTGATGTTGTGCCAGAGGTGGAGGATCCTGATGTTCCGGCAGGAAGGGAGGTCGGCTCCACCATGTGCTGGCGAACGAGCTGCTCCAGGGCATTGGCGATGCGGATGTTGGCCCTGGTGTTTTCCGCCAGGGCCTGACCAATGGTCACGTTGGCCGCAGCATTTTGCTCCAGGGCCTCAGCCACCCGTAGCAGACTGGCGTCCATCCTCTGCAGAATCTCCGTATGGAAATCCGATTTGAAATTGAGTTCTGTGAGGAGGGCCACTGCCTGCGAGGGGGATTGCCCTGGACTGGCTTCTGCAGGGTCCTCAGCCGGATGTACTGGTTCCTCCCCTGCAGAGCCAGCAGAAATTCGGCGGCCAAGGCTCCCCTCTGGAGCAGACTCATCCGCCTGTGTCTCTGTTAGGAAAAATGAGAAAAGACTCACATTAGAATCTACATATTGGCCCACTAACATTTCAGAGTTGGTAACATCAAAAGATTTACCTGGGACAACATGAGGAGCCGCAAAGTCTGGCATGTCCGTATCCATGTTGGACACGCCAAACACCTCCACAGGCTGCACACACCCCTGTGCCAGCTCTTCTAAATCCGTCAACTCCAATGACACAGGGGTGGGACCCCCACCTGTCCCCCTTGCATGCCTAGCCCTGTCCGCGAGTTTTTGCTTTAGGCGATATTTGAAGTCGACCCATCTGTGGGAAAAAATGGAAGCCATTATCCTTTTGTTTAAAATGGTGTTTGTTTTTATGGGGGGCAAGTGTTTACTTACCGCCGTTTGACATCCCGGGCTAGACGGACATAATCACCCACCCTATTGACAGCAACGGTTACCTCATCCCACATTCTCCCCTTCTGGCTTTGGCTCATATTCCTGTCTGCCTGTGGCAGGATGTCCACACACTTCTGAATCAAAACCTCCATCTCCTTTCTTGTGAAATGTGGCTGCCTTTTTTTTTTGCCAGCTTTGGCCGGAATACTGGGCCCAGCAGCCTCTTCCATGTCAGCCTCCTCACCTATTTGTGTAAATATTCAGATTTCTCAAATTCACAACTTGCCCAATCTTATGTTTCAAATTAATCATTGATACAAAATGCATGAAAGACTTACCGCCTGACTCTTGGCCATTGTTTCCCTGGTCTGTAGCCATGTCTGAGGTCCAAACAAGAAAAACACCAGAATTTAAATGTGTTTTGGTGACGTATTTATACATGCGTCCTTATTTTGCGGCCGCATCATTGATTGTGCGTTCCTATGTTCCCTCCTTAATTTGTGCGGGAAACGAAACACTATTTATGGCTTGGTGTGTCTCTCGAGTCGAGGTGGCGTTTTTGGATTGTTGGAGGTTACCTTGGTTGGAGTTTCTTGTTTGCGGATAAAGGAGTTGGCGTTTGGAGTTTTTTTTGTTTGCTAGATTTGCGTTTTTATTTTCCGTTCTCTTTTTTGGTATATTTTTTTATGGCCTCGTTTCTTGATTTGGTAAGTTTTGTGAAGTCTAACTTTGGTTCAATTGGTGTCTCATTGTGTTTCTTCTTGTTTTTAATGTTTGGATCCATAATTTCATATCTTTTAGCCTTTTTTTAATTTCTGACCCAAAGACCTTTTGATTTGGAATCTTATATATTTGCTCAAGGTAAGTCCATTTTTTATCTTGTATTTGCGAACTAATTAGCGCATTTTTACTACTTACTATTGTGACTTGTATTTGCGAACTAATTAGCGCATTTTTCTCAGTTTGTTTATTAACTTGTATTTGCAAACTAATTAGCGCATTTTTAAATGCTTATTAATCCTGTTAAATTTTTGGTGGTTGCCCATTGGCTTTTTTGGCTTACATTTCAACCCATTTTGATGTACTGTGTGCAATGTCGTTTTGCTCTTTGGCCAAATGTGTGTTTCGCATATTTTAAGTTTTGTCTATCACAAAATTTAGAAACATAAATGCACACAATAAAATTTATCAAATTAGTTTTTGGATTAATTTCAGTTTGGCCGTATCATGACAATACCCCGGCATGTAAGCAGCAATGGATGGTATCATCAAGCTAAGTTGTTCTTAATTTTCTTTTGGGGTGGGTCCAAAGCCTTACATTCCAATCTTGCCATTTCAGGTTGATCTTGGGCGGATTGTTCTGGCCATGCTCCCGGAAGCCGACCAACCTCAATCTCGTCCCAGGCGTAGGCATCGTAGGTGTGCAAGGCCCCAGATATTTCGAACACGTGTCACCCTTTTTGGAATGCCCAATGATGAGGTTTTAAGACGCTACCGTCTTCCTCCCAAAATCATCATAGACACTCTCTCATTAATAGAGAGTGATCTTGAGCGGCAAATTGACAGTCCAACAGCAATACCACCACTTACGCAATTTATGGCGGTGTTACATTTCTGTGCCTCAGGATCGTTTCAAACAACGGTGGGAATAGTGGCGGGCATCTCACAATCCTCCTTTTCCAGGATCCTGAGGGCAGTGATGGAGGCACTTTTCAAGCACCTCCATCATTTTATTAAAATGCCTTTGGATATGGGTGCCCTTAGTGTGGCCAAGGCCAATTTTTACCAAATAGCTGGCTTCCCACACATCATAGGGGTTGTGGATGGTACTCACATACCACTTCAGCCTCCAGCACGGCTGGAGGCAATATTTCGCAACCGAAAACACTATCACTCCCTGAATGTAATGGTGGTATGTGATGCCTCCCTCCAGATCCTGTCCCTGAATGCAAAATTACCAGGAAGTGCACATGACTCCTTCGTCATCCGGCAATCAGGGATATGGCACAAATTAACCACCCTACAAGCTGGTGATGCGTGGCTTCTGGGTAAGTGTAGACCTTTAGTACATAACAATGTTAAGCTTGATACACAGTGATCCTGATGTTGTCTATTCTTTTTCACAGGAGACAGTGGATACCCTTGCATGCCCTGGCTGCTCACTCCTTATTTGGCTCCCACACCAGGTCCACAAAGTGAGTTTAATACCGCACTTACAGCCACCAGGCAAGTGGTGGAGCGCTGTATCGGCCTTTTAAAAGGCCGATTCAGATGCCTCCACCGCTCTGGTGGCGAGCTCATGTATTTGCCGGATATGGTTTCGAAAATTGTGGTCCTGTGTGGGATCTTTCACAACATCGCCATAAGGAGTGGTGTTCCAATGCAGCCAGAGGATGCCTTACCTGAGGATGGCCCCCCCGAGGTTGGTTGGAGGTCAGTATGTGGGGGGGCCATACGCGATGATGTGGTGGCCCGATATTTTAGGTAATTATTGACCAAACAACAGTGTGTATACCCAATGTGTTACGGTTTTTTAGCGTTCATCTTTTTTGATATTAATTCTTGCACCATCTTCTGTTTGTTTGCATAATCTTTGGCACTCCCACGATGACGACTTCCTGCTACCCTTCAAAAACCTTTATGTGGAAACTTCGGGAATATATTCTGACACCAATATTGCAACGCCATATTTTTGAAATCATGTGGACATGGACCTTCGTCAACCAGTTCTTGATTTGTTGTGTGTTTGTTTCTTGTTTTTGGTATGTGGTGTATTTCTTATTATCACTGTGTGTTTTGTTTGTGAGTGACCACTTTGTATTTTGATTTCTGTTGTGAATAAATATTTGGAGAGTGTAATTTGTTTCCTTTTTGGGCACGTTAGAAGCAAGTGTAAACAAACTCCCAAATGTTAATTTTACCTAAGGGGTAACCCAGTAATGAAGCAAGTGGAGCTAAAATGTAATATGTTTTCGGGGTACTAACCAACACAACAAGGAATCCTGTACAATCAGTTGCCTTCGTAAGATTGTCCTAAGCAGTTTGGCCACCAAATAGGAACCTGAAAAATGGTGTAAACTATCATGTTGACCACCACAAAAAGGAAAATGACATTGGTACTGGGAGGTGTTTCTTGTGTCTGTTTGCATTCAAAATACAACACACAATCTGTAGTGAGATTCTGTGGCAATCCTTGCTTGAAGAGTCTACTTATGTCAGTGTAAAGAATCTTGGATTTACTCCAAACGCATGAGACAGAGCTTGATTTAAAACTGATTTATTAGGAAACAATTAGAAAATAAAAAAATAAAAAAACTAATTCCTAAGGAGGACCAACAGATGGTCAAGGCCCTGCATAAGCCCGGTGACCTGCTCCCGCATACGGCCCACACAATTAATTATTTGTTCCCGACGCCTCTGTTCCTCTGTGGGTGACAAAAGTTTGGGGATTAATAAATCGATAATGAAGCAACATTCTAAAAAAACACAAAACAAGCAAACCAAAACTTAAAAGCTTGTGGGCCAAAAAAACATTACACGGATAAAACCCAGAACCCCAAAATGTCGTAGGCCAAAAATACAAGGGCCCTAAAAAATGGCACACAGGTGTGATATGTGTATGGTGACATCAGCAGGAACAGGTAAAGAAAACCCCCAAAAATACCCTAAGGCGACAGAAAGCCCAAAAAAATGGGGACGACACATGATTACATACAAACAGTTTGTGGTGTCCAAAATAAAATTTGAAAACATACCGTTCTCCAAAACGCCAGATCCAGAAGCCACTCCCTGGACCACCTCGGAGGTGGCTACATTCCCCAAACCAAGGGGCAAGGTGTTTGAGGAATCCTGGGAGGGGGTATTTGGAGGAGGGACGGATGGAGGAGAGGGGGAATTGGGCTGGAGGGGAAGTAGGCCTGAAATTTCGGCCACAGGGTCTGGGGAGGAGGGGGTAATTGACGAATTGGGGGTTGGAGAGAGGGGCCGGGACCGGCGTCTTGTCTGGCGATGCCGCCATAGTGTTTGCTGTGCCCCTAACAAATGCAAAAAAAATTGTGGTTAGTTTCAACAGGAATCCAAAAAAAAAATAAAAAAAAATGACTAAATAGGACAGACATGAAAACATGCACATGCAGATATGACTACAATGACTCAATAGGACAGACATGAAAACATGCACATGCAGATATGACTACAATGACTCAATAGGACAGTCATGAAAACATGCACATGCAGATATGACTACAATGACTCAATAGGACAGACATGAAAACATGCACATGCAGATATGACTACAATGACTCAATAGGACAGACATGAAAACATGCACATGCAGATATGACTACAATGACTCAATAGGACAGACATGAAAACATGCACATGCAGATATGACTACAATGACTCAATAGGACAGACATGAAAACATGCACACGCAGTTAGGGCCCACAAGATAAACTTGAAAACCACAGTCCAGAACACTTACTTTCCGCAATCTGCATGCGAAAGCATGCCAGCAAGCGGGGCATCTGCCGTTGCAGGTCCGACCACCTGCGCTCCAGCTGGCCAATATGTCGGCGTGAGCCGAAGGAGCGCAGGCGTCGACGTACCCCCGCATATGCGGAACGCTTTCACCTATTGGAGATGGGTGGAGGCTGACTGGTGATCCGCCTGTCCATCACCTCCGTCAGCACCAGCAGTTCGCGCCTGGTGAATGCGGCGGATCTCATGATGGCAATGGTGTTTTTTTGGCAAAATATTTTTAATAAAGCACCCCAAAAAAATTTGATTGGCTAATGTATTTGGGAAATTAACAGGACAAATTCTATTGGTTAGTGTATGAGTCATGTGTTCGACAGGGCCACAAATCTCTTGAGAGTTATGATAGGCTTGATGCAGTGACATGCGTAAGCAAATTTAAATAAAGAAATGAACCACAGAAAAATTGTGGGGAGACAAACAAATAGAACAATTGTTTAATTGGGGCTAACATGTCTTTTGAACAATAAAAGCAAAGGTTTCAGCCGTACGTATTCTGCGAGCAAATACAAACACGGACAAGAGTAAAGTTTATTGCATTGTGTTGATAAAAAAAAAACAATTAAGCTAATTGATACATTGATTGACATGATACGATTGAGGGAGGTAGGCAGAAAAAACGAGCAGGTCATCGGAATCTGACAGTCCCACTTCCGGTTTGTACTTGTGCGTGCGTTCCCTTCAAGCCATTTTGGGGATGTACGCTCGCTATTTGGCACGCTCGTTAGTTAGAGGAGGGGTCGTCTGAGTTTGGGGCGGATTTTTAGCTGCGTACGAAAATACATGCGAGTGCTTGAATTTAAATATTTTTTTACGTACGCCGAACGTACGTACACCCACTTGCGAGTGGGTCTGAATCAGGGCCTATATTCTTTATGTTATTTATTTCACCTGGGCATGAGCTATGGTAACACTCATTACATATGTACTTACACAGGGTCCTCTGCAGAACAATTTGAAATTATTGGCTACGTAATAAATTAATAGAATCTTATATTTGAAATGTTGTTTAATGTACGCTGGTGGTATAGTATGAGGTAGAATAAAGAGCAATCTGCTATTGTTGCATATGTTATGAAGAACGAGCAAGTTGTTATTAGGGCCAAATATATGCAGACAAGATTGTAAGACTTCCCAAACTGCTACAACATTGTGAACTCTCATTATGCCATTTATTAAAACAAAAACGAAATATTACAGCTTCACATAATATTACTTTTTGGATAACAGACTAGAGGAGGGCATATCACAGTTGCTATCTGTGTGAATACTCAGTGGCATCGCTATGAGGGTGCGGGACTCGGAGGGGGTGACACCAAAATGCAGTCTCCTCCTCAGTGACAGGAGCTGGGTGCTGCAGTGTGACATTCCCCTGCAGCACTCAGCTCCTGTCACAGAGGAGGAGCCATCAGAGCAGGCACTAGTCTCCAGGGGAAGCCCAGTATCTCCGGTGATGCTGGGCACACCCCGGAGTGATGAGATTGGGATTTCTTTGTATTTACATAGTCTATGTGTGCCAAATTGGATATGGTACAAGAGAGCCTGGTGTACCACGTAATGTAAAATCTGAACAGCAGATCTTTAATGATTTTCTGTATGCTCCTAAAGCTGGGTACGCACTGGAGCGATGTTGGGGCGATTTGCCATTCAGTAATGACAAATCGTCTACATTGCTCAGTGTGTATGGGTGATTGTGCGCTCCTGCGGTTGCTAGCGATGGTCGCTAGGTTTGATGTGCTGCAGATCAAACCTAGCAATATCACTAGCAACCTGTGGTATGTTAATGAAGGATAAAACAGTGATCGTTTCGTTGTTCATTAACTCGTTCAAGTGTGTACGGGCAATCCCCGTTCAAGGGCATTCGTTCTGATGTCGGAACAAATGCCCATTGCTCCAGTGTATACCCAGCTTAACTCCTTGAAGGCTTCTGCAGGATCTGCTGTATGTAAAGTTTTTTTTTACATTCTTGCGATTTATAGCGCATAGGTCCCATGCAGTGAAAATTGTATCTAGTTGGTGTTATAAGGAAATAATACTGAAGCAAAAATAAAACAGAGACAAACAATTGAAAGAGTATAACAACTGATACTAGTATATTTTATTGTGAACACCTTGGTTTAAGCTATTTGCTTGGAGTTTATACAACCTTAGGGTTTGTACTATTAAGTTCTGAACTTGTTCCAATCTAAAATATTTTATTACAGGCACAACATTCATCCATCTGGGTCAATGAAGATATTTGATTCTAGAATTACTGATGCAGGGATGTATACTTGTGTAGGTACAAATATAGCAGGAAATATTACACAGTCAATAAGGCTCAATGTATATGGTAAGCATATGACCTTTATTTGATCACCTGTATCAAGTAACAATTGTGAAATAATAATTGTGAAGTTTGTGTGTTCTATGTAAATTAATTAGCTATGATATCAGTATAAACATTAGATTGTCATAGAGAGCATTGATTCTATGAGTAGCTGTAATCATGGCTCAAAAATATAAAAAAGCAGCTACATTTTATGCCATAGCAAATCTTCACTTTGGGATGTTCATTTCTTTTCAACCCAGACCCCGATATACCAAGGATAACAGAATTAGGTGCCCATTACAGTATATTTTATTCAGCCTATCCCAAAGATTTCCCGGAAATGTACAGTATTCCGAATGAATCTGCTTATGACACTGAGCTGACAGAGGAGTAAGCCAGATGCAACAGCTGTTATGTGTCTATAATACTTTGCTGTGGATTAAATGTATAACTGCAAATAATACATACATTGTTATTATGTCCCTGTGTAATTTTGTACTGTATGCTTTCTCCTTGGTTTTCTTCCTTAGTTCCACCCAAAATCCAAAGAGGCCCTAAAACTATAAGGGTAAATGTTGGACAAAGCTTTGAAATTGCCTGTATAAGTCATGGGATACCACCACCCAAAACATCCTGGTTTAAAGAGGGAAGGATATTAGGGATTAATGAAAAACACCAGGATACGACATTTAGAGTTGACCATGCAGAACTTTCAGACGCAGGAATGTATACTTGTATTTCTAGTAACATAATCGGCCAGGACAATGCAAATGTGACTGTAGAAATCCGAGGTAAACAAGTTATGATTTATAAATAAGTTTTATAAAAATTCACATGAAATATTTGTATTTATATTTTCCTGAATGCTGGCTATATCATAGCGATGACTTTTCTATTCATTGTTACGTTGTAGCACCTCCTACATTATCCGACCTGGAACCTCCTTATGACAAAACAAACCAAGAGAGAATCTCCAGCCAACAGGTTTCATTCCCCTGTCCAGCTAAAGGTAAATAGTCATAGCTGTGTTCATGGTCACTTATGTTTCCAACTGATTTACCCATCTGTTATATCTTTTTTTTATAGCAGTATTTTTTATTGAGACAGAGAATCGAGTACAGATATATATATTAAGGTGTAAATGTTGATACAGCATACATAGGTTGATGGCAAATCAAACAAAAGTGGTCACAGCAATAAATGGCTTTACATCACAGATGATACAAAATAGCGGTGAAACAGTTAATCACAATTGGTAAAATAAGTTTGAACAATCTTTTGTTATTTGATTTATAATACAGAGATGAGAGTAAGGGGAGATACATAACTCAGTTCAGATCTGCCTGTTTAAATGTCGCAGTGAAGTGCTATCACCTACTTTCTTTCTTTTTTTGTCCTTGGAGAAACTGAAACATTAGATGTTGCGCTGAAGTTAGGCATGAACATAAATGTCTCACATTGTTTCATTTTTTGTTTATCAGATTATAGAGAAGAGAAAAGAAGGGGTAAGATAGGAGAAAATAAGTTCTTAGGTATAAAGAGGATGAATAAGAAGGAGAAGAAAAGAAGAGAAGGAGTAAGGGTGGGGGGGATGGAAGTAAAAGGAAGAGCAGTAGATCTGGAGCACAGGGGGGGGGGGGGTCCCTTGACAGCTAAACTCATGGCATGAACAAAGGTATATTCCATGACCAGGTCAGGGCTTCATCAGAGACAAGACGTGACTGTACCCGCTGTGTTGATTGAAAACATCTGAATATCATGTTTCCAATGATGCTGAGATGGGTGGCAATGTATTACTCACAGCAATGCTTTCAACGCTCTATAATGTGTATTAGCATAAGTGATCACCTGTCTGTAATGTTACTGCCGTTCTTCATTCACTCAAAACCAATCCTTGAAATATTTACCTAGTTAGCCAGAAAAAAGTAAAACCTTTAGTTAAATCATTAATATCTTTAATGTGCTAAAGATGAAAAACATCACTTACTAACCTTACAATGCTCACATTTTTATGAATCAGCCCAGCCTCTTTTTTATTTTGTTATTTACAAACATTATTATTGATGTATGTGTTGGAACTGTATAAAGTAAGCAGTATAATAATAGGCACGCCAATAGTCATATTATTTTTGGATCTTATCCAGACGCAAACCCCGATGGTTTGTGTACATTTCCAATGGTGGGGGGACTGCTCATGCACAGGACCAGCATCATTGCACACAGTGGCCATTTAGGAGAGGGGGCGGATCTGGGCAGCATTCCCGAAAATGGGGGCGTGTCATTCTCATATTCTGGGAGTGCCAAGGCCACTGCGTCTTCCAATGCAGAGTTACTGGTCTTGGCAGTGTGGATGAGGCAACCAATCTGAGTAAGCCTAAGGCTTACTCAGTCAGTAGATGCTGTAACCTTTGTGACCAATAGTCGCAATGGTGATACCATGCTGCATCTCTGGACCCAGCACTCGGATCTGCAATGCCGTCAGGAGGCGCCTTTTGTCCTCAGACACCTCCTGCAGCATTAGCATATATGCACACAGCAGCTGCATCCAAAGATACAGCTTCTATGTGCATAGCGTGCATCTCTAAATCAGGCCCATTATGTTTAGCAAAATTGGCCTGGTGTTTTTTTTATAATAATGTCAATAAGCATTTTTTTTTCTTTGTGTATAATATATACATTATACTGTACATAGTATATAGTAGAAGCACCATTTTATGTTTTTCAAGGGACCAGGACAAATTGGTGTAAAATTACAAGGTTGTGAAATGAGGAAATTTGATCAAACATATCCAGTCCCTATATTCTCTTCCAGTAATATACATTACCAAACAACCTTTATACTGTGATACACATAATGCATGGTTAGCACTCATTTAGACCCAGGTTAGACAAATAAAATAACAGCTACAAATCTGTAGTTAAATGAAATTATACAGCGTCTCTATAACGCACTCTTAGGAGCCAATTCAATCCCCCATTTTCATATGTGTTTATGCTTTATCCTTGATGTAATGATTTACCCTTGATCTAATGATTTACCCTAGATGTAATGCTTTACCTATGTGCACTAATCCCAACTAAAAAAGAGACTTTTTTCATCATTTTTATCCTTAATAAAAATCTATACAGCAGGCATAAAATAATGCAGGTTTAATTGCTTATTATGCATTTCTGCAACTCACATGCTGGATACCAACAATTAATATGCAAATTAAAATGACAAATGAAAGCTATTGAAAAGCTGTGATGGTAAATAAATAAATAAATAAAAAAATAATTTTCCTCTCCCAAGTATATAACTAGTACCTGCGTTATAAAGCTTTGGCTTGTCCCCAGTACTAATGACAAAAGCTATTTTTGAAAGAAAAATTTAATAAATACAGTGGACAATTTTACAACCAAAATAGGTGAATAAACTGGGAGAATTACGAAACAACAAAGGATTCCCAATAAGCAATCCCGAGCTACAAAATTATGTCACTCATCTCTTCTTTATCATTTCATTATGGTCCCTCCCCTCAACCTGCCTTACTCCTTTCAAAAATGTAGCCTTACATAATCAAAACCCAAAATGAATAATCTTATTAATATACAAAATATTCAACAACTGCTACTACTCTACAGATCTGTTTGGAAAGAGAACACCTTATAGAAGAAACAAATGAGAGACACACGAACCATACTTTACAAATAATTTAATAAATAACTACCAAAATTAAGATTTGTCCAACAATTCAAAAGATTGTGGGGCGCCACTTCCACAGATTCCTAAAAAGTGATATCTATCCTAACAATGCAACTACAACTAAGCTCCTGAAGCAGTATTATTTTGGAGGTGGTTGCTTAACCTCCACATCAATTGGACAAAAGAAAATGAATAAACAAATAATAGCACTAGGGCGCTGTTGTAGCCTTATTCAATCAAACAAATTGCAAACACCAATTGACAGAATTCAGTTTATTAAAACCCACATAAAAACATGAGGAGAATTCTAAAATTATATATAGTACAATCATGCAAATAATGTAAACAAGAAAAAAAATATTGAAGAATGTCCACTCAAGGCGGGCTGCAGTAAAAAAAATATTTGTAAAACCAACTTTAAAAATATCTGGAATTAGTCTTTACAAGTGATTCTACTTGAGGACACAGGAGAGTGTGAACATATAACGCAAACACTTGGATGATGACCAATCTAATTTTTCACATACCATATAGAGCGCAATGTCACTTGATTAGTGTACAGGTATGCATGCAGCAACTAAGTGAATTAGTAATATTATAAAAAAATGACAGCTCATAAAAGTTTTCCACTGGCTAGTAGTTAATTATAACTTGCATACGTTACTGATTCCAAGGACTGGCCACCCCGAATAATAGCGCCCCAGTGCTATTATTTGTTTATTCCTTTTCTTTTGTCCCAAAATTCAACATATTCAGAAAAAATTTAACCTGGTTTACAATTTATTAAAATTCTTATCAGTATGTTACTGATAAGCCAAATCCCTCTTTAAAAATTATAAATATTTGTACAGCAGGCATTTGCCTTTTCCTGGCACACAATCTGTCTCAAGGAAAAAAATTTTTTTTATAAAAGATGTAAATATTTATTTAGTTGAACATTGGATAGATATTGAATTAGGTCACTATTAAAAAAATCTCAATAATTTTTCCTCATGGGAAAATAAAAAAATAATCTTCCTAATAATGAATATTTCTGACCTTCTATAGTGTTTCTTTATATTTTATGTAAAGTTTACCTTATTTTACCAATTAGCTACATTTTACTGCTATATTAATGAAAAAATAAGCACAAATATAACTTTGGTGTACAGGTACTTCTAAATATCTGCAGTATATTATATGTACATGTATTTATCTGATACATCAAATTAAGAGTTTTAAAAATGAAAACTAAAGTATAGGATGAAGTTACTATCCACAGATAATTGAAGGTTACAGAATATTTTCATATTCATTATTGAAATGTGCAGGGAATTTGCCAAGCTATATTAATTAATAAAGCTATGATTTTAAACTGCAGTAAAACAGTAATAATGTTTTATTCAACTTCAACAGCAACATAGAATATAATGTTTGTATATATGTTTAACTAGGTAATCCTAATCCAATCATTAAATGGTTGCACAATGGCAAAGAGTTAACTGGAACGGAACCTGGCATTAATATTACAGAGGATGGGACGTTGCTCATCATCAGTTCTTTGACACTATATGACAATGGAGAATACAAGTGTGTGGCCACTAATGAAGCAGGATTAACGGAAAGGAAATACAACCTAAAAGTCCACGGTAAATATACTTTACTTCTGTTTTTACTTTAGTCATGTTATTTTTTTATAGCAATTAATAAAATTTAGTAAAGAAAGATCTGAAAACGATGACATAGTTTACAGGTTTATGACAGATAGTGTAATTAATAACAGTGCTCTTGTCTACATTTGTCTGAAAAGGTGCCATCTACATTCCTATATAAACATTTGCTCCTATTACTCATTATTAATATGGATTTCATTGGTATTTTACTGTTTGTGGATGAAGGGGTTGAAGATTTGGTATTTCATGAAATAATGTCGTGTTTTCTGTGTCTACCTACTGTATGTGCAAAACTCACACTACAAACTCATAGGAGGCAAATCAAGTAGCGGCAGTGCCCACCACCAACATTGCACAAATTCCCCCACACTCCCTAGAGTTGCGCTACCATAATTTTTGGGCATGAGCGCATCTGAACATCATTGGTGGCTCATTCACACAGATTTAGTGACATTCATGTCAAATTGCAAGAATTAAAACTTTGGCCCTATGTGTCAACTAGCATATTGAGCAAATACAATAGTTCATTATTCATAATTCAGGATAACATTTGAGTTAAAATTTTAATTTTCATTAAAGTACAGGTGAAAATCATCCCAAGACCCTCACACTAGACTCATTTTATTATTTCTTAAAGTCATATGAGGTAGATGTACTAAGCCTTGGAGAGATATAAAGTGGAGAGAGATAAGGTACCAACCAATCAGCTCCTAACTGTCAAACACAGCCTGTATAGTGACAGGAGCTGATTGGTTGGTACTTTATATCTCTCCACTTTATCTAATTTCATTCAGTAAGGTGTGCACCATTCAGGCCAGGGTTAACACCCCAAACACCCTAATTATAATCTTTCACTGCACAATTTGATTAGATCTATCTATGAGATTTTACCCTACTTATGGAAGCTGAAAAGGATGGTAGGAAATATATAGATTTACTGTAACTACATGATGCAGTGTCATTTACTAGAAAATTACCCAAAACTATGGACTCAACTTATCATACAAATCATATTTTCCGAAGTCTGAGGCACTACACTTTATTGGCTTTCATTTATGGCTTGCTCGTCACACTTCCCGATTCCTCATTAAAAGTTCAGTTTCTGCCAAGTGGCTAATTGTATGCAGATGCTCAAGAACAGTAGAGTGAATCCTTCTCACACATGGTATTAATAGTCTTCGGAACACAGTAATTAGACACTCGTGTAAACATGTTCTTCCTTTTCCAAATTTGCACATACTTTGTTCGCTATTTTTAGGAACAAAATTCTGTTGGTTTCTATGGTTTGAGTTACCTAAAATGTTATTCTTTGCAGATCCTCCAACTATTAAAGAAAAGGAAAAACTGACAAATGTGTCTGTTTTGTTGAACCATGCTACAAGCTTATTTTGCGATGCTAATGGGAGTCCATCACCTCTGATCACGTGGTATAATGGAAGCACACAGGTATTCATAGCAGATAGAACATATGAGATCAATCACAGACATTATATGTTAGGCAGGGAGATTGCCCAGGTAAATTTATATACCCTAAAGTAGGCAGGCAAAGGCCTGAGTCCCTGGTGAGCAGCTGGGCAGTTGACAAAGTCCACTCTTTAGTCACAGATAGCTAAGAGTGGTCCTACTGTGTGGCATAATGTGTGTAAAGGGTAGAACTGTTTAGCATATTTTGTATAAGGGGTACTACTGTGTGGTATAATGTGTATAAAGGGTACTACTTTGTGGCATAAGGTGAATAAGGGGCTCTACAGTGTGGCATACTGTGTATAAGGGGTACTACTGTGTGGCATAATGTGTGTAAGGGGTAGAACTCTGTAGCATAATGTGTATAAGGGTTTCTACTGTGTGGAATAATGTGTATAAGGGGCACTACTTTGTGGCATAGTGTGTATAAGAGGCCCTACTTTGTGGCATAATGTGTGTAAGGGGCCCTACTGTGGGAATCGGTATGAAATACTGCCGGCTGCATGGCCTGGCCAACAAAAGCAGAGTTCCCGGCAGCGGAAGCCCGACAGCGCTGCAAATCCCGATCGTCGTTAAGGTAAGTATAAACTAACCTAACCCCCTAACCCTCCTTAGGGGTGCCTAACCCTAACACCCTAACCTCCCCCCAAGTGCCTAACCCTAATACCCCCTCTAAGTGCCTAACCCTAACCCCCCTTCCCCGCTGCCTAAACCTAAGTCCCCCGGGGGGTGCCTAACCCTAAGTCCCCCCTGGGGGTGCCTAACCCTAACCCTCCCTCCCACTAGCCTAACCCTAACCCTCCCGGGGGGTTCCTAACCCTAAGTCCCCCCTGGGTGCCCTAAACCTAACCCTCCCCCCCATGGCTGTCCACTCGCGGCACCCGGCATCCCTTTGATCGGGATGCCGGGCGCCGGTTTCCCAGCATCGGGTAAATGTCAGGCATCTACATCTAGACATCCGGCATTTCACCCTCGCTGGGATATGACAGTCGGGAAGCCGGCTGTCGCTATTAAGGCAGCCGGTTTGCCGATTGTATACCCCTACTGTGTGGCATAATGTGTATAAAGGGTACTTCTGTGTGGCATAATGTGTATAAGGGGTACTACTGTGTGGAATAATGTGTATAAGGGGCACTGCTGTGTAGCATAAGGTGTGTAAGGGGTAGACCTGTGTGGCATAGTGTGTATAAGGGGCCCTACTGTGTGGAATAATGTGTATAATGGGAACTACTGTGTGGCATAATGTGTATAAGGGGCCCTATTATGTAGCATAATGTGTGTAAGGGTTTCTACTGTGTGGAATAATGTGTATAAGGGGCACTGCTGTGGTGGCATAATGTGTATAAGGGATACTACTGTGTGGCATAGTGTGAATAAGAGGCACTATTGTGTGGCATAAGGTGAATACAGGGCTCTACTGTGTGGTGTAATGTGTATAAGGGATTCTACTGTGTGGCATAATGTGTATAAGGAGCACTACTGTGTGGCATAATTTGTATAAGGGGCATTACTATGTGGCATACTGTGTATAAGGAGTACTGCTGTGTGACTTAATGTGTATAAAGGGTACTACTGTGTGGCATTATGTGTATAAGAGGCACTATTATGTGGCATAAGATGAATAAGGGGCTGTACTGTGTGGTGTGGTGTAATGTGTATAAGGTGCACTACCGGGTGGCGTAATGTGTGTAAGGGGCTCTACCTGGTGGCATAGCGTGAATAAGGGGTAAATATGAGACATGTCAAGGGGACATATATTTAGGTGGGTACAAATGTATAATTTGTAGGGGCGCTCAGAACACCCTAGCACCTGCCCTGTATGCATGGAAATTTGAGTGGGAGCCCACTGTTCTATGTCATTCAACCCACTTACATGTTTACTACCAGTCCAGTGCATTGCAGTTTTTCAAAAGCATAATGCTCATTCCATGAGCTTACTGCAGCTTTCCAAATAATGGTAAAAAGTGAAGGTGCCAGTGAAAATGCCAGTGAAGGTGCATGTCACTGTTTTTAGGTTTGCTATGAGGTTTAACTCATGACACCGTTGGTCTTTATTTCAAATGTTACATTCATTTGTTTCTGTTTTTAATGTGCTTTCACTATAAAATGCACACAAGTTTAAAATGGCCACTAATGTGGTGGTTTTGCCAAGAACACTATGTAGGGAGGCCCATGCACTTGCAGTTCTACGAAAACAGCGATTGTTTTTATCAGGACAACAATGCCACCTGTCATGTTTCCAGGGCAACGTTGGCCTGGTATACAGAAAATTTGGTAACCCGGATGGACTGGCTAGCTCAGAGTCCAGATCTTTACCCCATTGAGAACCTCTGGGATGAATTGGAGTGACGGGTGCACTCTAGGCCGACTCGACCTTCTTCAGTGTCACAGTTGGTCACTTTACATAAGGTGGAATGATAATACATACCGCCTGCTGTTGTCCAGGAACTTGTGGACAGTTTACCAAGAAGGGTGTCTGCAGTAATCACTGCATGTGGTGGAAATCTTGTTGATCTATTTGCTGTCAGTGTCCAATCACTTTGGTCTACATAGTGTATATCCCATTGAAAGTATTGTACTAATAATTAAAGTTAAATTAATTTCTATAAGCAGGTTTAGCAGAACATGATAGGAGTTCACACTGTACTGGCGTAGCCCATCTGCACTAAAAAATATATTTTTCAAGTGCAGGTGATGTTCCACCTTACAAGTTCTCCTTAGAGAGCAGAGCAGGGGTATCAGAGCAAGTGCAGGGATATGGGACCGCTGTATATGCACAGTGGCCATATTTAGCATGCAAAAGTGATGAGACACAGGGCTTCATGCCCCATGCACCTTAGCATGGTTAGCAGGGTGCAAGAGAGCCCAGAACTGGCCCATAAGGTTCATTATAATATTCCATCTTACTAAACTAAACCTATTATTTGTATTTATGCTCAAACTTAAATGTTTTGTTGCAAATATCCAGCATTTCATATGGAACAACAAAATCCATGTGTATCCACCTGTCCATTTATATCTATACATTATCTTCAGCAAATATTTTAATCTGAAAATGTAGGTGCATTGTATCTTGGTACAGTAGCTTGCATAAATGGCTTTTCCACTGCATCACTTCATTTATAGCATAACAAATTACCCTTAAAAGGGGTGTATTTACTAAAGTGAGAGTTTTTAGAAGTGGAGTTGTTGCCCATAGCAACCAATCAAATTCTTACTAGTATCTTCTAGAAGGTGCTAGGTAAATAATGAGTAGAATCTGATGGGTTGCTATGGTCAACAACTCCACTTATAAAAACTCTCACTTTAGTAACTATACCCTTAAGATTCCTAAAGAAATAAAATAGAAAGTGTTTTTATGTATACTTGTGTACATTGTAAATCTGTACAAGTTATCCCAGTGCATTCTGGTAGTCAGATATTTGTACATTTACATATCTGTTGTCTTGTTGCAGGCTGTTGAAAGTGACAATGTTCATATTTTGGAAAAAGGAAAAATACTGAAGATATTTGAAACATCTGTGTCAGATTCTGGATACTTTACTTGTACCGCTACTAACATTGCAGGGAGCTCTGAGAAACAGTTCTTTGTAAATGTTTTAGGTAAGTGAACATAACAGATCAACAAATACAACATACTATACATTAGAAAATAAAATATGACAATAAACATAAATCTAGGTGAGGAGGCAAAACCGTTTTGCCTTAGAATTGTGTATTTCAGCAGTCAGCAGAGATGAATATAGTGAAATAGAGATGTAAAATAAAAGATCCTCTTTTAATTGTAGTCCCAGTAAAATATAGCATACTCTTACTATTAGTGATTGTTTTATGTTAATTACATGTATCAAACACAAACAATACTCTGGACCTCATTTATAGCACACGCTCAGAGTCTCCTTTTTATACTGGTATGCCTTGATGGTCTGCCCTACTTACATTCATGCTTAAAAATAATCCCGTGTACAAATGCTTGATTGCCATCAAATATCCAAACTTGTGTCACTCTTGAGTAACTTTTTTCATTTTTCTTTCTAAAATACTTAGTGTAACCTCATATGTAATGCTTAAATGAATCATGACATTTTACTGCATCCTTCTTCCCCTTCCTTTCCTTACTCATTGCCTCCTAATCACTTTCATCTGTTCTTCTATCTCTGTCTCTCTCTCTCTCACTGCTGGCAGGCGCATTAAGGGAGTTGGTGTGCCACTTTGTGCAGAGATTTAAAGGGGGTCACATGACCGGTGACATCACAAGACAGCTTAGTCAGTGGCTAAGTCAGTCTCTTTAAACTTACTCAGAGAACTGTCCTGTGCTAGAGTATTAAGGTGCCCACACACATGGCGATCTGCACACGATCAGCCGATGTGTACGATTTGTGTACGATTTCCCTTGAAACTCTCCCCGGAAGCTCAGCACACGATCTCCACATGATCTGCACACAATCTGGTGTCCAATCTTCAAACAATCTCTCCTGCATCCAGACTTTCACAGTGCATCGGGTCCTAGATTGTCAGATCTGCCCTACTGCACGGCAGATCTGAAGATGCGATGTGCGACCAGCGGGGATGCGCATCGCATCGTGATCGTGAGTGGGGACTCACGATTTCCTCACAATTTGGCCATATTTTACACGATCTGTCGTTCCAATGTGTCGGAATCGACCAGATCAGGTAAAATATTGCAATGTGTGTGGGCACCTTTAGACTCATATGTCATGTTCCAGTATTTCTGGTTCCACTTCTTCTGTATTCAATATCCTGCTTAAAGATTGACTGGTGTTTTGATCAGGCATGCTTCTGACATTCCTATTGTGTCCTGATTTGGCTCTCTTGTCACTGGTCAACCGTAATTTTCCTTCTGGTGATCCTTTGGCATATCTGCAGTCTGTTTATTTATCAGTCCCACCTTGACAACCATCCTTCACACTTACTCCAGCACAGCAGGGAGGTGTGATCTTTGGGTCTTCCAACAGTGAAGCCTAAGTCCTCTTGCAAGGTCACTGGTGGCATCAAGGCCTGTATTCAATTACCCGCGAAAAGTCCCGCACTTTTCGCCTGTTGTACTTTCCGACACCTTCGCCTGTTAGGGACGCAAATTCACGACTTGCGCGTCCCTGCGTTCGCCCTATTCAATTGCAGAACAAGCAAAAACGGAAATAGGTGAATAGGTGAATAGGTGATTAACAAGCAGAAAGTCCTGAATAGAATGGGGAATCAATCTGTACCCCAAAATAAGATGCACTGACACTGGAACTCATTACAGATGTGTACTATTAGCCCTAATAAATGTACTTTGTGTCCTTAAGATGTGTTAAAAGCTTTCTAGAAGCTTTTTTTAAAAGTGGTGAAAAACTATAGAAAACAGTATTTTGTGGTGAAAATAAATAGTCCAGTCACAGTTGGGGTACTTGAAAATGGATGGTAGCATATTTTTGTGTCTTTAAAGTGCACTTTTAAAAAAAATGTTAAAAATCCAACTGCTGCATGCACCTGCAATCCTAAAAACACCTGGCCGATCCAAAAAGCCCCCAAGAAACCTATTTCGCTAGTTTTTATCCTTGTCTCCCTTTTTTTTTTTTTGCCCCAAAATTGACATATTTGTTATGGGGTGTTATGAGGTAATATTTTTTTTAGTTGTTGGCTGATTTGTCCTTTGCGGGCCGTCCAAAGGGTTCTGAATCAATTCCCCACATTTGCACCCCAAAATAGACATTTTGCACTTTTTTCCGCCTGCCATTCATTGGAGATACTTTTCCGCCTCTTACAGTGCATTGAGTTTCCGCAAATGCAAAAACATCCTGGAATAGAATTTGGAGATAAGACGCAAACAGGCAAAAAGCGACAATAGGTTAAACTTTTTCGGGGTTTACGGCTTTTTGCGTCTAATTTAATCCGGCCCTAAGAGTTTGTTAGACTCCACCCCTCTGCTACTGCCAGATCATATCCAGGTTGGTGTACGCTAGGATGTTTCCCCTTTTATTGTATAAATGTTCAGTAGATTAGTAATACAGGACAACAACAATTATATACTGTAGTTTTTTTTTTTTTTTTACTTTCTGGCTAATGAATAGTCAGATAAAATATCCCCAACCATAGGCCATAGGCTACGGCACAATATTGCCTACAGTCAAATTATCAGTTAAAACCAGTCAAAACCATAAGATATACAGAATACAGCTGCAGAAACCTACGTTTATTATTATTATTATTATCGTTTATTTATATGGCGCCACAGGTGTTCCGCAGCGCCTTACAAGGTACATAACCAAAAAGTGACTTACAGTAAAATACAATACAATGAAGGACAAGGACATGGATAATATACATTGATACATAGGTGGCCATAACACCCAATTAAGCAACAAAGCATAGGCACCAAGTGCTAGGTGTCCTAGTGGTGAGTAAGAAGTAGATGAACATAAAGTAAGGAGAAGCACAAGAGGGTAGAAGGCCCTGCTCGCAAGAGCTTACATTCTCAAGGGGATTTTACAAGTTTACAAGTGGATTTTTAATAACACCCGAATTATGGTTACTAATGGGAATTGGTATTTTCCATTGTGGTTTGCAGTAAGGAACAAATTATGGTTCCTCAGCAGCCACTGGCTCCTATATATACAGTATTAATGTGCATAATGTAACTAAAATGTTTACTATTTTTCTAGATCCTCCGGAAATTGTAAATAGTGGAATCATCAGTGATGTTTCTGTAATTGTTGGAAGTAAAGCTAAGATGGAGTGTGTGGTGAAAGGAAAACCATTCCCTGTCATCCAGTGGTTTAAAGAAAATAGGTGAGATGACCCTGCGTCTCTGAGCACACTCTCTATAGTCCATGCAGGAAACTCCTTGGGTTGACTCCTGTTACTTCAAACAGGAACCTAAAAGTGTCTTTGAAAACCACCCGATTTGTCAAATAAATAAAATTACAAACTGGTTACACAAAAAAAATATGACACTGTTAAGAAAAATAAATAATCCATATTATTTATTAAAAATATATAACCCCTATAATGTATTGTCCTCAAATAAAACCAATAAATCATTTATAGATCTTACTAGTTCCACAAAAGTACGTTATTGAAAAGAAACACTTTTTTAAATACTTTTTTTTTTCCAAAAGAAAAATACCCAAACACTGGTTTACTGTTCTATTAATCTTCTAAATCTAAAAGTTCTTTTCTCTCTGTGAGAGGAATGCAACTGCTCCTTATTAAACATCGCTGCTAATTGACATATAATTAAATAAGATTTATGTAATCTACTAACTGTAATGTTATGTTATTTGTCAGCAGTATTGATGCTTAGATGCATACATACACCTGAATTTACAACACAGTTTAGTACAAAATGTCAGTATTTAATTTGCCAAGCTGTGGCTTTATGTTATGCATTTGATGCTCTTTCCCATACCTAATGTATATGACGATCAATGTATAGCATAGCATGCACAGTACTAGATAGATGGTGACAGCACATCACCATTGTTATACATATAAAAACTAGATTATATACCTACTAGTTTCTGCCCCCATGCAATATAATATATTCTAATGCCAATTAAGTAAAACAACAATTATTATTATCATTTATTTATATGGTGCCACAAGTGTTCCGCAGCGCCTTACAAAGTACATAAACAAATAGGTTGACCAGTGACTTACAGTACAATACTATACAGGACATGGATAATATACATTGCTACATTCGCGACCATAACACCCAGATAAGCATCAGAGCAAAGCAACCAAGTGTTAGGTGCCCTAGTCAGGTGTAAGAACTAGATGAAAGTAGAGATCGGAGAAGCACAAGAGGGTAGAGGGCCCTGCTCATAAGAGCTTACATTCTAAAGGGGAGGGACAGACAAACAGGGGTGACACAGATGGGGTGGGCAGGGAGAAAGGAGTATGTAGCAACAAGTTAAGATGAGAGCTGGAAGGCTTTGATGAAGTAGTGGGTCTTGAGAGCCCATTTGAAGGATTGTAGAGAGGTGGAGAGTCTGATGGGAAGAGTTCCAAAGGTGGGGAGCAGGGCGGGCAAAATCTTGGAGGTGGGAGTGGGAGGAAGTAATCAGTTGGCATGAGAGGCGGTGCGCATTTGTTGAACAAAGAGGTCAGACAGGAGAGTGAAGAAAGATGAGATCCGAGATGTAAATAGGAGAGGAATGGGTGAGGGCTTTGTAAATGAGGGTGAGAACCTTAAATTGGGTTCTGAAAGGGAAGGGGAGCCAGTGGAGAGCTTGTAGGAGAGGGGAGAAAGATGTAGAGTGTTTGGAGAGGAAGATGAGCCGAGCAGCAGCATTGAGGACAGACTGTAGAGAGGAGAGAAGGGAGTTTTGGAGGTAATATAGGAGGAGCTTACAGTATATCATGTGATGTGATATATACCTTATGTGACCTTAAATACTGTGTACATTTGCATCTGTTTGGAGGCAGACTACTTGCGGGCGTTCAGCGCCTGGTACAAGCAGGCCGCCAAGAGCTGCGCCGGGCCTGAGTGACAGGGGGCATGTCCTAATCGCGGGAAGAGTAGCCATGGTCCCTTAGGACAAAAACACAGGAAATAAAACATTTTAGCAGCGCCGCGAAGTGGTGCTGGGAGGGGGGCGCTGTGAGCCCCTCAGCCCGGCGCACAGCCAATGGGGGGGCTCAATCAGCGTGATCGATCCCCCCATAGACATAGGAGACTGCTCCAGCTGCTGATTAGCAGCTGCGAGCAGTCTCCCACTGCAGCCCAGCACACAGCAGCGTGTGCTGGGCTGCTGTGATGTAGAGGGGAGGGGGGCGGTGTCGGACCTTGGCCCCCAACGTGCCCCTCCAGCAAGCCCGGGCCTGGGTAATTTGTACCCGCCCCCCTCCCCTCACGGCGACCCTGGGTACAAGTTGCCAATTGTTGATGTTAATTAGTGTCCACATTTGATTGGCTGAGTGGGTATAGATCCCTTACAATTATGTTAATAGTCTAATAATATTGCTGATGCAAACTATTTGCAGGATTACGGTAAAAGGAGTGATCGGTTAGCATTAAAAAAGACATGTTTCCTAGTCAGCTTGCAAAGGGGAAGGCAACTGATATTTAAAAAAAAAAAAAATTTTTGCATGTTCGCCTTGTTCTGCTTTCATTTTGTTAATGCAACTGTAACATTTATTACTTACACTGTACGACAATGTGCTGTAATACATAGGCTTTGTGTACAGATTTTTAGCATTTTTTACAATCAATGTAAAGCTGCATCTGCAGTCAGCTCAGACATGAATGTATTGTACGTCTGCAATTAGATGCAATTTGCATCCAAGTCAGCATGAGCTTCTATTTATATATTTTGAAAGGGACACCTGTATTTATATATTGTGTAATTAAATTATATCTTTAAAGATAACCTTTAGATAAGTTCAGCAGATTTTGGCTAAAATGTTTATTTTCTGGGTTTCAATAATTTTTCACATTTTACTACAGTATGTTGTAAAATATAAGTACTTACACCAAGCTACATACTCATAAAGGTGTTAAAGGACCATTTCACTCAAAACTTTTAATGTAGTAGCTGCAGCCATCTGTATTAAGGTTCTTCAAACACTTTGGGCCTGAATTAGCAGCAGACGCAATGGTTGCAGTGATTGTTTGCTATCGCGCAAGCATACAAGCCACACTCTGCATGCGCAGTGATTGCATTGCGATTACGGATGCACAGAAGAATTCATTGAAAAATGAGCAGCAGGCTGTCAGCATTTGGTGGTGATGACGAGGGGGGTGGTCGTAAAAACGCAGGCGTGCCTGTCCATTTGAACACTACTTCATGGGTGTGCATAAATTAGCCACTGTGATTGCATATGCAGCATGAGAGCTCTCTGCGTGCGAGGAGACCTGCAGTGTTTGCAACTGGTCAGACTTGGTGTAAATGCTGCATGACTCTCTGATGTACAGTATGGTACCGATGTTTACGCAGAACAGTGACTTTGGACGGATATGAGAAGGCAGCAGTGGGCGTCTTAATGTCGGCTGTGCTTTGGCAGGCATTAGCATATTCTAGGCGATTGCAGTTGTAATTACATTTGCGTCCGCTGCTGAATTAGGCTCTTAATCATTAATGAGGTTTGCAAATCGCCTCTGTTATTAATATTTAATAATGTTGTCCAAAGTTAAGGTAGACAGTACTTGACATGAGTAACTGGAACAAGTGTTGTCATAAAGTTAGATCTGCCTGCTCCTTTAGAAACACAGTGCATCAAAATTAATTAAAACATTTTTTATAGTTTTAAAATTGATAATAGTTTTTTTTCAAAACATAAAACAAGTTTGTGTTATTATACCAGAAATCATTATCAAAACTGCTTAATTACAAACCCACACCTCAATTTACATTTTGTGACACCATGAAACTATTATCTGTAGAAGTTGCAAAGATATGCAGTTTTGGCCTCAGGGGGGGTGCAGAATTCTGTACCTACTGATGGGGTAGCTGGTTACTCTGGCCACTCCTTGCTGAATGCTCTGGTGTTACTGTATGTCCAAATGCAAAAGTTTTTGTTTTGCTGGATCTGATATTTTTTAATTGTTCTACATTAAATTATTGTTGTTCAGTAACCACCCAATATATACTCTGCCTTCTAGATTGCTTGATAAAGGAGACCCAAATGTGATCATTTTGGAATATGGACAGGTTCTATACATAAAGAAAGCACATCTAAGTGACAGTGGACATTACAAATGTGTAGCAACAAATTCAGCTGGTTCACAAACTAAAGAAAATAAAATAACTGTACTTGGTAAGTGAAAGAAAAATCCATTCCAACAACTTTTTACCATTCAGAAATACAATGCCATTTAATACACACATGCACACGCATAGGTATATACAGTACAACTGTTTTTTGCATGAGAACTGTTCTACTTGGTCACACACACTTACCCAGTGAAGTAGGCTATCCAGGAGCTGTTCTACCTGGTCATACACACTTAACCAGTGAAGTAGGCTATCCTGGAGATGTTCTACCTGGTCATACACACTTACCCAGTGAAGTAGGCTATCCAGGGGCTGCTCTACCTGGTCATACACACTTGCCCAGTGAAGTAGGCTATCCAGGAGCTGTTCTACCTGGTCATACACACTTACCCAGTGAAGTAGGCTATCCTGGAGATGTTCTACCTGGTCATACACACTTACCCAGTGAAGTAGGCTATCCAGGAGCTATTCTACCTGGTCATACACACTTACCCAGTGAAATAAGCTATCCAGGAGCTGTTCTACCTGGTCATACACACTTACCCAGTGAAGTAGGCTATCCAGGAGCTGCTCTACCTGGTCATACACACTTACCCAGTGAAGTAGGCTATCCAGGAGCTGTTCTACCTGGTCATACACACTTACCCAGTGAAGTAGGCTATCCAGGAGCTATTCTACCTGGTCATACACACTTACTCAGTTAAGTAGGCTATCCAGGAGCTGTTCTACTTGGTCACACACACTTACCCAGTGAAGTAGGCTATCCAGGAGCTGTTCTACCTGGTCATACACACTTACTCAGTGAAGTAGGCTATCCAGGAGCTGTTCTACTTGGTCACACACACTTACCCAGTGAAGTAGGCTATCCAGGAGCTGTTCTACCTGGTCATACACACTTACTCAGTGAAGTAGGCTATCCAGGAACTGTTCTACCTGGTCATACACACTTACTCAGTGAAGTAGGCTATCCAGGGGCTGCTCTACCTGGTCATACACACTTACCCAGTGAAGTAGGCTATCCAGGAGCTGCTCTACCTGGTCATACACACTTACCCAGTGAAGTAGGCTATCCAGGAGCTACTCTACCTGGTCATACACACTTACCCAGTGAAGTAGGCTATCCAGGAGCTTTTCTACCTGGTCATACACACTTACCCAGTGAAATAAGCTATCCAGGAGCTGTTCTACCTGGTCAAACACACTTACCCAGTGAAGTAGGCTATCCAGGAGCTGCTCTACCTGGTCATACACACTTACTCAGTGAAGTAGGCTATCCAGGAGCTATTCTACTTGGTCACACACACTTACCCAGTGAAGTAGGCTATCCAGGAGCTGCTCTACCTGGTCATACACACTTACTCAGTGAAGTAGGCTATCCAGGAGCTGTTCTACCTGGTCATACACACTTACTCAGTGAAGTAGGCTATCCAGGAGCTGTTCTACTTGGTCATACACACTTACCCAGTGAAGTAGGCTATCCAGGAGCTGTTCTACCTGGTCATACACACTTACTCAGTGAAGTAGGCTATCCAGGGGCTGCTCTACCTGGTCATACACACTTACCCAGTGAAGTAGGCTATCCAGGAGCTGTTCTACCTGGTCATACACACTTACCCAGTGAAGTAGGCTATCCAGGAGCTGCTCTACCTGGTCATACACACTTACCCAGTGAAGTAGGCTATCCAGGAGCTATTCTACCTGGTCATACACACTTACCCAGTGAAGTAGGCTATCCAGGAGCTATTCTACCTGGTCATACACATTTACCCAGTGAAATAAGCTATCCAGGAGCTGTTCTACCTGGTCATACACACTTACCCAGTGAAGTAGGCTATCCAGGAGCTGCTCTACCTGGTCATACACACTTACCCAGTGAAATAGGCTATCCAGGAGCTGTTCTACCTGGTCATACACACTTACCCAGTGAAGTAGGCTATCCAGGAGCTATTCTACCTGGTCATACACACTTACCCAATGAATTAGGCTATCCAGGAGCTGTTCTACCTGGTCATACACACTTACCCAGTGAAGTAAGCTATCCAGGAGCTGTTCTACCTGGTCATACACACTTACCCAGTGAAGTAGGCTATCCAAGAGCTATTCTACCTGGTCATACACACTTACCCAGTAAAGTAAGCTATCCAGGAGCTGTTCTACCTGGTCATACACACTTACCCAGTGAAGTAGGCTATCCAGGAGCTGCTCTACCTGGTCATACACACTTACCCAGTGAAGTAGGCTATCCAGGAGCTATTCTACCTGGTCATACACACTTACCCAGTGAAATAAGCTATCCAGGAGCTGTTCTACCTGGTCATACACACTTACCCAGTGAAGTAGGCTATCCAGGAGCTGCTCTTCCTGGTCATACACACTTACTCAGTGAAGTAGGCTATCCAGGAGCTGTTCTACTTGGTCACACACACTTACCCAGTGAAGTAGGCTATCTAGGAGCTGCTCTACCTGGTCATACACACTTACTCAGTGAAGTAGGCTATCCAGGAGCTGTTCTACCTGGTCATACACACTTACTCAGTGAAGTAGGCTATCCAGGAGCTGTTCTACTTGGTCATACACACTTACCCAGTGAAGTAGGCTATCCAGGAGCTGTTCTACCTGATCATACACACTTACTCAGTGAAGTAGGCTATCCAGGGGCTGCTCTACCTGGTCATACACACTTACCCAGTGAAGTAGGCTATCCAGGAGCTGTTCTACCTGGTCATACACACTTACCCAGTGAAGTAGGCTATCCAGGAGCTGCTCTACCTGGTCATACACACTTACCCAGTGAAGTAGGCTATCCAGGAGCTATTCTACCTGGTCATACACACTTACCCAGTGAAGTAGGCTATCCAGGAGCTATTCTACCTGGTCATACACACTTACCCAGTGAAATAAGCTATCCAGGAGCTGTTCTACCTGGTCATACACACTTACCCAGTGAAGTAGGCTATCCAGGAGCTGCTCTACCTGGTCATACACACTTACCCAGTGAAATAGGCTATCCAGGAGCTGTTCTACCTGGTCATACACACTTACCCAGTGAAGTAGGCTATCCAGGAGCTATTCTACCTGGTCATACACACTTACCCAATGAATTAGGCTATCCAGGAGCTGTTCTACCTGGTCATACACACTTACCCAGTGAAGTAAGCTATCCAGGAGCTGTTCTACCTGGTCATACACACTTACCCAGTGAAGTAGGCTATCCAAGAGCTATTCTACCTGGTCATACACACTTACCCAGTAAAGTAAGCTATCCAGGAGCTGTTCTACCTGGTCATACACACTTACCCAGTGAAGTAGGCTATCCAGGAGCTGCTCTACCTGGTCATACACACTTACCCAGTGAAGTAGGCTATCCAGGAGCTATTCTACCTGGTCATACACACTTACCCAATGAAGTAGGCGATCCAGGAGCTGTTCTACCTGGTCATACACACTAACCCAGTGAAGTAGGCTATCCAGGAGCTGCTCTACCTGGTCATACACACTTACCCAGTGAAGTAGGCTATCTAGGAGCTGCTCTACCTGGTCATACACACTTACCCAGTGAAGTAGGCTATCCAGGAGCTATTCTACCTGGTCATACACACTTACCCAATGAATTAGGCTATCCAGGAGCTGTTCTACCTGGTCATACACACTTACCCAGTGAAGTAAGCTATCCAGGAGCTGTTCTACCTGGTCATACACACTTACCCAGTGAAGTAGGCTATCCAAGAGCTATTCTACCTGGTCATACACACTTACCCAGTAAAGTAAGCTATCCAGGAGCTGTTCTACCTGGTCATACACACTTACCCAGTGAAGTAGGCTATCCAGGAGCTGCTCTACCTGGTCATACACACTTACCCAGTGAAGTAGGCTATCCAGGAGCTATTCTACCTGGTCATACACACTTACCCAATGAAGTAGGCGATCCAGGAGCTGTTCTACCTGGTCATACACACTTACCCAGTGAAGTAGGCTATCCAGGAGCTGCTCTACCTGGTCATATACACTTACCCAGTGAAGTAGGCTATCTAGGAGCTGCTCTACCTGGTCATACACACTTACCCAGTGAAGTAGGCTATCCAGGAGCTCTTCTACCTGGTCATACACACTTACCCAGTGAAGTAGGCTATCCAGGAGCTATTGTACCTGGTCATACACACTTACCCAGTGAAGTAAGCTAAGCAGGAGCTGTTCTACCTGGTCATACACACTTACCCAGTGAAGTAGGCTATCCAGGAGCTGATCTACCTGGTCATACACACTTACCCAGTGAAGTAGGCTATCCAGGAGCTGTTCTACCTGGTCATACACACTTACCCAGTGAAGTAGGCTATCCAGGAGCTATTCTACCTGGTCATACACACTTACCCAATGAAGTAGGCTATCCAGGAGCTATTCTACCTGGTCATACACACTTACCCAATGAAGTAGGCTATCCAGGAGCTGTTCTACCTGGTCATACACACTTACCCAGTGAAGTAGGCTATCCAGGAGCTGCTCTACCTGGTCATACACACTTACCCAGTGAAGTAGGCTATCGAGGAGCTGCTCTACCTGGTCATACACACTTACCCAGTGAAGTAGGCTATCCAGGAGCTGTTCTACCTGGTCATACACACTTACCCAGTGAAGTAGGCTATCCAGGAGCTATTGTACCTGGTCATACACACTTACCCAGTGAAGTAAGCTATGCAAGAGCTATTCTACCTGGTCATACACACTTACCCAATGAAGTAGGCTATCCAGGAGCTGTTCTACCTGGTCATACACACTTACCCAGTGAAGTAGGCTATCCAGGAGCTGCTCTACCTGGTCATACACACTTACCCAGTGAAGTAGGCTATCTAGGAGCTGCTCTACCTGGTCATACACACTTACCCAGTGAAGTAGGCTATCCAGGAGCTGTTCTACCTGGTCATACACACTTACCCAGTGAAGTAGGCTATCCAGGAGCTATTGTACCTGGTCATACACACTTACCCAGTGAAGTAAGCTATGCAGGAGCTGTTCTACCTGGTCATACACACTTACCCAGTGAAGCAAGCTATCCAGGAGCTGCTCTACCTGGTCATACACACTTACCCGGTGAAGTAGGCTATCCAGGAGCTGTTCTACCTGGTCATACACACTTACCCAGTGAAGTAGGCTATCCAGGAGCTATTCTACCTGGTCATACACACTTACCCAATGAAGTAGGCTACCCAGGACCTGTTCTACCTGGTCATACACACTTACCCAGTGAAGTAGGCTATCCAGGAGCTGTTCTACCTTGTCATACACACTTACCCAGTGAAGTAGGCTATCCAGGAGCTGCTCTACCTGGTCATACACACTTACCCAGTGAAGTAGGCTATCCAGGAGCTGCTCTACATGGTCATACACACTTACCCAGTGAAGTAAGCTATCCAGGAGCTGTTCTACCTGGTCATACACACTTACCCAATGAAGTAGGCTATCCAGGAGCTGCTCTACCTGGTCATACACACTTACCCAGTGAAGTAGGCTATCCAGGAGCTGTTCTAAATGGTCATACACACTTACCCAGTGAAGTAGGCTATCCAGGAGCTGCTCTACCTGGTCATACACACTTACCCAGTGAAGTAGGCTATCCAGGAGCTGTTCTACCTGGTCATACACACTTACCCAGTGAAGTAAGCTATCCAGGAGCTGTTCTACCTGGTCATACACACTTACCCAGTGAAGTAGGCTATCCAAGAGCTATTCTACCTGGTCATACACACTTACCCAGTGAAGTAAGCTATCCAGGAGCTGTTCTACCTGGTCATACACACTTACCCAGTGAAGTAGGCTATCCAGGAGCTATTCTACCTGGTCATACACACTTACCCAGTGAAGTAGGCTATCCAGGAGCTGCTCTACCTGGTCATACACACTTACCCAGTGAAGTAGGCTATCTAGGAGCGGCTCTACCTGGTCATACACACTTACCCAGTGAAGTAGGCTATCCAGGAGCTGTTCTACCTGGTCATACACACTTTCCCAGTGAAGTAAGCTATCCAGGAGCTGTTCTACCTGGTCATACACACTTACCCAGTGAAGTAGGCTATCCAGGAGCTATTCTACCTGGTCATACACACTTACCCAGTGAAGTAAGCTATGCAGGAGCTGTTCTACCTGGTCATACACACTTACCCAGTGAAGTAGGCTATCCAGGAGCTGCTCTACCTGGTCATACACACTTACCCAGTGAAGTAAGCTATCCAGTTGCTGTTCTACCTGGTCATACACACTTACCCAGTGAAGTAGGCTATCCAGGAGCTATTCTACCTGGTCATACACACTTACCCAATGAAGTAGGCTATCCAGGAGCTGTTCTACCTGGTCATACACACTTACCCAGTGAAGTAGGCTATCCAGGAGCTGCTCTACCTGGTCATACACACTTACCCAGTGAAGTAGGCTATCCAGGAGCTGCTCTACCTGGTCATACACACTTACCCAGTGAAGTAGGCTATCCAGGAGCTATTCTACCTGGTCATACACACTTACCCAATGAAGTAGGCTATCCAGGAGCTGTTCTACCTGGTCATACACACTTACCCAGTGAAGTAGGCTATCCAGGAGCTGCTCTACCTGGTCATACACACTTACCCAGTGAAGTAGGCTATCCAGGAGCTGCTCTACCTGGTTATACACACTTACCCAGTGAAGTAAGCTATGCAGGAGCTGTTCTACCTGGTCATACACACTTACCCAGTGAAGTAGGCTATCCAGGAGCTGCTCTACCTGGTCATACACACTTACCCAGTGAAGTAGGCTATCCAGTTGCTGTTCTACCTGGTCATATTGTATTTGTATTGTATTGTATTGTATTGTATTTATTGTTGTCATCAGCAAAACAAGTTTGACAGACGAAATTACATTGCACTTTTTTAAAACAGTGAATAGCAATCCATGGTAAAGGTTATCACAAACAATTTCACAAAAATAATAAAATTAAAATACACACTTACCCAGTGAAGTAGGCTATCCAGGAGCTATTCTACCTGGTCATACACACTTACCCAATGAAGTAGGCTATCCAGGAGCTGTTCTACCTGGTCATACACACTTACCCAGTGAAGTAGGCTATCCAGGAGCTGCTCTACCTGGTCATACACACTTACCCAGTGAAGTAGGCTATCCAGGAGCTGCTCTACCTGGTCATACACACTTACCCAGTGAAGTAGGCTATCCAGGAGCTATTCTACCTGGTCATACACACTTACCCAGTGAAGTAGGCTATCCAGGAGCTGCTCTACCTGGTCATACACACTTACCCAGTGAAGTAGGCTATCCAGGAGCTGTTCTACCTGGTCATACACACTTACCCAGTGAAGTAGGCTATCCAGGAGCTATTCTACCTGGTCATACACACTTACCCAATGAAGTAGGCTACCCAGGACCTGTTCTACCTGGTCATACACACTTACCCAGTGAAGTAGGCTATCCAGGAGCTGTTCTACCTTGTCATACACACTTACCCAGTGAAGTAGGCTATCCAGGAGCTGCTCTACCTGGTCATACACACTTACCCAGTGAAGTAGGCTATCCAGGAGCTGCTCTACATGGTCATACACACTTACCCAGTGAAGCAAGCTATCCAGGAGCTGTTCTACCTGGTCATACACACTTACCCAATGAAGTAGGCTATCCAGGAGCTGCTCTACCTGGTCATACACACTTACCCAGTGAAGTAGGCTATCCAGGAGCTGTTCTACATAGTCATACACACTTACCCAGTGAAGTAGGCTATCCAAGAGCTGCTCTACCTGGTCATACACACTTACCCAGTGAAGTAGGCTATCCAGGAGCTGTTCTACCTGGTCATACACACTTACCCAGTGAAGTAAGCTATCCAGGAGCTGTTCTACCTGGTCATACACACTTACCCAGTGAAGTAGGCTATCCAAGAGCTATTCTACCTGGTCATACACACTTACCCAGTGAAGTAAGCTATCCATGAGCTGTTCTACCTGGTCATACACACTTACCCAGTGAAGTAGGCTATCCAGGAGCTGCTCTACCTGGTCATACATACTTACCCAGTGAAGTAGGCTATCCAGGAGCTATTCTACCTGGTCATACACACTTACCCAGTGAAGTAGGCTATCCAGGAGCTGTTCTACCTGGTCATACACACTTACCCAGTGAAGTAGGCTATCCAGGAGCTGCTCTACCTGGTCATACACACTTACCCAGTGAAGTAGGCTATCTAGGAGCGGCTCTACCTGGTCATACACACTTACCCAGTGAAGTAGGCTATCCAGGAGCTGTTCTACCTGGTCATACACACTTTCCCAGTGAAGTAAGCTATCCAGGAGCTGTTCTACCTGGTCATACACACTTACCCAGTGATGTAGGCTATCCAGGAGCTATTCTACCTGGTCATACACACTTACCCAGTGAAGTAAGCTATGCAGGAGCTGTTCTACCTGGTCATACACACTTACCCAGTGAAGTAGGCTATCCAGGAGCTGCTCTACCTGGTCATACACACTTACCCAGTGAAGTAGGCTATCCAGTTGCTGTTCTACCTGGTCATACACACTTACCCAGTGAAGTAGGCTATCCAGGAGCTATTCTACCTGGTCATACACACTTACCCAATGAAGTAGGCTATCCAGGAGCTGTTCTACCTGGTCATACACACTTACCCAGTGAAGTAGGCTATCCAGGAGCTGCTCTACCTGGTCATACACACTTATCCAGTGAAGTAGGCTATCCAGGAGCTGCTCTACCTGGTCATACACACTTACCCAGTGAAGTAGGCTATCCAGGAGCTGCTCTACCTGGTCATACACACTTACCCAATGAAGTAGGCTATCCAGGAGCTGTTCTACCTGGTCATACACACTTACCCAGTGAAGTAGGCTATCCAGGAGCTGCTCTACCTGGTCATACACACTTACCCAGTGAAGTAGGCTATCTAGGAGCTGCTCTACCTGGTCATACACACATACCCAGTGAAGTAGGCTATCCAGGAGCTGTTCTACCTGGTCATACACACTTACCCAGTGAAGTAAGCTATCCAGGAGCTGTTCTACCTGGTCATACACACTTACCCAGTGAAGTAGGCTATCCAGGAGCTATTCTACCTGGTCATACACACTTACCCAGTGAAGTAAGCTATCCAGGAGCTGTTCTACCTGGTCATACACACTTACCCAGTGAAGTAGGCTATCCAGGAGCTGCTCTACCTGGTCATACACACTTACCCAGTGAAGTAGGCTATCCAGGAGCTGTTCTACCTGGTCATACACACTTACCCAGTGAAGTAGGCTATCCAGGAGCTATTCTACCTGGTCATACACACTTACCCAATGAAGTAGGCTACCCAGGACCTGTTCTACCTGGTCATACACACTTACCCAGTGAAGTAGGCTATCCAGGAGCTGTTCTACCTTGTCATACACACTTACCCAGTGAAGTAGGCTATCCAGGAGCTGCTCTACCTGGTCATACACACTTACCCAGTGAAGTAGGCTATCCAGGAGCTGCTCTACATGGTCATACACACTTACCCAGTGAAGTAGGCTATCCAGGAGCTGCTCTACCTGGTCATACACACTTACCCAGTGAAGTAGGCTATCCAGGAGCTGTTCTACATGGTCATACACACTTACCCAGTGAAGTAGGCTATCCAGGAGCTGCTCTACCTGGTCATACACACTTACCCAGTGAAGTAGGCTATCCAGGAGCTGTTCTACCTGGTCATACACACTTACCCAGTGAAGTAAGCTATCCAGGAGCTGTTCTACCTGGTCATACACACTTACCCAGTGAAGTAGGCTATCCAAGAGCTATTCTACCTGGTCATACACACTTACCCAGTGAAGTAAGCTATCCAGGAGCTGTTCTACCTGGTCATACACACTTACCCAGTGAAGTAGGCTATCCAGGAGCTATTCTACCTGGTCATACACACTTACCCAGTGAAGTAGGCTATCCAGGAGCTGCTCTACCTGGTCATACACACTTACCCAGTGAAGTAGGCTATCTAGGAGCGGCTCTACCTGGTCATACACACTTACCCAGTGAAGTAGGCTATCCAGGAGCTGTTCTACCTGGTCATACACACTTTCCCAGTGAAGTAAGCTATCCAGGAGCTGTTCTACCTGGTCATACACACTTACCCAGTGAAGTAGGCTATCCAGGAGCTATTCTACCTGGTCATACACACTTACCCAGTGAAGTAAGCTATGCAGGAGCTGTTCTACCTGGTCATACACACTTACCCAGTGAAGTAGGCTATCCAGGAGCTGCTCTACCTGGTCATACACACTTACCCAGTGAAGTAAGCTATCCATTTGCTGTTCTACCTGGTCATACACACTTACCCAGTGAAGTAGGCTATCCAGGAGCTATTCTACCTGGTCATACACACATACCCAATGAAGTAGGCTATCCAGGAGCTGTTCTACCTGGTCATACACACTTACCCAGTGAAGTAGGCTATCCAGGAGCTGCTCTACCTGGTCATACACACTTACCCAGTGAAGTAGGCTATCCAGGAGCTGCTCTACCTGGTCATACACACTTACCCAGTGAAGTAGGCTATCCAGGAGCTATTCTACCTGGTCATACACACTTACCCAATGAAGTAGGCTATCCAGGAGCTGTTCTACCTGGTCATACACACTTACCCAGTGAAGTAGGCTATCCAGGAGCTGCTCTACCTGGTCGTACACACTTACCCAGTGAAGTAGGCTATCCAGGAGCTGCTCTACCTGGTTATACACACTTACTCAGTGAAGTAAGCTATGCAGGAGCTGTTCTACCTGGTCATACACACTTACCCAGTGAAGTAGGCTATCCAGGAGCTGCTCTACCTGGTCATACACACTTACCCAGTGAAGTAGGCTATCCAGGAGCTGCTCTACCTGGTCATACACACTTACCCAGTGAAGTAGGCTATCCAGGAGCTGCTCTACCTGGTCATACACACTTACCCAGTGAAGTAGGCTATCCAGGAGCTGCTCTACCTGGTCATACACACTTACCCAGTGAAGTAGGCTATCCAGGAGCTATTCTACCTGGTCATACACACTTACCCAGTGAAGTAGGCTATCCAGGAGCTGCTCTACCTGGTCATACACACTTACCCAGTGAAGTAGGCTATCCAGGAGCTGTTCTACCTGGTCATACACACTTACCCAGTGAAGTAGGCTATCCAGGAGCTATTCTACCTGGTCATACACACTTACCCAATGAAGTAGGCTACCCAGGACCTGTTCTACCTGGTCATACACACTTACCCAGTGAAGTAGGCTATCCAGGAGCTGTTCTACCTTGTCATACACACTTACCCAGTGAAGTAGGCTATCCAGGAGCTGCTCTACCTGGTCATACACACTTACCCAGTGAAGTAGGCTATCCAGGAGCTGCTCTACATGGTCATACACACTTACCCAGTGAAGCAAGCTATCCAGGAGCTGTTCTACCTGGTCATACACACTTACCCAATGAAGTAGGCTATCCAGGAGCTGCTCTACCTGGTCATACACACTTACCCAGTGAAGTAGGCTATCCAGGAGCTGTTCTACATGGTCATACACACTTACCCAGTGAAGTAGGCTATCCAGGAGCTGTTCTACCTGGTCATACACACTTACCCAGTGAAGTAAGCTATCCAGGAGCTGTTCAACCTGGTCATACACACTTACCCAGTGAAGTAGGCTATCCAAGAGCTATTCTACCTGGTCATACACACTTACCCAGTGAAGTAAGCTATCCAGGAGCTGTTCTACCTGGTCATACACACTTACCCAGTGAAGTAGGCTATCCAGGAGCTGCTCTACCTGGTCATACACACTTACCCAGTGAAGTAGGCTATCCAGGAGCTATTCTACCTGGTCATACACACTTACCCAGTGAAGTAGGCTATCCAGGAGCTGTTCTACCTGGTCATACACACTTACCCAGTGAAGTAGGCTATCCAGGAGCTGCTCTACCTTGTCATACACACTTACCCAGTGAAGTAGGCTATCTAGGAGCGGCTCTACCTGGTCATACACACTTACCCAGTGAAGTAGGCTATCCAGGAGCTGTTCTACCTGGTCATACACACTTACCCAGTGAAGTAAGCTATCCAGGAGCTGTTCTACCTGGTCATACACACTTACCCAGTGATGTAGGCTATCCAGGAGCTATTCTACCTGGTCATACACACTTACCCAGTGAAGTAAGCTATGCAGGAGCTGTTCTACCTGGTCATACACACTTACCCAGTGAAGTAGGCTATCCAGGAGCTGCTCTACCTGGTCATACACACTTACCCAGTGAAGTAGGCTATCCAGTTGCTGTTCTACCTGGTCATACACACTTACCCAGTGAAGTAGGCTATCCAGGAGCTATTCTACCTGGTCATACACACTTACCCAATGAAGTAGGCTATCCAGGAGCTGTTCTACCTGGTCATACACACTTACCCAGTGAAGTAGGCTATCCAGGAGCTGCTCTACCTGGTCATACACACTTATCCAGTGAAGTAGGCTATCCAGGAGCTGCTCTACCTGGTCATACACACTTACCCAGTGAAGTAGGCTATCCAGGAGCTGCTCTACCTGGTCATACACACTTACCCAATGAAGTAGGCTATCCAGGAGCTGTTCTACCTGGTCATACACACTTACCCAGTGAAGTAGGCTATCCAGGAGCTGCTCTACCTGGTCATACACACTTACCCAGTGAAGTAGGCTATCTAGGAGCTGCTCTACCTGGTCATACACACATACCCAGTGAAGTAGGCTATCCAGGAGCTATTCTACCTGGTCATACACACTTACCCAGTGAAGTAAGCTATCCAGGAGCTGTTCTACCTGGTCATACACACTTACCCAGTGAAGTAGGCTATCCAGGAGCTGCTCTACCTGGTCATACACACTTACCCAGTGAAGTAGGCTATCCAGGTGCTGTTCTACCTGGTCATACACACTTACCCAGTGAAGTAGGCTATCCAGGAGCTATTCTACCTGGTCATACCCACTTACCCAATGAAGTAGGCTATCCAGGAGCTGTTCTACCTGGTCATACACACTTACCCAGTGAAGTAGGCTATCCAGGAGCTGTTCTACCTGGTCATACACACTTACCCAGTGAAGTAGGCTATCCAGGAGCTGCTCTACCTGGTCATACACACTTACCCAGTGAAGTAAGCTATGCAGGAGCTGTTCTACCTGGTCATACACACTTACCCAGTGAAGTAGGCTATCCAGGAGCTGCTCTACCTGGTCATACACACTTACCCAGTGAAGTAGGCTATCCAGTTGCTGTTCTACCTGGTCATACACACTTACCCAGTGAAGTAGGCTATCCAGGAGCTATTCTACCTGGTCATACACACTTACCCAATGAAGTAGGCTATCCAGGAGCTGTTCTACCTGGTCATACACACTTACCCAGTGAAGTAGGCTATCCAGGAGCTGCTCTACCTGGTCATACACACTTACCCAGTGAAGTAGGCTATCCAGGAGCTGCTCTACCTGGTCATACACACTTACCCAGTGAAGTAGGCTATCCAGGAGCTATTCTACCTGGTCATACCCACTTACCCAATGAAGTAGGCTATCCAGGAGCTGTTCTACCTGGTCATACACACTTACCCAGTGAAGTAGGCTATCCAGGAGCTGTTCTACCTGGTCATACACACTTACCCAGTGAAGTAGGCTATCCAGGAGCTGCTCTACCTGGTCATACACACTTACCCAGTGAAGTAAGCTATGCAGGAGCTGTTCTACCTGGTCATACACACTTACCCAGTGAAGTAGGCTATCCAGGAGCTGCTCTACCTGGTCATACACACTTACCCAGTGAAGTAGGCTATCCAGTTGCTGTTCTACCTGGTCATACACACTTACCCAGTGAAGTAGGCTATCCAGGAGCTATTCTACCTGGTCATACACACTTACCCAATGAAGTAGGCTATCCAGGAGCTGTTCTACCTGGTCATACACACTTACCCAGTGAAGTAGGCTATCCAGGAGCTGCTCTACCTGGTCATACACACTTACCCAGTGAAGTAGGCTATCCAGGAGCTGCTCTACCTGGTCATACACACTTACCCAGTGAAGTAGGCTATCCAGGAGCTATTCTACCTGGTCATACACACTTACCCAGTGAAGTAGGCTATCCAGGAGCTATTCTACCTGGTCATACACACTTACCCAATGAAGTAGGCTATCCAGGAGCTGTTCTACCTGGTCATACACACTTACCCAGTGAAGTAGGCTATCCAGGAGCTGCTCTACCTGGTCATACACACTTACCCAGTAAAGTAGGCTATCCAGGAGCTGTTCTACCTGGTCATACACACTTTCCCAGTGAAGTAAGCTATCCAGGAGCTGTTCTACCTGGTCATACACACTTACCCAGTGATGTAGGCTATCCAGGAGCTATTCTACCTGGTCATACACACTTACCCAGTGAAGTAAGCTATGCAGGAGCTGTTCTACCTGGTCATACACACTTACCCAGTGAAGTAGGCTATCCAGGAGCTGCTCTACCTGGTCATACACACTTACCCAGTGAAGTAGGCTATCCAGTTGCTGTTCTACCTGGTCATACACACTTACCCAGTGAAGTAGGCTATCCAGTTGCTGTTCTACCTGGTCATACACACTTACCCAGTGAAGTAGGCTATCCAGGAGCTATTCTACCTGGTCATACACACTTACCCAGTGAAGTAAGCTATCCAGGAGCTGTTCTACCTGGTCATACACACTTACCCAGTGAAGTAGGCTATCCAAGAGCTATTCTACCTGGTCATACACACTTACCCAGTGAAGTAAGCTATCCAGGAGCTGTTCTACCTGGTCATACACACTTACCCAGTGAAGTAGGCTATCCAGGAGCTGCTCTACCTGGTCATACACACTTACCCAGTGAAGTAGGCTATCCAGGAGCTATTCTACCTGGTCATACACACTTACCCAGTGAAGTAGGCTATCCAGGAGCTGTTCTACCTGGTCATACACACTTACCCAGTGAAGTAGGCTATCCAGTAGCTGCTCTACCTTGTCATACACACTTACCCAGTGAAGTAGGCTATCTAGGAGCGGCTCTACCTGGTCATACACACTTACCCAGTGAAGTAGGCTATCCAGGAGCTGTTCTACCTGGTCATACACACTTACCCAGTGAAGTAAGCTATCCAGGAGCTGTTCTACCTGGTCATACACACTTACCCAGTGATGTAGGCTATCCAGGAGCTATTCTACCTGGTCATACACACTTACCCAGTGAAGTAAGCTATGCAGGAGCTGTTCTACCTGGTCATACACACTTACCCAGTGAAGTAGGCTATCCAGGAGCTGCTCTACCTGGTCATACACACTTACCCAGTGAAGTAGGCTATCCAGTTGCTGTTCTACCTGGTCATACACACTTACCCAGTGAAGTAGGCTATCCAGGAGCTATTCTACCTGGTCATACACACTTACCCAATGAAGTAGGCTATCCAGGAGCTGTTCTACCTGGTCATACACACTTACCCAGTGAAGTAGGCTATCCAGGAGCTGCTCTACCTGGTCATACACACTTATCCAGTGAAGTAGGCTATCCAGGAGCTGCTCTACCTGGTCATACACACTTACCCAGTGAAGTAGGCTATCCAGGAGCTGCTCTACCTGGTCATACACACTTACCCAATGAAGTAGGCTATCCAGGAGCTGTTCTACCTGGTCATACACACTTACCCAGTGAAGTAGGCTATCCAGGAGCTGCTCTACCTGGTCATACACACTTACCCAGTGAAGTAGGCTATCTAGGAGCTGCTCTACCTGGTCATACACACATACCCAGTGAAGTAGGCTATCCAGGAGCTATTCTACCTGGTCATACACACTTACCCAGTGAAGTAAGCTATCCAGGAGCTGTTCTACCTGGTCATACACACTTACCCAGTGAAGTAGGCTATCCAGGAGCTGCTCTACCTGGTCATACACACTTACCCAGTGAAGTAGGCTATCCAGGTGCTGTTCTACCTGGTCATACACACTTACCCAGTGAAGTAGGCTATCCAGGAGCTATTCTACCTGGTCATACCCACTTACCCAATGAAGTAGGCTATCCAGGAGCTGTTCTACCTGGTCATACACACTTACCCAGTGAAGTAGGCTATCCAGGAGCTGTTCTACCTGGTCATACACACTTACCCAGTGAAGTAGGCTATCCAGGAGCTGCTCTACCTGGTCATACACACTTACCCAGTGAAGTAAGCTATGCAGGAGCTGTTCTACCTGGTCATACACACTTACCCAGTGAAGTAGGCTATCCAGGAGCTGCTCTACCTGGTCATACACACTTACCCAGTGAAGTAGGCTATCTAGTTGCTGTTCTACCTGGTCATACACACTTACCCAGTGAAGTAGGCTATCCAGGAGCTATTCTACCTGGTCATACACACTTACCCAATGAAGTAGGCTATCCAGGAGCTGTTCTACCTGGTCATACACACTTACCCAGTGAAGTAGGCTATCCAGGAGCTGCTCTACCTGGTCATACACACTTACCCAGTGAAGTAGGCTATCCAGGAGCTGCTCTACCTGGTCATACACACTTACCCAGTGAAGTAGGCTATCCAGGAGCTATTCTACCTGGTCATACCCACTTACCCAATGAAGTAGGCTATCCAGGAGCTGTTCTACCTGGTCATACACACTTACCCAGTGAAGTAGGCTATCCAGGAGCTGTTCTACCTGGTCATACACACTTACCCAGTGAAGTAGGCTATCCAGGAGCTGCTCTACCTGGTCATACACACTTACCCAGTGAAGTAAGCTATGCAGGAGCTGTTCTACCTGGTCATACACACTTACCCAGTGAAGTAGGCTATCCAGGAGCTGCTCTACCTGGTCATACACACTTACCCAGTGAAGTAGGCTATCCAGTTGCTGTTCTACCTGGTCATACACACTTACCCAGTGAAGTAGGCTATCCAGGAGCTATTCTACCTGGTCATACACACTTACCCAATGAAGTAGGCTATCCAGGAGCTGTTCTACCTGGTCATACACACTTACCCAGTGAAGTAGGCTATCCAGGAGCTGCTCTACCTGGTCATACACACTTACCCAGTGAAGTAGGCTATCCAGGAGCTGCTCTACCTGGTCATACACACTTACCCAGTGAAGTAGGCTATCCAGGAGCTATTCTACCTGGTCATACACACTTACCCAGTGAAGTAGGCTATCCAGGAGCTATTCTACCTGGTCATACACACTTACCCAATGAAGTAGGCTATCCAGGAGCTGTTCTACCTGGTCATACACACTTACCCAGTGAAGTAGGCTATCCAGGAGCTGCTCTACCTGGTCATACACACTTACCCAGTGAAGTAGGCTATCCAGGAGCTGTTCTACCTGGTCATACACACTTTCCCAGTGAAGTAAGCTATCCAGGAGCTGTTCTACCTGGTCATACACACTTACCCAGTGATGTAGGCTATCCAGGAGCTATTCTACCTGGTCATACACACTTACCCAGTGAAGTAAGCTATGCAGGAGCTGTTCTACCTGGTCATACACACTTACCCAGTGAAGTAGGCTATCCAGGAGCTGCTCTACCTGGTCATACACACTTACCCAGTGAAGTAGGCTATCCAGTTGCTGTTCTACCTGGTCATACACACTTACCCAGTGAAGTAGGCTATCCAGGAGCTATTCTAGCTGGTCATACACACTTACCCAATCAAGTAGGCTATCCAGGAGCTGTTCTACCTGGTCATACACACTTACCCAGTGAAGTAGGCTATCCAGGAGCTGCTCTACCTGGTCATACACACTTATCCAGTGAAGTAGGCTATCCAGGAGCTGCTCTACCTGGTCATACACACTTACCCAGTGAAGTAGGCTATCCAGGAGCTGCTCTACCTGGTCATACACACTTACCCAATGAAGTAGGCTATCCAGGAGCTGTTCTACCTGGTCATACACACTTACCCAGTGAAGTAGGCTATCCAGGAGCTGCTCTACCTGGTCATACACACTTACCCAGTGAAGTAGGCTATCTAGGAGCTGCTCTACCTGGTCATACACACATACCCAGTGAAGTAGGCTATCCAGGAGCTATTCTACCTGGTCATACACACTTACCCAGTGAAGTAAGCTATCCAGGAGCTGTTCTACCTGGTCATACACACTTACCCAGTGAAGTAGGCTATCCAGGAGCTGCTCTACCTGGTCATACACACTTACCCAGTGAAGTAGGCTATCCAGGTGCTGTTCTACCTGGTCATACACACTTACCCAGTGAAGTAGGCTATCCAGGAGCTATTCTACCTGGTCATTCCCACTTACCCAATGAAGTAGGCTATCCAGGAGCTGTTCTACCTGGTCATACACACTTACCCAGTGAAGTAGGCTATCCAGGAGCTGTTCTACCTGGTCATACACACTTACCCAGTGAAGTAGGCTATCCAGGAGCTGCTCTACCTGGTCATACACACTTACCCAGTGAAGTAAGCTATGCAGGAGCTGTTCTACCTGGTCATACACACTTACCCAGTGAAGTAGGCTATCCAGGAGCTGCTCTACCTGGTCATACACACTTACCCAGTGAAGTAGGCTATCCAGTTGCTGTTCTACCTGGTCATACACACTTACCCAGTGAAGTAGGCTATCCAGGAGCTATTCTACCTGGTCATACACACTTACCCAATGAAGTAGGCTATCCAGGAGCTGTTCTACCTGGTCATACACACTTACCCAGTGAAGTAGGCTATCCAGGAGCTGCTCTACCTGGTCATACACACTTACCCAGTGAAGTAGGCTATCCAGGAGCTGCTCTACCTGGTCATACACACTTACCCAGTGAAGTAGGCTATCCAGGAGCTATTCTACCTGGTCATACACACTTACCCAGTGAAGTAGGCTATCCAGGAGCTGTTCTACCTGGTCATACACACTTACCCAGTGAAGTAGGCTATCCAGGAGCTGTTCTACCTGGTCATACACACTTACCCAGTGAAGTAGGCTATCCAGGAGCTGTTCTACCTGGTCATACACACTTACCCAGTGAAGTAGGCTATGCAGGAGCTGTTCTACCTGGTCATACACACTTACCCAGTGAAGTAGGCTATCCAGTTGCTGCTCTACCTGGTCATACACACTTACCCAGTGAAGTAGGCTATCCAGTTGCTGTTCTACCTGGTCATACACACTTACCCAGTGAAGTAGGCTATCCAGGAGCTATTCTACCTGGTCATACACACTTACCCAATGAAGTAGGCTATCCAGGAGCTGTTCTACCTGGTCATACACACTTACCCAGTGAAGTAGGCTATCCAGGAGCTGCTCTACCTGGTCATACACACTTACCCAGTGAAGTAGGCTATCCAGGAGCTGCTCTACCTGGTCATACACACTTACCCAGTGAAGTAGGCTATCCAGGAGCTATTCTACCTGGTCATACACACTTACCCAGTGAAGTAGGCTATCCAGGAGCTGTTCTACCTGGTCATACACACTTACCCAGTGAAGTAGGCTATCCAGGAGCTGCTCTACCTAGTCATACACACTTACCCAGTGAAGTAGGCTATCTAGGAGCTGCTCTACCTGGTCATACACACTTACCCAGTGAAGTAGGCTATCCAGGAGCTGTTCTACCTGGTCATACACACTTACCCAGTGAAGTAGGCTATCCAGGAGCTATTCTACCTGGTCATACCCACTTACCCAATGAAGTAGGCTATCCAGGAGCTGTTCTACCTGGTCATACACACTTACCCAGTGAAGTAGGCTATCCAGGAGCTGTTCTACCTGGTCATACACACTTACCCAGTGAAGTAGGCTATCCAGGAGCTGCTCTACCTGGTCATACACACTTACCCAGTGAAGTAAGCTATGCAGGAGCTGTTCTACCTGGTCATACACACTTACCCAGTGAAGTAGGCTATCCAGGAGCTGCTCTACCTGGTCATACACACTTACCCAGTGAAGTAGGCTATCCAGTTGCTGTTCTACCTGGTCATACACACTTACCCAGTGAAGTAGGCTATCCAGGAGCTATTCTACCTGGTCATACACACTTACCCAATGAAGTAGGCTATCCAGGAGCTGTTCTACCTGGTCATACACACTTACCCAGTGAAGTAGGCTATCCAGGAGCTGCTCTACCTGGTCATACACACTTACCCAGTGAAGTAGGCTATCCAGGAGCTGCTCTACCTGGTCATACACACTTACCCAGTGAAGTAGGCTATCCAGGAGCTATTCTACCTGGTCATACACACTTACCCAGTGAAGTAGGCTATCCAGGAGCTGTTCTACCTGGTCATACACACTTACCCAGTGAAGTAGGCTATCCAGGAGCTGTTCTACCTGGTCATACACACTTACCCAGTGAAGTAGGCTATCCAGGAGCTGTTCTACCTGGTCATACACACTTACCCAGTGAAGTAGGCTATGCAGGAGCTGTTCTACCTGGTCATACACACTTACCCAGTGAAGTAGGCTATCCAGTTGCTGCTCTACCTGGTCATACACACTTACCCAGTGAAGTAGGCTATCCAGTTGCTGTTCTACCTGGTCATACACACTTACCCAGTGAAGTAGGCTATCCAGGAGCTCTTCTACCTGGTCATACACACTTACCCAATGAAGTAGGCTATCCAGGAGCTGTTCTACCTGGTCATACACACTTACCCAGTGAAGTAGGCTATCCAGGAGCTGCTCTACCTGGTCATACACACTTACCCAGTGAAGTAGGCTATCCAGGAGCTGCTCTACCTGGTCATACACACTTACCCAGTGAAGTAGGCTATCCAGGAGCTATTCTACCTGGTCATACACACTTACCCAGTGAAGTAGGCTATCCAGGAGCTGTTCTACCTGGTCATACACACTTACCCAGTGAAGTAGGCTATCCAGGAGCTGCTCTACCTAGTCATACACACTTACCCAGTGAAGTAGGCTATCTAGGAGCTGCTCTACCTGGTCATACACACTTACCCAGTGAAGTAGGCTATCCAGGAGCTGTTCTACCTGGTCATACACACTTACCCAGTGAAGTAAGCTATCCAGGAGCTGTTCTACCTGGTCATACACACTTACCCAGTGAAATAGGCTATCCAGGAGCTATTCTACCTGGTCATACACACTTACCCAGTGAAGTAAGCTATCCAGGAGCTGTTCTACCTGGTCATACACACTTACCCAGTGAAGTAGGCTATCCAGGAGCTGCTCTACCTGGTCATACACACTTACCCAGTGAAGTAGGCTATCCAGGTGCTGTTCTACCTGGTCATACACACTTACCCAGTGAAGTAGGCTATCCAGGAGCTATTCTACCTGTTCATACCCACTTACCCAATGAAGTAGGATATCCAGGAGCTGTTCTACCTGGTCATACACACTTACCCAGTGAAGTAGGCTATCCAGGAGCTGTTCTACCTGGTCATACACACTTACCCAGTGAAGTAGGCTATCCAGGAGCTGCTCTACCTGGTCATACACACTTACCCAGTGAAGTAGGCTATCCAGGAGCTGTTCTACCTGGTCATACACTCTTACCCAGTGAAGTAAGCTATCCAGGAGCTGTTCTACCTGGTCATACACACTTACCCAGTGAAGTAGGCTATCCAGGAGCTGTTCTACCTGGTCATACACACTTATCCAGTGAAGTAGGCTATCCAGCAGCTATTCTACCTGGTCATACACACTTACCCAGTGAAGTAGGCTATCCAGGAGCTGTTCTACCTGGTCATACACACTTACCCAGTGAAGTAAGCTATCCAGGGCTATTCTACCTGGTCATACACACTTACCCAGTGAAATAAGCTATCTAGGAGCTATTCTACCTGGTCATACACACCAGGAGCTGATGATGCAATACACAGAAAATCGCATTTTTGTGTCATCGCCCCTTGGTGCACAATGCCGGAAATAGCTACATTGTACGGGAGAAGGCTATACTGTAATTATGCGATTCATCGCACCACGTCATCCCTCCACACCCACAAGCACACACACCTCCCAAATAGACCTCCAACTTTAGAATCTTCCAGGGGGTAAAATAAAGAAATATGTTGGCAAGTATGACTTAAATGCAGAGCAAATGACAAGTTTTGGATATTTATAATAATCATCTGATCTTTCTGTGCATACAACGCAAGCCCTTTCTGCCTGTGTAGGATGACACAGATGGATATAACCAGATGAAATAATATTTTACATCTGCTCATGTGATGTCACATCATGTGACTGAGAGGGATAAATATCATGTGACTGGGAGGGAGAAGTGAAGCAGAACTTTTTATAAGCATTATAGCTCTTTCCATGAAATCTAAATTGAATTTATTAATCCGTTTGATTTATTTTCCTAGTTCCACCCAGCATCAAGAATGAAAACACTACAGCACATTTATCTTTCAATGTGGACAATGAAATACATTTGGAATGTGATGCAAAGGGAATTCCACACCCAACAATAACATGGTATAAAGATGGACACACAATTGTTCCCAGCACACACATCATTTTCTTTGAGAATGGCAAATATCTGCATATTCCTGAGGCTAAGATCGCAGACTCAGGCAAATACATATGCCACGTGGCTAACCTCGCAGGACGTGCGGAGAAGACATATCTACTTGATATTTATGGTAATTTACAATGTGTGATACTGGTTATTGAAATCTATAACCAGTAATAAGTAGAGATAACATATCTTGTCCATAGGATTGCATTAATTATTTAAAACAATTCCAGCATTTTAAAATATTATATTAATATAATTTTAAACAATTACAATTGGGTACTTAAAAAATTCAGAACTAAACATTGTGAAATAGATTTTTATTTATCAGGAAAACCCCAGATAAATAATAAAAAGACCCTTTTAAGTCCTTACTTAGTGCAAGTCGTCTCTCTATTGTTCCCTGTGCTACCTGCTAGTTGAGCTCATGTCTTTCTCCATTTTATGTTAAAAAGGTCCCCTAAAAGACAAAACTGTAATGTATTTGTAGCCACTGAAGAATCCATTTGAGAATCTGCGCTATTCACTGTTCCAGAATTTTCAGGAATAGTATTTCTTAGGTCAGTTATGACAATTAACTTGTCCTTTAGTTACTCTGTATTATAGTAACATAATGTACTGTACAATCTTTCAGATAAATTGACTTAATATAATTGAAGAATAAGGTATTAATCATACTATGTATCACAGGAGCAAATAAAAAAATGAGCAAAAAAGTATTTGCACCCCTTGCAGTGCGTCATGGTTTGCTCCATCTTCCAGGAGCAAACTGCTTCTTTTTTGGTCCTTTTTTTAAATTTGCTTTATCCCCGAATCAGGCCCTGAATGGTCTACAAAGAATAGAGTAGACATACTGTATGCAGGAAATATATTATGTTAAGTAACATTTAAAAAGCTGTTTGTATATAAAAATGTATTGATGGATTTACAGTATAGTACAACAGTTTGTTGCCTCATCGATGTTTTCCTTGGCATGATTCTGTATAACATTGTTGTAAACATGCTTTCTCTTTAAATATTTTGTTTACAAGTACCAGCTACAATTGATGGAGATTTTAGCAAACCTCAAGGTAAAAAAGTCATCGCTGGTACCCCACTTGTACTGGAGTGTAAAGCCAGTGGCCATCCATTACCATTAATAACCTGGCTGAAGGAAGGAGTGCCCATCCAGGCAAATGACAACATTCGTCTTCTGTATAGTGGCAAAAAGCTGGAGATAAAAACCACAGTGGAGTATGACCAAGGCCTATACACTTGTGTGGCTACAAATATAGCCGGAGATGCTGAAATCAAATATGATGTTAATGTTTTAGGTAAGTACAAAATATACTACCGTATGTGGGGGATATAATTGCATTTAATTAATATCATATTACTTGATTGTATGTATGTGGGTCACCACCCACAAATGGCACTTCCTGTCAATCACTCTGTGATTGGTCTGCATAGTCGATTCGATCGCAGTCCCGATTGCAGCGGCCGGCTTACGGATGCGCATTGTGATGCATACGCATGCGCAGACCGCGACAATCGCCCAATTGAGTGCGTATTGGCAACTGCGATCCTTGCTGTATCAGGCCCATAGTGCACCACAATTTGACAAGGGATATAGATTCATGGCAAATTAATGCAAACCTTAGATTAAAATATGCAATTCTAATCTGATTGTATGATCTTCCCAGAATTTTAAACGTCCACCTCAAAGATAGAGAATTGCCAACAATCGTACACAATCTAAAAATAAAGAGCTCACTATCCGGCACATCTCCCTTAAACAGATTTATTGATGTCCATATCAACATAAAATGTCTTCACACTGTTAAAAAACATTTGTCACTTATCTAAATCACAGATCCAGCTGCAGGAAACTGTTTCCAAACAACTCTCCAACTGGTAAAATCTCCTGAAGACAATTTTCATTCCTGAACGAACACGGAAATAACATGGCTATTTCTTCTGCCATATAAATTGTATTCAGAAACTAAATATTGTTTTATTTTTGTATTAAATAGTTTTATTTTTGTATTAAATAGTTTTTTTTTTGTATTAAATAGTTTTATTTTTGTATTAAATCGTTTTATTTTTGTAAGCAATACTAATGCTCTGGAGAGCGTTTATATTTGAACTTACATGAATTAAATATATATTATGATGTTCTGTGGTTGCTGCTGTATTCTGTAATAGGCACCATAGAGCAGGGCTTCCCAACCACGGTCCTCAAGGCACACTAATAGTCCAGGTTTTGAGGATAGCCATACTTGAGCACAGGTGTCTTAATTAGTACCTCAGTTATTTTGATTTAACATCTGTGCTCAAGCATGGATATCACTGAAACCTGTACTGTTAGTGTGCCTTGAGGACCGAGGTTGGGAAACACTGCCATAGAGGGATAGTCACTTGCAATAGAAGTAAAGAAGGCGCAGGGTGTACTATATATCTGTGTGTCATGTTATTGTACTCTTTTTTTATTTTTCTCACTGGAAATATTCTTAAAGTAAAAAAATATGTTTATTTTACTGAAGGGCCATAACTAGGGGTCTGCGAGTGGTGCGGTCGCACAGAGTGCAGCGATCTGTGGGCGGCAACCCATTGCCTCTGCATCTGGCTAGCAGCGTGCTTAGACTGGCACCCTGCAGCCAGAATCTCTGCAACAGTGCCGCTTGGAGCATCCACCACACCGCTGCCCTTACAACCCCTCAGAGCATCCTGAGGATGCTCTGTGCATTGCTGTAATCACCGGCGATCGCGGCCCGGCCCCCCTGAATGACGTCACATGGAGGGAGCGTGGCCTGCACCGGGTGCTGGGAGCACTAGATACGGCTCTGTTTTACTGGTTATAAATAAGATGAGCAAGACCCTACTAGATAGAGACCTTGATACATTAGTTCTTTCTTTTCATAAAATACATTACCTTTTGTAGCTTACATTTTACTTTGAATGTAGAAATGGGAACACATAATGGGAACAAAGCTGTTATTTATTAACGACTTCATATGCCATGGGTATAGTTGCTGGATCTCTTGGTGTAATATACATCACTCCTGAACTAGTACTAGAGAATAAGGAACTGTGAGGAAGATTTATCAAATCTTGGAGAGAAAGAAAGTGGAGAGAGATAAAGTACCAATAAATCAGCTTCTAAGCTGGATACACAATATATGACAAATTGTCCGACATATCGTACATGATGGATCACGATGACCATCGTCTAATGTGCACACTGATAACCACCCAATTCATCATACGACGAATTGGGTGGTCGCATCTTCCCATCGGCGGAAGTGCTGCACTCCAGATGGGACTAAGAGCCGTATTAAATTTGAGCGGACCCGCGATACTTTTCCGCCTCCTGGACTTTTTGTCTACTTCACCTGTTTTGCATGCGGAAAAGTATCACGCGCGTGCCCACGTATCCCCGTATTCAATTTGAAAGTACGCGAAAACGGGACCAGGCGAAAATGAAACTAGCAGAAAGTCCTGTCAGATTTGGGGAAATCAGTCTGACACCCCCCAAAAGATGCTCTGACATGGGGATTAGCTATGATTACCCCCGATTTGGCTTGCTGAAGGTATTTGGTGTTTTTTAACGGGCTCAATAGCTGCTAAATACCATTTTTGTACAAGTGGTGAAGAATAGTATTCAGGAGTTTTTTTTGCATAAAATAACTTAACCCAGCAAATTTGGGGTACTTGAAAATGGGGGCCAGCGTATTATAAAGTTCCTAGAGTTAAGTTTAAAAAAGGTGAAAAATCCACCTGCCGCAAGCACCTGCAATGAAAAAAACACATGGGGCATACTTGGGGCCCCCCTAGAGTCTAGTTCACTAGTTTTTAACTTTGTCCCCCAACATTATTTGAAAGTGATTTTTTTGGGTGTTCTTAAGTGTTTTTTTTAAAATATTTGAAGCAGTTTACCTTTGGGGGACTGTCTGAAGGCTGCACAGGGGTTCCCGCAATGTTGCACCCCAAAACCCCAATTCTGCACTTTTTTCCGCCTGCTATTCATAGGCGAAAATTTTTCACCTATTACATTGCATTGACTTTCCACCTAGCGATACTTTTCCGCCAGGAGAAATTCCGTCATCGCCGAAACTTTTTCGCCAATTCCGGCTTTTCGCTCCAAATTGAATAGGGCCTAAGTGGTATAGTAACATTAGACGGGTAACACAATACAATATATCACATGCCATACAGAGGATCGTGCAGTGTGTACGCGATGCAATATATCGTTACATCACATCCCCACGTTGTTGGGCTGCTTTGTCATCCAGGTGTGTACAGTCTGTGCTAGAAAAATGACAGTTATAAGTGGGTAGTACTTCATCTCCCTCCACTTTATCTCCCCAATAATTTATAGGGGTGAAAATAGGGTGGTAGCCTCGGGGATATTCAATTACAACCCTTTTTTCTCACCCAATAAATGATCTGTTATCGGCATTAACACATAAAATGGGAGAAAAGTTCCTGGACTTATGTGTTAACCCACTGTTTGCACCCGATAACAGTTTAGTTATCGCATTAATCTGCGTTAAGTGCAGTGCTGTGGGCTGACTTCTGGGCTAATTTATTAGCCCCAGGGCATCAATTAACCTGCTGTAAATTACCGTGTTTAATTGAATTTCTCCCATGTGTCTGCTTCTGTCCCTATTCCCATCTATCTGTGTATACACAAATCCACCATTTATGTATACCAATAATCAAAGCATGTTTTAAGGAAACAATGGCACAAGCAATGTGAGAATATAGAAGGAGATCAGAAGGGAAATCATTTTTATCCACAAACAATGACTGTAAACGATTAGTTGTCTGTGGCTACAAGAATGCATCTTACTGCTAGACTGAAAGTACCATTTGCTCATTAAGGGAGTCATCTGTAGCTGTAGGGTCACATATACTGTAATATTTTGAGTCACATACAATATATAGGGTAACATACAATGTGTATTGCATAAATACAACATAAATATCATCCTTCAAGTACAAGAAAACTGAAGATGTTAAGTTCATGACATGAAGGTGAAGCATATATCAGGGATTTATCATCTGTGTTCTACTTGAATAGACTAAAAGTAAACACTTTATGATAATGTTTTGATTATATTATAGTGGTTACATTAATGTTTTATGGAATTCACTTTAGTACCACCAACTATCGAAGACACAGATGATCCCGGAGATTACATTGTTATTGCCAGTACTCCCCTGGAATTGGAATGTTATGTTAAAGGAACACCTCTCCCAACTATAAAGTAAGACATGTATATAAGTGTTCAAGGTTTACTGTATCACATATATATATATATATATATATATATATATATATATATAGGTTGAGTCTCCCATATCCAAATATTCCAAAATATGTAATATTCCGAAATACAGAATTTTTTAGTATGACAGAGATAGTGACACCTTTTGCTTTTTGATGGTTAAATGTACACGAACTTTGTTTAAGGCACAACATTATCAAAATTAAAGTATAAAATTACCTTCAGGCTGTGTGTATAAGGTGTATATGAAACATAAATGAATTTCATGTATGTACACAAACTTTGTTTGAGTCACAAAATGATTTAAAATACTGTATAAAAGTACCTGCAGGCTGTGTGTATAAGGTGTATATACTGCATAAATGCATTCTGTGTTTAGATTTTGGTCCCATTCCAAAGATATCTCACTATGGTATGCATATATTCCAAAATACGTAATATTCCGATATCCAAAATACACACACATATATACGAGGAATATATATATATACACACATGTATATATTTATATATATATATATATATATATACACTTAATTTGATCTGGTCACAAAGGTTTACAATACATTATATTTTCAAGATACACAGATTGGTTATTTATGTTCTATGTTTGAGGATGTAGAAATGAAAGTTATCTGTTCATAGTACAATGTGTTTTCTCTTGTAGATGGTTGAAAAATGGAATTCCCCTAGAGGTCACCAGTGATTTACATATACAGTCAAATGGTCAAAAACTCCTCATTCCAAGCTCAGACTCATCAGATAGTGGAGTGTACGAGTGCATTGTTAATAATGAAGCTGGGACCAGCAGAAAACTGTTTAACATTAGTGTTCATGGTAAATAATAACTTTTCCTCCTGCCTTCCGTTTGCTACAGTGGATCCCTATTACAGTGCTACACAAATTATGACTTTTTTTGGGCACCACATTACTGCACCCCGGACCCTCTGTCATTCCAGAAAACCTTTATTTATGAGACATTATATCAAACTAAGTAATTAATAGCCTGGAATTTGGCTTCCTAGTCACCTCCTATAATTAACCAACAGATCTCAGTGATTAATAGTATCCTCCTCAATAAACAATGGCTTTACTCCAAAGTATACTGTTCTCACATATCCTGTATGACAGTGTACTGACACTAAATAGTCATTGCCACCTAGCATGTAACCATCTGGCAACATTAATTTAGTGTAGAAATAACCTCCTAGTAATAGCACTCCAAAAGTGCTAGTGATGGATATACATATAGTTATAGTTTAATTGCTCATGTTTACATATATGCAACTTGAGTCTTCCTCTTCCATACTGTGGTTACATTTGCACTAACTTGAAAATGTTTCTGAGACAATAGCTTATCATTGCTAGAGACATTCGGCATTATATCTCTTATTAGGCACCTATGTAGTTTACATATTCTATACAATTGGTAATGCACACTAGCGCACGCAGGGGGGGTTTCTGAGTACCCAGAAACCCCCCCTGACCAACCAAATTTTTTTTTTCATTGACGGAGACAGTCTTGTCTCCGTCTCGGGCTGTAACCAGGGTGGCCACACAGAGGGGGAAATGCTCTGTGGGAGTTCTCTGGAGAGAGGTCTGCTTGGCAGCTGCTGCAATGTGTATTTGCCGGGTGCCCGCTGTGATGTATATCAGCGGCGCACCCGGCTGTCCTGACTGCTGTGAAGGTTTTTTATAGATCCCCTTTCCGTAGGTACATCTACGGAAGGGGATGTATCCACAACCCTTCTGTGAGCTCTGCCTCCCCCTGCTCCCGCTTGGCGCACTGGGCTGGCATTAAGGAGAGTCATGACGTCTCTCCAGAGAACTCCCACAGTGCTGATGAGGGATGGAGGAGTTGTTGGGCGCAGCGCAGCGGCAAGTCACTGAGAGGCTCAAACCCTGAAGAGTCAGGTCAGTTCACTCTTGTAACTAGTGTTGGCCCGGATAGGTGGTATGTGTGTTGTATGTGTGACATTGAAGTCCTGGAGGGGAAGGGTGTTTGGGATGTTTGTGTGTGAGACATAAGAGTCCCAGGGAAAGGGGAGGATCAATACAGCCACCCAAGCAGCAGCCTGGCAACTAGGGTGTGTGTAGGTTAGGTCTGCTATGTGTATGTATGCCATGTGTGTTTGTAAGTATGTTGTGTGTGTATGTTATGTGTGCATGTATGCTGTGCGTGCTGCGTGTGTCTCACACACACACACATACATACATACAGTCAGGTCCATAAATATTGGGACACTGACAGAATTTTCATATTTTGTCCTCTATTCACCACCACAAGGTCTTTGAAATGAAACAAACAAGATGTGATTTAACTGCAGACTTTCAGATTTAATTTGAGGGTAATTACATCCAAATCAGGTGAACGGTGTAGGAATTACAACGGTTTCTATATGTGCCTCCCACTTTTTAAGGGGCCAAAAGTAATGGGACAAACTAAATAATCCTAAATCTAACTTTCACTTTTTAATACTTTGTTGCAAATCCTTTGCAGACAATTACAGCCTGAAGTCTGGAATGCATAGACATCACCAGACACTGGGTTTCATCCCTGGTGATGCTCTGCCAGGCCTCTACTGCAAATGTCTTCAGTTCCTGCTTGTTCTTGGGGCATTTTCCCTTCAGTTTTGCCTTCATCAAGTGAAATGCATGCTCAATCGGATTCAGGTCAGGGGATTGACTTGGCCATTGCATAACATTCCACTTTTTAGCCTTAAAAAACTCTTTGGTTGCTTTTGCAGTATGCTTCGGGTCATTGTCCATCTGCACTGTGAAGCGCTGTCCAATGAGTTCTGAAGCATTTGACTGAATATGAGCATATAATTTTGCCCGAAACACTTCAGAATTCATTCTGCTGCTTTTGTCAGCAGTCACATCATCAATAAATACAAGGGAACCAGTTCCATTGGCAGCCATACATGCCCACGCCATGACACTACCACCACCATGCTTCATGAGGTGGTATGTTTAAGATCATGAGCAGTTCCTTTCCTTCTCTTCTCTTCCCAGCACTCTGGTACAAGTTGATCTTTGTCTCATCTGTCAATAGGATGTTGTTCCAGAACTGTAATGGCTTTTTTAGATGTTGTTTGGCAAACTCTAATCTGGTCTTCCTGTTTTTGTGGCTCACCAATGGTTTACATCTTGTGGTGAACCCTCTATATTCACTCTTGTGAAGTCTTCTCTTGATTGTTGACTTTGACACATATACATCTACCTCCTGGAGAGTGTTCTTGATTTGGCCAACTGTTGTGAAGGGGTTTTTCTTCACAAGGGAAATAATTCTTTTGTCATCCACCACAGTTGTTTTCCGTGGTCTTCCAGGTCTTTTGGTGTTGCTGAGCTCTCCGGTGCGTTCTTTCTTTTTAAGAATGTTCCAAACAGTTGATTTGGCCACACCTAATGTTTTTGCTATCTCTCTGATGGGTTTGTTTTGATTTTTCAGCCTAATGATGGCTTGCTTCACTGATACTGACAGCTCTTTGGATCTCATCATGAGAGTTGACAGCAACTGATTCCAAATGCACATGTCACACCTAGAATCGACTCCAGACCTTTTACCTGCTTAATTGATAATGAAATAATGAGGGAATAGCCCACACCTGTCCATGAAATAGCTTTTGAGTTGATAGTCCCATTACTTTTGGCCCCTTAAAAAGTGGGAGGCACATATTGAAACTGTTGTAATTCCTACACTGTTCACCCGATTTGGATGTAATTACCCTCAAATTAAATCTGAAAGTCTGCAGTTAAAGCACATCTTGTTTGTTTCATTTCAAAACCATTCTGGTGGTGAATAGAGGCCAAAATCTGAAAATTCTGTCAATGTCCCAATATTTATGGACCACACTGTATATATATATATATATATATATATATATGTGTGCGTGTGTATATATATATATATATATATTTATATATATAATGGAACCCCCCCTAAAAATCCTGCATTTGCCCCTGATACAGTAATCTTTATTCTTGAATGTATCATTATTTATTTATTACCAGTTATTTATATAGCACACACATATTCTGCAGCACTTTACAGAGAATATAGGCCCTCATTCAGAGCCGTACGCTCTGAGCAGAGCGCACGCTCTGAATGAGGGCCGGGCTCCATGAAAATGGAGCGTCCTCCTGGACGCTCATATAGCTGTGGGTCACCACCCACAGGCTATACGAGCGTGCATTTTGATGGCCGCGATGGTCGTGACCATCGCGACCATCGAAATTGCGAGCCGGAGCCTGCGGTTGAGGTTTTCAACCGCAAGCTCCGGAGTGATTTTGGCTCTATCAGAGCCAAAATCACTCCCACTGACATCACTAGTGATGTCAGTGGGCCGGCTTTTGACGGGAGGCGTTCCCGTGGGAACGCCCCCGTCAGGGAGGCACGCCCCCGGAACGCCTACCAAAGGGGGCGTGCTGTCAATCAACATTGACAGCACGCCCCCTTTGATCGGACACAACGCGCGAAGGACTTTCCTTCGCTCGTCGCGTCTGGCGCATGCGCACGACGGAGCTCCCTCCGTCGTGCGCATGCTCAGTCCATAACATCGACCCACTTGCGAGCGGACAGCCGCTCGCGAGTGGGTCTGAATCAGGTCCATAGTATTTGTCCAATCACATCAGTCCCTGCCCCAGTAGAGCTTACAATCTATATTCCCTATCACTTGCTCACATACTTACACAATTGGGTTCATTTTTGTTGAGAGCCAATTAACCTACCAGTACATTTTTGTAGTGTGGGAGGAAACCGGACTACCCATAGGAAACCCATGCAAGTACAGGGAGAATATACAAACTCCACACATTTAGGGCCGTGGTGGGAATCGAACCCTCAGTGCTGTGATGTAGTAATGCTAACCACTACACCATCTGTGCTGCCAATTATCATGATGTTCATACAGTGTATGTACTCTATCATATTCAATGTAAAGTATTTTAGTTTAAATAATAATTACCTTTAGTCATAAAGTGATTTCTCCTTATTGTATGGTTCTCAAAAACATATTTAATTTCTTCTTGTTTGTCTATTGTTGTCGACGTTTATTAATAATTTGTTCATTAGCTCATATTTCATTCTATCACTGTACACACAAAATTAAATTTTTTCAAATGTTAAAAAATAACTTTTAAGGTAAAAAATGTATGAAAGCTTTTAATAAAAATGTGGTTTGTATTGTAGTTCGTCCTTCTATTAAACCTGAACAATCACCGGTATCCGTGTTGATACACAAAACAGTAACTATACAATGTATTGCTAGTGGAATTCCTGGTCCCCACATTACTTGGCTAAAAGATGGACTACCATTTAATGTTGTTAAAGGAAATCTCAGAGTGAGTATAAGTATTTTTACTTGTCATTAAGTTATGCAGAACAGTAAATATCATGCAGATTATCAGCATCCAGGATCACATGAATTAAAGGGTCTAACATTGCTTTGTTTCAGTTGTTTACAGCACAGTCACAGAGTCGTAGTTGTAATTTCAGGTGCACGCTGGAAGTGTATTGAAAATGAATTGGACACTCCTGGGTAGTGACAGGGAGGTGCCTTACCGCACGTACAGAGATAGTCTATGTTATGGCCGTGTTATAATAGCACATTGGTGAAAGTGGTTGCATACACAGATGCTTGATGGCACAGATAGGTGGCCATACTCGGAAAGGGAAAGTGCACCTGCTATATGACTGGTGCTAGTTTTGATGGTACGACCGATGGTGGAGTGTAAGAACCCAGCAATCACTAGTACAGCATGTATGGATGCTGACATTGGGCATCTCAGTCCTTGCACATTCAGATGCACAGATGTACACAAGGGAAGGTCTTTGTAGCAGCATTAATAAAATCACAGTCAGATGTATGTAAAAATATTTACCTACATAAGTTTATTGTTCAGTCAGATGCAGATCAATAACAGTAGCATTTGCACCAGTAAGTGTGTATGTGTGTATGCATTTTCCTTTACCCCACTATAGTGTAGAGATGTGGAATTACAGTGTTAGTAGTAAATCCTTAGCATTACCCTATTTATTTTGTACACAATATAATGCAGTAATACATCATATAAACAAGAGAGAAGTTTCTTGTCATTTAAATTGATAAATTGTTATTAATCAACAATGAACATCTAAGAAAGTTACTTGCCATAAAATCTGAGGAAGCTGGATTTAATTAATAACACCTCTCCCCCAGGCTCCTCTTAATCCAATACTCCACCATTGCTTTCTATAGCCCTACTTTTCTGGGACTGCAGGAATCCCTGGTGATCTTTGTCTATCCCCTTCCTTCATTGCAACCCTATTCACCCACTGTGAGGTGTTTTGTAATCTCTCACCTAGCGTCTCCTCCCACACATTTCTTTTCCCCCTTTCCCTTATCCCTCGCCCTCCTTCCTTACCCATGCTTCCTAATCTTGTGTTTATAAAACTATAAAATTTCCACTAAATTTCCATATATTGTATATGCTCTGTAGTGTTCTGGTAATGTATTACTATGGTATTATATGATTTTTGGGAGGATTTTGTTTTTCTTATTGTATTCTTATGCATCTTCTAGCCCTTTTGTGCAATCATTCTTGTTGTCATATATTAAGAGAATAAAAAAAATGTAATTGCATACAAATGCTAATAAAAACAAATAAAAATACATTTTAATTGAATTGAATTAAATACAAATATCTGTTGTTTTCCTCAAATGGGAAACTTCTTTCTTGCAATAATCCACATGGAAATGTTGAATTTTGAAGTAATGGGAATAGACAGCTGCGGTTTAATGTAATATAGCTGCGACGTTAATGAATTTTGTAGTATAAACTGGAAGGGTTAATAATCAATCAGCCATTCAGACAGCAGCTTAGATGTCATCATGACCACTGGACATCATTGCATTAGTCCTCCAGCAGTTGCATTAAATACTCCTATTAATATGCCTTCTAAACTGGCAATGTATCTAGTCACCTAATTATGCATACGCTTGGCTGCCCTTCCCCCTGCGCGATTCCCCTCTTCAGGTGTAAGGATACGCAAAAAACTATATATGGACGTAGGAGTATGCATTGTTTGTAGTTGCAAATCTTACTACTGTTCCATTCACAAAACAAACAACTATGTCCACCCCTATGTAAGCCTATCAGTGAATGTATAATAATGAGTTACATGTGTACATATTATAGCCACAATCGTGCACAAGATGTGCAGTTAAATGGCACAAAACTCTTGCAATGTTCTTCATTTAAAACAAAACTCCTTTGACAAATATCTTATTTAGTATACATAAATTATTACAGCGTTATTTCAAATTAAACAGCGTTGTTGGTGGACAGTTTGTGCTGTGAAATTCTTGCTGAGATAAGTGTGCTAATTCCAAGACAGCTGCAAGCACTGGGGCCGCCATAGGTGGTGCTTCCCCCATACGCACGTAAGCAGCCCCTCTTCCCCTTGGGTGCTGCTCCCCCATCTCCACTGTTTCTTACCTTGGTAGGCAGGGGATGGGTGCACCATCTTCAGCTCCTCATACTGGGAGTGTGGTGCTTGGCTGTAACATTATAGTCACACCACTGACATGGAAGAGCAGCAGCCACATGTAAAAATCTGCTGGCTGCTTCTTTATGTCTGCGACTGTCACTTTGTATGTCCACTCATTCAGTTATTAGACACCCCTTAGCTATTGGTAACCTTAGTAACTGCCTAGGTCAGATAATGGTAGCACAACCCTGATCTAACATAAAAAGCTATCATTTATGTTTTAAACTATAATTTACATTTTGTTACATTGAACTGTATTTTCTATAATCCTAATTAATATAACATATGGACTTCCAATAGCATAACCTCACAGCCTGATGATATATAAAGGAGGAATACATCTGGTAATGTATATTTTCTTTATGTTTACATTATAGGAGGAATCATTTGGTCGCATTTTGCAGTTCAGAAATACTCTGTTAGCAGATGCCGGGAAATACACCTGCGTGGCAACAAATGCAGCCGGAGAAGCTGAGCAAAACATTTGGTTAAATGTTTATGGTAAATTAATGCCTAAATTTATTGGAAATATAAACATGCTAGACTATTTGTTTTTGAAAAATAGATAGCGTTGCCTAGACTTCCTGTCTAACAATACCATCAAGTAAAGAAAAATATTTCTTCCCAGTGCCTGTTTATGGACAATTGCCATACAGGAAAGTATAATGGTGATCATAGCAACCACCAATAGGGGCACAGAAAGTAATAAAGTGAAAGTAATTCAAAACATATTCAATTTATTAAGCAATTGCTAAAATGCTAGCATAAAATCAACAAGATCAATAATTTTGAAGATGAAGGGCGAAACCCAACAATAATAATGGCCAGATAAATGAGGAAAAGATGAGAAGCTGAGCAGAGTACTTCAGCCTGTGTTACACAGCTTAAGGCTAGACCTCTAGCTCAGACTGGGCACTGTATTGGTCCTCATGTCTTTATGTGCTATGGGGTATATATAGACCAGTTCTGGAGACCTGGTGGGCAGTCATAGTAAATTCCATGGCTCCCCTCTAGACCACAATGTAGAAGAAGCAAAAAAATGAAGGTACCTAGAACAAATCAGACTCCCTTCACACAACTATAACATTTACTAATAAATTTGTCTGGATCCCCACACTGGATTGGGCCTCCTACTGAAGACTTGGGCAAGAATTGGACTCCTTCTGGACACCTGGAAAGGATCTGGTGCTATCTGATTTAAAATATCTTGACTTACTACTACATACCTAATTTATACCCTGCACAGCATGTAACAGAGGCAGTATGTTTAAGAAGAGACTAATCCAGCAATGGGTCTGATTCTCAGTCAGATGTATCTGCTGCCACTTTTTAGTACAGCAGCGACAGCCTAATTACTACCTTATGCTAATGAGAGAATCCACCTGTGTATGTCAAGTGTCCATGCGTCTGCATGCAGAAAGCTGGCCTGGATTTGCACCACCCCATGATTGATGCAAAAGATCCATGTGTGTCTCGATCCGGTGCAAGTGTTCCTCTGTGGAGGACAGTGAGCCAGGGGGTTAGGGTGACTAGGAAACAACTAGGTGAGTGACAGCTAGGTCTCCCTATTGTGGCCAAGCCCAGGTTTGGGTAGACCTGCCCAGAGGCGTGGAGTCTAACCCACTTGGTGGTCTTCACCAGTGACCCCTCCAGTCGGGATTTGGGTTTCGCTGCACCAAGTGGGCAGGTCACGACCCTCTGCACAAGTACCTGGGAGTGGCAGAAAGACCAGAACTATATTAAATTAATTTGTATATAAACGAATACTTGACCACTGGAGATGAACTGAAAACTTGAATATTGGAGATGAACTAAATACTTAAACACTGGAGATGGACTTGAGAATGTAGAAATCCTAGTTTGGGTGCTGATTAGCACAGAGAGACACAGAGAGAAGTGGACATAGGCATGTACTTGGGATTGCTATAGATCCAGCTGACAGCTAACCAGAAATTAGCAGGAAAGCTGACACCTCAGTAACACAGGGAAGCTGCAGGAGGGCTAGCAGCACACTACAAGACACACAGGAAAAACAACACAAAACACTGGACTTCAGAGAGAGAACTAAAGTCTCAGACTGAGAATTAGGATGGAAGCTAATGCAGGAATTCTTGAGAACTGTAAGTGGGCTGAAGCAACACTGAAGGAAAAACACAGAGTAACACTGGTGAGAACCACAAGTCACTCACTGGAACAGTGAAGTTGAACAGCAGTTACCTGTTCCTGGAGTCAGACTTAAATACCCCTGGGTAGCTGATCATTGGATCAGAGGATCAGCTGAGTGACCACAGGACTACATTGGGAGAGACTAGTCAGGTGATATGAACCAACACGGCTGCGCCCATGCCCGGCACCCCGGAAACCAGGACGCACACACAGAAGCCCTAGCGGACCCCAGGGAGAATACTCAGTCACCACTCACCTCCACTCCCAGCATCTGGACCCCTAAGCCCAAGGACGCCAGCGCAGAGGTGAGTAGCGGCCGATCCCAGACCGCATCCTGACAATGTGAAACCGGATTCCTGTCTGAATCCGCACACTCCAAATGAGCATGGAAGTCTGCCAATACTCCCACAAGATGGAGCAGTTCCATGCAATCACAGTACAGTTGCCACCAAGAAACCTCTTTTCACATAAAGAGTGGTCCATTCATGGATGGAACAATCTGTCTGCACTTGCAATTTCTGTGCACCTGCGTATGCATGATCGGGTACATGCGCCATTGGCAATTTCTTTCTACAGCGTATGCGCGGTCTGCAGATCTCTGCGAGATACATCCATGTTTACACTGAGGATGAGCCCCAATATGAGAATCAGCCCCAATATGTAACTCATGAATTATATTTGTAAGTCCACGTAATCACAGTGAATATATCAAAGACTTTCACAATATAATATCTAGTACAGAGATTTAAAATAAATGTTTGCATACTTGAGAGTACTAGCTGATCATAGTCTGAGGTATATATTACATAAGAGTAGTTGGGAAAAGAATCAAACAGAATTTGTCCCCTATTTTTAATGTTCTTCCCTGGATCCATAATTGCCGACTTTTAGCAAGCCCCTTGCAGGAGAGTCCTGGAAGGGGGCCAACGCGCGTCGGGGGTAAGGGGACGTACAGCTGTGATTGCGTCATCGCTGCTCCACCCACTGTTGTTCAAATCACAAATTTACCTCATTTTACAGGGGTGGGTAAAGCCATGATGATGCAATTCAAAATGAATAACATCATCAAACCCCCAGGCTGCCCAATTCACTTTGCAATTCTATGAAATGGACTCTCTGGGGTATATTTACTAAAGTGCAGATTTTTAGAAGTGGAGTTGTTGCCCATAGCAACCAATCAGATTCTGCTTATCATTTATCTAGCACCTTATAGAAGACAATAGTAGATATCTGATTGGTTGCTATGGGCAACAACTCCACTTCTAAAAACCCGCACTTAGTAAATATACCCCTCTAACTTTAACAAAAGATTAAAACAATATAAGCTCACATGTGTAAACTAAGAAATAGTAAATGGGGGTTTGATTAAAGTGCTACAGCCAATTGTATTTGTGTGTTGTTGGTGTGATAAAGATTTGTTAGGGTGTAGGTGATTCTTTTAGGGAGTACCTCCCGTACATACCTAGTCCAAGGCACTCTGACATAGGTCTCCCTCTTTGTCCACCCTAACCAATCTTCATCACACCATTCTAATAGCCCCTGTTTATAGCTAGAGCATTGTGTCTCATACATAAACTAAACAATATATGAACCAAACAAGACTGTCATCATTAACTCACAGACACCTACATAACATCCAACACACACACACAACAGCACACAAATTCAATTAGTTGTAGCACTTTAATCAAAATCACACTAACCAGAACCTGTATAAGGAGGATGGACACCTCCATTTTTAGAGCAGCTCCCTATTCCAGTGTGAACATCCCAGAGTGCAGGACCCACACCTTCCTTCCAAATAAGAAATAGTAAAGTATTTCCATATGAAGCTGGTGCATTGCCAAGATGGCCAAACTGGCTCTACGAAAGGGGAAAACTATCCTGTTGTAAATTTTTATAGAAGTGAGAAACTAGTTGCTTACTGTGCTTTTTAAAGTGGGTGGGGTATGTAACAGATGCTAAAATATAAACTCTAGGTAGATCAAAAAATTATTCAACTTTATTTCACAGATATAAATAATTCATAAAAATATATAGCAAACTTGAGAACACGTATTCCAATCGAAGATAATGATAAAATCCTTAAATGATTATATACTATACAATGGTGTAACCATATAAAAGACCTCCCAATGTGCATGTAAACAAGAGGATACAATCACATAAGAGTATAAGACACTTTCCTAAGCAGCAATATTGTGAATAAGAGGACACATTCACATATAGATGTAAAAACACTTCCCTTTGCAGAAGATGCTAGTTGTAGATGCACTTTGTGAATAAAGTGTCAGTGCTTGTCAAGTAAACAATAATCAATAGGATTCCTACCATCAGAGAAAGTATGGGGCCCCTTGATCTGCCGGACCTAGGAACTCCGGAAGGATGGACAAGGGGAAAGATGTTATGGGCCCCAAAGCTTATATCTGATGGTTCCAATCCTCAGTCACTGCCACTGGCAGTTCCTATTTCGGGAGATCAAGGGCCAATGAACCATTCATCCAGTGTTGTTTTGTAGTTCTATACCTCAGGTGAAGAGGTTCTGAGTGGCTCTAGGCTGCTAAAGAAAAAATAAAAAAAAATCTTTTTACCCCTAGGAGCGCCTTCCTCACTTATCCACATAATTATTTTATATGTAGTAGATGTATATGATCACCTTCAGTTGTAGAAAGTTTGTTACTGCATTATAGTAAACTCAGCTTTAGGCTTCATTCCCACTGCACTGGTGACAAATCTGTGCATTGTACTAATGCTATAATCACATGAAAAGGGTTGAAAATGGCAAAAAACACATGTAGCAAAGCTTTGCACAGTTACAGGGAGCCATATAAATCTTCCTGGGACTCAGGATCTTTGGGTGCAGCTCCCTCCTGCATCTTCTACAAACATTGGCAGGTTTCTGTGTCAAGCTTGGTTTATATTATTACGACAATGTACTCCACTATCTCCATAACATACATAGTTTCCAGTGACTCCATACTCATATGCAATGTTATATGTGTTTTGGAGTGTTGCCAGAGAACCGACAACAACCGAATTTAGGGGTTCTGTGTTGAACTAAGGAGCTGATTCAGACCCTCTCGCTAGGATATGTTCGCTCATAGCTGACCGATTTTCGCTTTCTGCGCATGCGTACACATCGCAACGCGTGTGCGCGAACCGCAGCGAGAGATCGGGAAGCATACACTCGCCCAGCATAGACAGCCCGGCATAATGAGTGACAGGAGAGGACATTTGTGGGTGGTAACAGGGGCTAGCCACTAGAAATGGGAAAGTGGACGTGCGAACGCAGGCGTGCCTGAGTGTCCCAACGCCGTTACAGAGGTGTGCATAATTAACAGGCAACGTCATTGTACACGTCACCTGGTTGAAATACACACTGTAGTGATCGCAGTGCTTGCGGCAAGGTATAGTCAACCTCAAGCGCTGTGATCGCATCCAATGGTGCTCGATGTACCAATGGTTTCAAACACTTCCAGGAGATGACATGCGCAAGTGGGCGTCTTTTGAATGGCTGGTGGGCATCTGCATACACTAAGTGATCGCACGCCAAGACATAGTGGGCGTTCTAATGCCTTGCCGTGCGATCGCCTGCCATGCTGGGCATGTGCTGGATTTGCATACGCATCAAGCGAGCGTTCGCATCTAGCGAGAGGGTCTGAATGAGCTCCTAAGTCTGAGTTCGGAATCACTTTGGGGTTACGGAGACAAACAGAGTCCCAGTTCGGATCTTCCGGCGGTTCGGAACTCAGATTTGAAAAACAAAGTAAAGTTTTGGATTGCACGCTAACAAGTCAAAATGACATAATTTTAGCTGGTTTTTTTTTTTAAACACGTGAGGGTGGTTTTTCAAAGCCAAAACTAAAATACGAAGATGAATCCGGATCCAAAAAACGGGGATCAGCGCGCATCTCTATTCTGAACGCTGCAATCTCCATTCAGTGCGTTTAATACAAGTTACACACATCAATTTCAGTGGAGTGACATATATATCCAAGTAAAATAACCACATATCAGAGCATTTGTGTTTGCAATAAAACTGGCGTTTGAACTTTGAAAGCAAGAGCCAGTGCCTGAAAGCTCATATTAGTTTGTGCTTGGGGAAGTAATGCAATTGTAGAAAATCATTAATAAATGAAACAATCTACCAAAAATAAATAATTCCTTGCAAACCTGGTATTATCAATTAGAAACACATTCTCTTACTTGGGATTAAGATTTAAGTATAGCGTTCTGAGAGAGGGAATTATATCACAGTTTATTATACTTTTAAATGTTCATACTGCATAAGTACAGTAATTAAATGTGATTGTCATTCAATTGTACCCAAACTAGATATGTAATGTACATTCATATTATCAAATGATCTTTATTACTATGCTCCTCTCATACGTATTGTAGGTTTGGGCTACTGGCCTAATTCATTTTCAAATTTACATTGACAGAGCCTCCGACAATAGAGAATTCTGGTGAGGTCCTCTATGAAACTGTACTTGCCAATCACCCTGTGACACTTCAGTGTAAAGCATCAGGCAACCCTCATCCTGGTAAGTATAGGCTAAACACATTTGAAATTGGGTAATGAAGGGTCATACATATTAATATCATTTGATTCTATACTTATATCAATGCTAACATCCAATAAAAATAAACACGTTTCAAAGTGGCATTAGTTTTGCCCTATATTTCTTGTTTTTTATTATAGTTGTTACGTGGTCAAAGGATAACCACCCTATCATAGCAGCTGGTGGAGTCATCTTGTCAAATCATGGAAGAGTATATCAGATAACAAGTGCTCAGATATTCCATGCTGGTGTTTATAAATGCATAGCAAGTAGCATTGCAGGCTCAGCTGAACTTACTTATGTTCTGCAGGTACAAGGTAAGTACATTTCAAATTAATTGGTACACATCTATGGCACCATTGGTAATATTTTTATTATTATATGAATTTCAATATATAATACAGAGGTTCCCTAACTCGGTCCTCAAGGCTCCCCAACAGTCCAGGTTTTAGAGATATCCATGGTTGAGCACAGGTGACTTAATTAGTACCTCAGTCAATTTGATTTAACTACATGTGCTCAGCCATGGATATCTCAAAAACCTGAACTGTTGGGGAACCTTGAGGATGTGTTTGGGAACCTCTGATATATTATGTCAAAATGTATTATATAATGTGTCCGTGAGTGTATCTGGCTTACTTACTTGGTCAGTACAACTCTTTTATTAGATCCTAATTTCCATAATAATGCAAAACTAAGACAGTGTGTAGATCCCTGGTTAGTCTTTGTTTTCTGGAGAAGGCAAAAACATTCTCTATATGATCTCTACCTTCCAACCTTCCAAGTTCCAAGGCAGTAGACCTGTGGACTACAGATTAAGAAGTATCTTAAAGATCCTTTTATTCTTTTTTGTTTTACCTTTTCTGAAAACATTTGTGTGTGACAACACGTGTTAATGTGTAGTAGCTGATATCCCAGTGCTTATATACAATTTTACAACTATGCTTTACTAAACTTAGGCATTGCACAGATCCTATTCTCCAGGGCATATAGGTCTGGGAACATACAATCAGTTGTTAATAACACTGGTCAACAATAATATTGTCCCAAGAGTTTTGATTGTTGTTCTAAGTATACTGTTTTATGCTGACCCAATTAGTTTTTCTATCAGGCTTAGTTTTGTTTATCTCCTTTATTTAGAATACTCAAAGTGTAAAAATGTTATACAGTATATTAGAAATAGAAAATGATGGCAGGATACATTTAATTAGAGCAGATCTTAAGGTCATTGCACTTTTGTTAGTGTTGCAGCTACATTACATTTAGTACTGTTGTTTTTTTTAAGTGAGTGGGACAGTAGGGATAAGCAAAGCCACTATGTTCAGAAGGATTGGCCAAAACGTACCATTACCTGATTGCCATAATTAATTGCCGTCCAGATAAGCAAAGCCACTATGTTCAGAAGGATTGGCCAAAACGTACCATTACCTGATTGCCATAATTAATTGCCGTCCAGTTTATTTATTTGTATTTCATAAACTTTCTTACAGTTCCTCCGTTTATTTTTGGTACAAATGATCCTGTTACTGTAATCATCAACAATCCTGTAAGACTGGAATGTGAAGCCACAGGGTTCCCAACACCCAGTTTAACATGGTTAAAAAATGGTAGCCCAGTCTCCAGTTTCCGTGGTGGAATTCAGGTATTATACCAAATAATAATGAAAACGTGGGCCTGATTCAGAGCTGCATGAAAAGCTGCCGCAATGCGTACTAAAAATAGTTGTGGAATTCAGTCTGTATTCCTAGCACCATAGTCTATATCTACATGACTGTACCGTCCCCCTTCATCAGCTTTTGAGACCAGCCATCACCATTATCAGCATGGAATTCCACAAGCTTTTTCCTGGGTCTGTCTGTATTACTCACCTTTGAATAGGTTGAAATTTTGCCTACACGCAGACAGCAGGTTTATACAAAGTGCGAACGGACCGTTGCCCCCCAGTTACATCCCCTTTTGGCTGCAAATGGAGATCTGACATGAAAAGTAGGTGGCACTTATCACACACAGCCAGGGATGATATATAGAAATTTAATAAGAAAAAAAAATAATGATAATAAGAAGAAGAATACTAAGAATAATATTATGAATAATAATAATAATACATTATAATTAAAATAATAATAGTAATAATTAGACTTTTATTAATATATATTTTAGAAATATAACAGATATACAAAAGTGGTCTTTTTTTGTTAACAATAGAATTTTATTAACTGCAGCCAGATGGGCTTTCACTTACATGGTCACATCGCTATAAATTAGTCCTTTAGTGAATCACAATCACTGCTACAGTACCTATCTTTTGTGATTACTATTTATCAATGGTCAGGAAGAGAAATATTTTAAAAACATTGATGCAAATGAATAATACCAAACTTTCCTTTCTATGTTTCTATAGTTAAAATATGTGATTCAACGAGGTCAGTTAGGACAGTACAAATCAGTGTCTGGGGTCAATCCAATTAGGTGCAAATTGCGTGGTGCTATTTTCTCTTGGAATTTGCATAGCGAATTCATTTTGCAATCCAATTAGCAACTCACACTGAATCAGTCAGACTGAATTCACATCCTTCCATTCGCACCTACCTGAGGGTGAGAAATGAAAAGAAAAATCTTTATTTTAAGGTTATGGGGACACTGTGCTGAACCCCTTGGCCACCCACCTAATGACTAATTAGGCAATTGGAAGTTTCCAATTAGCTTAGGGGATCATTCAGACCCGCTCGCGAGCGCAGGATGCTCGCAAGCGGGGCGATGCTCCCCCACTGCGCATGCGCACGATGGAGGGAGCTCCATCGTGCGCATGCGTGAGTCCCGGCGAGCGACGGGCTCTCCATTGCTCCGGGTCTCGCACCAAAGGGGGCGTGCTGTCGATGTTGATTGACAGCACGCCCCCTTTGGTGGGCGTGCCGGGGGCGTGCCTGCCAGACGGAGGCATTCCCATGGGAACGCCTACCGTCTGAAGCCGGCCCCACTGACATCACTAGTGATGTCAGTGGGAGTGATTTTGGCTCTGATAGAGCCAAAATCACTCCAGGGCTTGCGGCAGCGAGACCCTACCGCAGGGTCTCCATTGAAAGCCCGATGGTCGCGATGGTCAAGACCATCGCGACCATTATCATGGACGCTCGCATATGCTGTGGGTGGTCACCCACAGCTATGCGAGCGGCCAGGAGGCCGCTCCATTTTCATGGAGGAGGGCACTGATTCAGAGCGAGCTCTCTGGTCAGAGCGTTCGGCTCTGAATCAAGCCCTTAATTAGTTCAATAACTACATGTTAATTTTGGGGGGTAAAAAAAATTGTCCTCAAATTACCCCAAAATCAACTTTTTCATTAGTTTAGGCACCCCCAAATTTAATAACAATGTTTTTAATTGAAAAATTATTGTTTTTTTTATAATTTTTTGCAATTTTTCAAGGTGCCCTCAAAGTACCCCAAAAATCTCCTTTTCTCCTAATTTTTTTGCATTTCTCGTTTAATTTATTTGAGATAAAATGAAAAAGTTTTTTTATATAATTTTCTTGCATTATTTAAAATGTTAAAAAAAAATCAGCCGTTTGACACCATTTAAAACCCTACAGTACCTTCCTAATTGCCACAAAAAAGCCTTCTATAGGGTCCAGCTCACAAAATTATCCATTTTGAGGGGTCCAGGATGCAGGGCAGTTTCTAGCCAATCTGGCTCCCAGTGCGAGCATTCAAAATGCGCCCCCCCCCCGTTGTAATATTTTCACTAAAATTTCTGTTTTGTGGCACACTATGCTCCACACCCCCGTGGCTTCAGATGTCCACACAACATTGGCATAGCATGCTACACACACCCATGGCGTAGCATGCTCCATACCCCCCTGACACAGCATACTGTACACACACCCTGACTGTAATAACATGCTGCACCCCCCTCCATTGATATTACACATCATGCTGCACCCCTCCATTGATATTACACATCATGCTGCACCCCCCCAACTGACATTGCACATGCTGCACCCCCCATTGATATTACACATGCTGCACTGCACACCTCCCTGACATAGCACATGCTGCGCACCCCCCCCCCAGGCCCCAACATGCTGCTGCAGGCAGCCTGCACCCCGCACACCTCACAGCAACATTTACATGCTTCACACACTCCCCTCCCCTCCCCCCCACAAAGGTGCTGTTCAGTTACCTGGGACTGGACGTTGGAACCTGGTGTGGTGAAGCTGCTGACTGTGCGCTTGCCGTGCTTCCATCCCATGCCCAGTTAACGCCACACAGCCCGGAGTGCGGGCGCCGCCGCCGCCAACCACTCAGTCAGTGAGACCAGAAAGAGAGTGAGGAGTTGAGGGCAGCCAACAGCAGGACAGTCAGAGTGGAGGTCACTCTTAGCCGGCGTCCGGACAGACTCTTCTTCAGTGCGGCTGTGTGCGCCGATCCCCTTCCTGTCATGTGACACCCAGGAGGAGAGGAGGGAAGGCGGCTATTGGATGCGCACCGTGCGCGCAAAGTTACTGTAGCCGCCCGACTGGTTGAGGAGGGCGACAGACTGTCACAGCGTCAGCGCTGATGCAGGAGTCGGACCTGGCTTATTTTGCATTGAGGCCGGAGCACCCCGTGCGATTGCACGGGTCGTCCGGCCCTAGAAACAGCCCTGCCAGGATGGTCTCCCCACTATTTCATGCACTTCTCTCAAAGCTCATTTACAAGTCAATTCGCACCCCTCCGCTGCGATTAGTGTGAATAGCAATTTTTTATTGGATTGGAGAATTCTCGGGAGCGCGCTTCAATGTAAAGTCTGCAAGTTTTATGAAACAACCTTGCTACTCGCAATTCACTCCTAATTGGATTGACCCCTAGGTTTCATTATTTTGTTATTGAACACTCCCAAATTTATGCAGCATCTAAAAGATAAGGGATATAATTTTAGTATGCAGTCATGGTCCAACATTATAATTCTGTAACTTCTATGTTGGAGTGGGGATTGTTTGTATGAAAATGATATTGAAAGGTATCTAATAATAATTGGCATGATCTTGATAGCAGCGCCCTATTATAGCATTCATCAATGCCAAGCTGCCAACAAATCATCTGACAATGCATTGCTTTATTATACAGCAAGATGATGAGTCAAAATACAGACATGTTTTAAACATTCAATAACTTTATTGGCACTGTGCTCTGTGAATCTTTGTGATAGGGTCACTTAAACTGATTACATCTGGTCTCCATGGTTCTAAACAATAGGTTTAAAGTTTTCTGAAGGTGTCCAGTTGGAGAACAATTGTTCTACATCATTCTAAGTATTTCTGTAAATAACCTGTTTATGTTAAATTTAGTTTTGTCAATATAATCAATGTTAATATTTCCCTTGTTTTATGTCTGTGACATAGATTCTTTCAGGTGGCAGAGTTCTGTCATTAACTCATGCCCAGGTTGGCGATTCAGGAAAATATACATGTGTGGCAGTCAATGCTGCTGGAGAACAGCAAAAGGATTTTGATGTATCTGTGTATGGTGAGTTGTATTTGTGTTAATCCTCAATTGACGTGCTGGTATATTACACCTGCAGTATAGTACAAAGAGGAGGAATCACAGAACTGAGAAATTATGGATTCAATACATGGAATCAAGAAGGAAGTTTATTTTATATAACTATACCTGAACAGTTTAGCAGCTGTTACTTATGTGTTTGTCCACAACAATATTATTATTATTATTATTATTATTATTATTATTATTATCCTTTTTTATTTGTCACCAGATAGTGTATGCAGCACTGTACAGAGCAAACATAACAGGGCAAACTATATATGGTTTTTCCATCCTGGGTTCTAATGCCAGTTTGATGGTGATTCTAATGCTGGGCATACGCTATACAATTATCAGGTAGATCCGCCTCAGTATGGCCGATAGCCCCAATGATTGTACTGTGTGTGCAGCTTACAGATACTAAAATATTTATTGGTCGGGCATGCCTGATCATCCAGCATGTCCATCCGATACGGTATGTTGTAAGTTAAATGTCGGCCTCATCGGGCAGTGTATGCCCAGCAGCGACCGACCAACAGACATTTCCCCTGTTCCTACACAAGAAAGGAACGTGGAAATGTGTCCTTCCCTTTGGATGTGCACAGTGTATTCCTATGATATCTGCTGGGTGTCAGGCTGCTGGATAAAAATGTCTATCAGTCAGACAGGCATATTGTCTGGCAGTGTATGCCCAGCATATAGTAAGTAAGAGCAATATATGACAGCTGCTCATTTCAGAAGAAGTTGTTAGACACAGTTGATGGAGTAAAGTAATGACTACCATCTGCTCACATGTAACAATACTAATTTAGCTGATTTAGATATTTACAATAAATATTGAATTGACTTAAATGTTGCCGCCACTGAATTTTGTTGCCAAAGATGGCTGCAGATGGCATCATTATAGGGCCAGCTGGTACTACTATAGGAATTGTCACAGCTTTTGCATATTTGTTTACAATCAGCCTTTCCTCTCATAATTTCCATCATTGCTTTAAAAGCCTTGTAACCATAGTATGTAACACATCCTTTTGTTGATTGCAGTGCCACCAAACATCGTGGGAGTGGAACAAAATGTATCAGTCTTACTAGGTGAAACACTGGTGTTGAAGTGTGAAAGCAATGCAATACCCCCTGCTGCGCTGACCTGGTTCAAAGACTGGACTCTACTGGTAAACAGATCAGGTCTCATGATTTCAGACAATGGAAGTATGCTGCGGGTAAGTTGCTGCCTTACAGACATGTTTATTTCAGGTTATGATCACATGAGGGAAGAAATGGTTTCATTCAGTTTGTGTAAATACTCGTACTATCTGTGTCATGGACAATAATGCTTCTGAGTAATACATAATAGCATCTAGTAATGGATTTCTCTACCCTCTTTATACAGTACTTCTGAAATTCATTTTAACAGAGATTATATTTTTCTTTATCATCTACATTTGCCATCATAGATCACACCTAAAGTATGTATGGAACTCACACTGAAACTCACAATAAATAAGCCAATTCTGACTACTGTACTGTATATTGTTTTGTCATAAAATGGCAATACTTAGTACTATTGTATAATTTCTAATTTGCCACCATCTATAATAGTAGTGCAACATCAAAACCATGGAGAACAAGTCTCAAAACTGAAGTATAAAATATATCTTCTAACCGCAATACACCATCATTGTTACCATCTTCAGATTGTTACTCTACTGTACACCACCTCTGTTGTACAACCACCAATGCCGGGTTTAGGTGTTTTTGCACCAAATTTCAATTTCCACTACACATTTACATGAACCAAGTAGTGAACTTCAGAAGTATTGCATTCATATACTTTCATATACTTACCATTACATTATTTGGAATTACCTGGATTTCTGCATAAACTTTTCATAAGATATGATCTGATAGAGGATAGACAAACACAGTCTTCTTAAACCAATAACACACAATTTTTTGATGTCTTTATTGATTGCACTTTGTAAACATTTATATTGCAGGGTGTGGAAAGTATGTGAACCCTTGGATTTAATAACTAGTTGATCCTTGTTTGGCAGCAATAACATCAACCAAACATTCACTGTATTTGGGGCTCAGACCTGTACAACTGTCTGGAGGAATTTTGGACTATTTCTACTTCAGGGTCCATAGGGGGTCCACAGGGTTGACCTTGGGGTATAGGTTGGGAACCAAATCCGGGCACCACGCAGTTAAAGCTTTTAGCTCCCAGGATGCACTTGGGTCCACTCTCCCTATAACCCCGCCCCCCAGCCAGAGGCACCTCAGTTTAAGTTGGTGCCCGGCCGGAGTCGGGTCACCGTTACTGCAGGGGGGCTGCTTAGCAGCCCCTAAGCTTAAAAGAGTTTTATTTTATTATTTTTTTTTTTACTACTCTTCAGAGCGGCAGCATCAGACTGTCCAATGGACGTCTGAGCTGCCGCTCCTACACCCCGCCGGCGCTGCGACGCCAGTACAGATCTGGGGATCGCAGCGGGACCCCAGAGTCTGTACTAGCCGGGCTCTGGAGGAATCCCTGGGCTGCTGCCGGATCGACGGGGACAGGTAAGTCGCGTGGTCACCGCTTGCGGTGACCCGCGTGTACATGCAGCCTTATGCCTCCGGTCTCTGGGGACAGACCGGAGGCGCTAGCGGTGGCGGCGGGCTCCCCCTCCATGGAGGCATACCCCGCGTGTCCACAGCCCACCAGGGATTATAGCGGCAGCGGGAGCCGGCATCCCGGGGGGTTAATTGCTAGCCAGGGGAGGAAGCCTTCCCTGTCTAGCGGCTCCTCCCCTCAGCTCAGCGCGCCTTTCAATAATACAGTCTGGCGTCGCTGAGCTGCTTCCTCCGCGGGCCACGCTTCTTCTGAGGTCTCCAGCGGCCATTTTCTCTCTGTGGTGCTGCAGAACTCTTAGGATGTCAGTGAGCCCAGTCCCCCTGCGTACCTGGCCATTTTGGGTGAGTGTACACAGCGCTATAGCCTTCCCAGACACTGAATCTGGGCAGTTGAATGTAGCGACATTGTGCAGTATATTATATGTCATGCTTATGTATGTATATATATTTTTCTGCATTGTATGTGACTTATGCTAGTGCTGACTGTCTGCTTTTTCTCTCACCTGTCAGTGTATATCTATCCCTTTTCTTTATCTGCCCTAATACAGGTGTACCTGGGGTGGTTCTGAGACCTCACATATATATATTTGTTAATATCTGTGAGGTTTGTCACATACTGTTGCGTGCTGCACGTTGCCATATTTTAGATGGAACTGTGAGTTGCGTACGCTGATAATGGGTTCCTGCAGCTAATCTTAGCGTCAGTCAGGACCGGTATGGCGCTGCTTAATATTTCCGTCAAGATAGTCAGATATATCTGACCAGGAGATTGCACACGATACTGCACCCATTATTGCTATCCTGCAAGTCATAGCCTGCAGGAATTAGTGCGGAGGATTTTAACTCAGAAAGGTTTTCGTATGCGGCACCATCTGGTGCCGGGCCCCTTGCACGACCCCCTTAAAGGGCGTTGTTTCTCAGGATCCTCTCCTTTGAGGATCGCCGGGCGGGCCCCATTGTCGTCACTCGCTTGGAGTTACTTCACCATACTGCCCTTTTGAACTCGGGGTATCTCGCAATTTCTTGCAATTTACCCCTGTGTCACAGACTATCGCTCCCTGCCGGGGTTTTTCACAGTACATGAATTACCTCCGATACCACATCGGTCTGTCATTCCCCTTGCAGGGATTACCACAACGGCCACCCTGGTGGATGTCGTTTTATACGAAATACTAATTGGCGTGATATACGCCCTGTGGTTACTGACCAGTGGCTCTGCCGTGAACTGGATGGTATATTCGGCTCTTTCCCTCTCACATGGGGGGGAGCCGATCTCAAGTATTATTATCCCTGCTTTGGGGCTGGTAGCCAGGCTCATTCTGGATATAGAGAATGTCGATCCTGCACCAGTATCATACATCTCCCGTTTTCTGCCCAGCGGGTGGATCTCATAGCGGGAGTCTGGCTGTCCCCAGATACGAGGAGTCACAAAGGCCTCCTGTTTCCCATTCCCTGAGGGTCCTCACAAGTAATGGAAATCCCCTTCTGGGATGGATTTGTATGTTAATCATCGGGTTACAGGCATTAATACGCCTCCCATCCCAGCCTGGACGAATTTTACGGATCCGTAGGTGGTAACTTTGCCTGAAATCAATGTACTCGTTTTCAGGGCCTGTTGCCCGTCCTACCATGGCCATCGCATGGTGATGCTTTTGTGACGTTTTTCCCCTCCAACACGTCTGAGGTTCAAATATCTTTTTGCCGCTCACAAAATATGCAGTGGTCATATGTGGGATTACCTCATGGGATGCCGGTCTTCTAACTTTCAGGGTTTCGGCGGCGTCTGTATCCGCCGCAGTACCCTATGGCTGCGTTATGGGAAAGCAGAGGTGCACACTCCTTCCAGGGGGAAGTTCTTGTTTGGTCCTGACCTTGACAAGATCGTTGCATCATTGGCAGTATCACTAATGGGGAGATACCGTCTTTAGCTACTCCCACTACATTCGGACTAACTCTGTTAAGTCTTTTTGTCCTCAGGGTCAGCCTAAAGGCCTGTTTTTTCCTAGGCTGTCGGCCTCCACGGGGGCCACCTTATCCAGTACCGAGCAGTCCTGGACTTCCGGACGACCCTGTTTCTACACCTGAGGATATACCCTCAGCCTGACGGGACAGGTCTACATCTGGGGAATTTCCAGAGTGAGGTACTGATTCTCAACGGCCTCTCATTGCTCATGCAGCCTCCTCACAGGCATTGTTACACGGGCCCTTCTTCAGAACTGATCAGGGCCTTACAATCCCAGAAAGCTATACAGTCTTTGTGGTAAGCAGAGCTATTTCGGCCAACCTCACTATCTCAGTGAGGGACTGGTTGTTCTACTTTCTTTTTGGGGCGGTGACCGACTGGTCCTCCTTTGCCTATACTCTGTCTCAAATCCCTGAATCAGATTCCAACGGTGCCTTGACTCAGGTGGAATCGTCCATGCTCCATCATCCGATGTTTGGAACCTGGGGATTTTATGGTATATCCGAGTATTCAGGATACGTACCCACTGGTACATACAGAGCCCTCTCATCAGCATGGGTTCAGGTTTGCTGTGCCACAGCAACACTTGTAAGTTTCGGGCTCTGCCTTTTGGGGCTGTCCTCAACTCCACCGGGGTTTACCAGCTTTATGGATTTTCTGACAGTTCACCTGTTCAGTGTATCCGAATGCTCCTTTCTCTGGACGGTCTCCTACTTTTAGCAGGATCACCAAGGTACTTTACCGCCAGGTCAGGATAACCGGGGCTTCTTCTCGTCACAGAAAAGTCCTCCCTGCATCCCTCACAGGGTTTTCTTCATCTGGGAGCACTGCTGGATTCTCAGAATCTGAGAATTTTTCTGGCGTAAGACAAGATCTCCACTCTTCAACTTCGAGTGTGCGGATATCTACGCAGTCGACATATGTCATTACTCTTTGTGATGCGCGGTCTACCAGAGTGTCTACCTTTTGGTAGGGTGGAATGTGCTCAGTTCCATTCCAGGCCTTGCCATAATTGACTCCCCTCCAGATGGATCGAGTTTTTTCCATCGGATCGCTGTTCGAACGATGATACTTTCTACGGAGGCGAGTTGGTCTCTGTCCGGGTGGCTATGGCCATCTCGTCCAGGGTGTTCTTTGCTAAAGACAGTGTCTGGTCCGCATTCATTTCGGGGCAGTTGGACGTCTGTCGCTTCTGCCCTGCCACTTACCTTGTTGATACTTTAAGCTGTCTTGGACTTTCACTCTGGCCTAACCCATTTGTCACGGTAAACCTGAATAGGTTCAGTCCGACAGTGTCACAACAGTGGCTTCCATCTAGGCAACACTGGTAGTTGGGTGGCAATGTTAGGAATGTCACCCATTCTGACATAGTCCAAGGGTCTTCTCCTGGCCAACTCTGCGGTGTTTATTCCCGGAGCTCTCCATTGGGAAGCGGGCTTCCTCAGCCGTCACGGCGTGCATCCCGGGGACTAGTCTCTTCTCCAAGAGAGGTTTGAACTCCTGGTGAGCAGAGGGGGCCTCCCTGAGGGGATTGATCCCCATGGCCTTCTGACTCGATCACACATTACCGGTGTTACAGTCCAGCTCTAGGAGTACTGAAGCTACCTTCAGTGACTCTTTGTCAGTGAAGTGGTCCTTCCACTTTGTGTACCTGTGTCCTCCGGTCTCCCTTCTTCCTCGAGGTCTTCGGAAGTTTAATTCGAGACGGAGGGGCTTTCCTTCTGGGGGCTCCAGGTCGTCCCAGACATCACTGGTACTAAGATTTTCGGAGTCTCCTCCTCGATGCTCCGTTCCTACTGCTTCACTATCTGGACCTGTTGTCTCAGGGTCCTTGTTTTTCCCTGGATCTGGATCGCTTGTCTTTAACTGCGCCCCTACTGTGGTCCTCGGGCTTCCCTGGCTCTGTCTTCATTGAGATGTTTAGAGCAGATAGGCCAGACTTTGCTGGGATCTGCCACGGACTGTGGCATACATAATTCTTATGGTATCGTACCTGTCGATACGATCCTCCGGTGTCCAGGATTTCCAGATATTCTGGCATTCCTTCCAGCTGGCTTGGGTTTCACCCTTGGCCTGGCCTTCCTGACAGTGCGGATCTCTACACTGTCGGTATGGTTAAGATATGGAATTGCTCCGCTCTGGTATCCAGTTCATCCTTTGGAGTGTTTTCTGGATTATGTCTCCACTTGTCCTCCCTAGGGACTCCTGGGGAGTTAGTAGTGGTTCTTTGTTCCCTCCGGGGACAGTCAATGGAACCGCTGGTTGTGATAGCCATTACATGGTCTATTGTTTAAGCTCTCTCTCTCTCTCTCTCTCAGGGTGTTTAAATCAACCAGGAGAGTGTCTGAATGGGGAGCGTTCTCATGTGGCTCCCTCTTCTGGAGGGCATCATGTCAGGGTGTGAGTTGCTCTCGCCCTGTGTTTCTTCTTAAAGTGGTTTTTAGGTTCCATATTATTCTGGAACTTATGGTATGGCCATTCAGTTCCCAGTCCTCTCGGCTGTTGTGGCCTCATGGACTGTGGTCCGGCCTCTTTGGCTTTATGTGATCCGTTCAAGTTCCTTATGGTAAGCGGACTCCTTATTGGTGGTCTGCGGTTTCTGGTTTTAACAGGAAACGATGGCCGGCCTATAATGAAATGTTGACTGGATGGCCTCGTATGTCTTCCTCAGGGGCCTACCCATGGGTGGGCATTTCTGTCGTTGAGGCTTGTTTTTTTTTTTCTCGGGCCGTGTAACCCTCGTGGGCGGCTCGTCGTGGCGCCTCGGCTGTTTTGCCTTACTAGGTGTCCACGTGGTCTTCTGTCCATACCTTTTTAAGGTTCTAGGCATTGGTTTCCTTTGCCTCTCAGGATGCTTCCTTTTTGGCGACGGATTCTCCTCTCAGCACAGGAGCGTCCCCACCCTTGGTTGAACTGCTTTGGGACATCCCCAAGGTCAACCCTGTGGACCCCCTATGGACCCTGAAGTAGAAAACAAGAGATATGGTAAGAACTTACCTTTGTTATCTCTGTTTCTACGAAGTCCATAGGGTCCACAGGGCGCCCGCCCTGACGCACCTGGCTTCATATGGGCTGTGTTACTGGTCACCGGCTTCCCGTCTCCTTTTCTGTGAGTATGGTTCTAGAGTGTTCCAGTTTTCTCTCTCTTTTTCTCTCCTCCTCCGGCCTTTGGCTACTTACAATCTGAGGTGCCTCTGGCTGGGGGGCGGGGTTATAGGGAGAGTGGACCCAAGTGCATCCTGGGAGCTAAAAGCTTTAACTGCGTGGTGCCCGGATTTGGTTCCCAACCTATACCCCAAGGTCAACCCTGTGGACCCTATGGACTTCGTAGAAACAGAGATAACAAAGGTAAGTTCTTACCATATCTCTTGTTTTCTCCTTACAAAACTGTTTCAGTTCAACAATATTCTTGGTATTTCTGATGTGAACTGCTTCCTCATGTCATGCCACTTCTGTGTTTTGGGGCATTATCCTGTTGCATCACCTAACTTCTGTTGAGCTTCAGTTGGGGAACTGCTAGCCTTATATTCTCTAGCAAAGTGTCTTTATAAACACTGTAATTCATTTTTCTGTCAATAAGAGCAAGTAGTCCAGGCCCCGAGGCAACAAAACAGTCCCAAATCAAGGTGCTCCTACCACTATACAGTTGGGATGATGTTTCGATGAAGGTGTGCTGTGCCTTTTTTCTCCTATTTATTAAGCACTGCCGTCAGGTAGCAGATGGATACTAAAATTCAACATTGCTCCAGTGTGGCAACAGCTGATCTGAAGATCAATTGTTCCTGTGTTCCCTACCACTGCTACTTCCATAGGGTCGGAGGGTATCAAATGGATTCCTCTTTGGAATCCAGGACTCCTTCCCATAGGAAGGTGCAGGGAATCAAGAGTGGAGTTTAATGAATGGAGAAATAAGGAGGTCCGAATACTGTTTGAAGACGTTCTCCTTCGGGAATGACAGGTAAGCAAGAGATATCAGTGAAATCTCCTGCGCTACCTCTTTAATGAATAGGGTGAAAATTAATATTTTCACCTACTTTTAAGAATAATGAATAGGCCCCATAGTGTTGTGTGTTCCTTCCAAACAACTCAATTTTCATTTAATCTATCCAGAGAAAATTTTGTGGAACATCCAGATGCTCTTCAGAGAAATTCAGGCATGCAGCAATATGTCCTGGACAGCAGTGACATCTACCACGGTGTCTTGCCATGATCATCAGTCTTGTTCAGTATTTTACACATGCAGTAGTACACTTGTGAAGAGATATTTTTACAAGTTTCAGAGACTTCGGTAAGTCTTTAGCTGACACTTTACGATAATTTGTAACTTCTTTGAGCATTCTGTGCTGTGCTCTTGCAGCCATCTTTGCAGGATGGTTACTCCTAGAGCAAGTGGCAACAGTGCTGAGCTTTCTCCATTTATAGATACTTTTTGGCTTACTGTGAACTGAAAATATAAAAGCTTTTAGAGAAATTTTGGAAGCCTTTCTGGCTTTATGCAAGTCAACAATTCCTAATATAACATTTTCCGCAACCTCATTTTTTTCAAGGCTTAATTCACATCAGGCAATGCTTTGTGAGTGGTTTTTATAGGGCAGGCAACTGTGTTGTATATTCTTAAAATTGATATGAAAATCAGATTACATGTTATGACCAATTTATACAGAAATCCAGGTAATTCCATTGGGTTCTTCTCACTGTAAATACTACAATCAAGTCTTTATTTCACTTGCAATTAATGGCCAAACTACTCAATTGCCATGGTGACTGTGGATGGGGGGGGAGTGGCACCCATTTCTGCACTGCCTTCTACAATGGTAGTTCAACCTTTGAGCAGTGACATAGAAAATGTGGAGAAGGGACAGTAGGGGAGACAAGAATGCATATTCTGGGTCCTACCAGACCTACTAATCATGCACAAGGCTGGCACACGTACTGTGAAGCCTCTTTGGGCTATAAGCCCAAACTGAGACTTCATCCAGCATGTGCAACTAGTCCATACGCATGATGAGAAGTGCAGAGCATGAGTTTCCTTGACAGTAATTACTACCACCCCTCTCCTAAATTTTTCTAATTGGCTCAACAATTAAATGTTACATCCTTGCTTTCATTTGTCTCATTATTTGATCCAAGAAAGTAATGAAGCATCAGGATTGTCTTTATTTAAAGAGGCCTAATTTTTCTTTTTGACATTTTAAATATAATGGTTTATATTGGCAAAAAGTGTTGCCGTTATATAGTGTACTTAGACTGAGTACAAATTGCATTTTTTTTGTAGGATGGTTAGATCACACACCTGAAGAATAGTTTACAAGTAATAAGATATATTAAGTCAATTTATTTATTGATATTACAGTATCAATGCTTTCTAAATACATTAGGTTTCTTTTTCAGATTGGGGCTGCTCAGGTGAAAGACATTGGGCGGTATTCTTGTGAGGCTGTTAACATTGCTGGGAAAACAGAAAAAAACTTCAATGTCAATATATTGGGTATGTCATTTTTACTGTTTATTTCTCTATTTTAAGTATAAAGCAAATCATTACTCATTTTACCATGAATTATCAAAACTAGTATATAATTAATTTATAGGACATAACACAAATAATATACATGTATACTTTTTAATAGAGGATAAACACAAATTGTAAAATATATGGGCTGATTTAAAGTTGGGAGCAAATTAGAATTAATTAACTTTCATTTACCTCCTGAGTGCATGTTTTTCCAAAATGGAGATTTATGTCTATTTATTAGCCAAAAAGAAACACCACAATATCAAATGCTGAAGAAAATAATATATCAATAAGAACTGAATATATTATTATATTAATAAAATTACTGATTGCTGACAAGTAATCTATAGTATGTACAGAATTTAGAAAAAATAAAATAATTTTTTATATATATATATAGATATATAAGCTGACAATTGAAAAAAAAAATAAAAAATTATCAGGGTCTTTTAAAAAATTTATAGAAATCCCATTTTTACACTATAGTTGTATGGCACTTCAAAATACATGTAATTATACAAACAAAAATATACAAAAAAACCTCTTGTGTCAGTGTTCATATATTATTTAAAATATGCATTATCAAATAAAATAATTAATTAATTCTGTACTGTATGCTTTATTAACTATTCAATAAATGTTTTTGTATATTTTGGTATATATATGATTTTTTTAAGGATATTCAGCTATAGTGTAAACTTTATTTAGCAATCAGTGAAAAGTCTAAACTCCAACAAATTTGTCACTTTACCCTATTTATGGGAGAGTTAACATACGGTAGGAGAAAACATTGATCTCTCCAACATTTACCCTGTTTTTCACAGATTATAGCTGTCCCCATAGAGGTTTTTAGGGGACTGTACAAAGGGGGTCATTCAGACCCGCTCGTGAGTGGCAGTACGCTCGCAAGTGGGTCGATGTTCCCACACTGCGGATGCGCACGACGGAGGGAGCTCCGTCGTGCGCATGCGCGAGACCCGGCGAGCGACGGGCTCTCCATCGCCCCGGGTCTCGCACCAAAGGGGGCGTGTTGACGATGTTGATTGACAGCACGCCCCCTTTGGTGGGTGTGCCGGGGGCGTGCCTGCCAGACGGAGGCGTTCCCATGGGAACGCCTACCGTCTCAAGCCGGCCCCACTGACATCACTAGTGATGTCAGTGGGAGTGATTTTGGCTCTGATAGAGCCAAAATCACTCCAGGGCTTGCGGCAGCGAGACCCTACTGCAGGGTCTCCGTCGCAAGCCCGATGGTCGCGATGGTGAAGACCATCGCGACCATCATCATGGACGCTCGCTATAGCTGTGGGTGGTAACCCACAGCTATGCGAGCGTCCATGAGGATGCTCCAAAAAAAGGTAGGAGGGCCCTGATTCAGAGCGAGTGCTCTGGTCAGCTCTGAATCAGGCCCAAAGTGCCAATTTAACAAGTGCTGAAAAGTGTAACTTTTTGACGCTTGTTTTTTCCCGAAAACAATAGGAGAGAAGATCTATGAATAATCAGTACTAATACGCTGACTTATCGCTGCTCATGCACAATGTACTCAAAGTAGCCTACCAGCAATTGTTTTGCTTCCCCCACAACATTAACCTATAGGAGCCTTAAATGTTTACACTTTTAAGAAAAGTCTTTACCAAGTCAAACATTTTTCACTGGCACTTCCCTGGAAGATACGTTACTTAAATAGTGGTGAAAGATTTTTTTTTCTCTGGAAAAAGTGGCACAAATGTTAAGGCACCAAAATATTAGATGAGCCAGTTGGCACAGGAACTGTTTTTATTGCTGTTACTTTTGTACCATATAAAGAAATCTAACTGGCGAGTGGATTGTTCTTCAAAAGTAAAACGTTCTATTCCAATTTATCTGCCTATCTATCCATCTATCATATTTTCTGTATTTTAGTTCCCCCCACGATAAAGGGTTCTGCGGAAACATCAGAGGTTACAGTCATTGAAGGAACACTAATTAGCCTTGTGTGTGATTCATCTGGCATTCCAGCTCCAACTTTGTCCTGGAAAAAAAATGGTAAGTATATTTCTTACATGCAATTTCAAATTGCAACAAGCTTTAGTTTATATGCTCCTGCAAAAATGCTTTTATTTGAACAAAAATAGATTCCTAATGACAGGCAAGCAGCTATAATGTACTTTTGAATGTGGCAGTACAAAGTATTCTCTTGGAGGTGAGTGTGACCTATTGTCTTACAGAATCAGTTGTTAAGGATCATCTTCACCTCTCTGCATTTATTGTTAACAATGCTCAAAAGCACAGATTCACATATTTGGGGGATTACAGGTGCTGTAAACTGTTATAAAAAAAAGTCAGGTAGAATTATTAATTGTATAGTACATATACTGTGTATTGTACTGGTTTAGTATTTGCATGTTATATACATATAGTATGTTTATAGTGAAAAATGAATGTAGCATTTTAACAACAACAGAAGAAAATATCTGTTTTTTTGATGAGGTCGGTCACAATAAGGTCTAGTTTGTTCTATCCTCCTTGGAAATTTTATGTTTGCATTCAATTTAGTTAATTATTTCTTTCTTCTTCAGCAATCTGCTTTTTATTTACAATTTTCAACATACTGTGCACTTTCTATACACTTTGTATACTCCATAGCTAATCTAACTTGTGCAAAGAAGAGACAATGGCAGGAATAGTGTTGAACACATTTTGTGCTCTAGACATATGCAGAAAAAGATATATGACTACAAAGCTTATTTATGTGTGTATGTGTGTGTGCTGGTCTAACGTATCTCAACATCTGTCCAGCTAAAAGCAATATGATTTTAACCAGGCATATGTCAGGCATGACATATGCCTGGTTAAACTTATGCCCCATGAAAGTCACATTACACTATTTGTCCACAAAACAATAATGTAGTGAAGTGTCATATGTATCGGTTGGTTGGTTTACCGTAGTGGTTATTATTACTACCTCACAGCACTATAGTCTCAATTTCCAACATGGCCCTATCAGTGTGGGGTTTTTATGTCTTCCCCATGTTGAATTGATGGAAATGACTGAAATATTCTCTGTAAACCTTTGCAGAATGTGTGTGCTATATAAATTACTGGTACAAGTAAATCGTTCATTACACTATCAGCCAATAGAAGCTATTATATAGTGTTAGTCATCATTGTTACACATTGTTGCACAAGTCCTAGAAGACATACTGTACAATTATGATTCTGAATAGGCATAGGTGGCGCACATGTCTGATTATGTGGAAGTCGCACTTCTGTCATCAGTGAATGGAACACTTAGTTGTTTTGTTTTGCAGATGTTGCACTAAAGCCAGATGATACAAGCCGAGTTCATTCACATTCTGGAGGTCGACATCTGCAGATTGCTGCAGTTGTGAAATCAGATGCAGGATCATATAATTGCACTGCTTTTAACTCAGCAGGGACTGCGACAAAGACGTATAAAGTGAAAGTTTATGGTAATTATAAACAATAATTCGCATTATCAGTTAAAACAATAATTTCCATTCAGATTATTGTTTGATCCCCCTTTTTTGAAATTAGATACCTATTTTTCATTTATTAAATGCATACAAATATTTTTTATAGAATACTATGTTAATTTATCAAATATTATTTATAGAGCAAAATACTCATATAATTATTCTAGTATAACCAGAATAATTCTCCCTATAAGGGTGCTCTAACTACTGTACTGTATTTATTTTTGAAGTAGTATTGAAAAGCTGTTACAGATCTAGTGATTGTTAAAGGGACAATAGGTGCATCGCAATTTTAATGTGCCATTCATGAGTTCTCATTGTGTTACCATGATGTTGGCTGCACTCAATAAATTAATTTAATTGTTTGGATTGCAGTACTGATACTGGCCTTTTGGTGGACTCTTGCAGCGCTATTCATAGGATTCACTTGCCTTTAAATTAAATCTGCTCTTTGAATGGAAGTGGTCAAATGTATTTTTTGGCAACTTTACCATCAGAATTGCCCCAGCATATGTAGAGGGGTCTCAAAGATTCTCTGGGACAGCTAAAGGCCCCCATACAGTACATCAGCAATTGTGCAATTTGCAATCGATTGTGTATAAAAATCTTTCCCTTTTTTCAATCGATTGCAGATTGTAGCAATTCTGCAATCGATTGAAAAATGGAAAGATTTTTATACACAATCGATTGCAAATTGCATGATTGCTGCAATCAATTGCTGATGTATGGGGGCCTTTAGTTGCCCCTTCTAGAGTCTTGATCCTTATCTGTAACCCACAGTACAAGGTTGCCAGGAAGATTCCCAGTTATTTCTTTAGCAGATAGTTGGTAGTTATCCCCATGTTTTAGTTGGAGCCACTCCAGGCTGTCTAGTGATGGGGTTAACTAAGAATTTTTGGGCAGTGGCTTGGGTCATGGATTCGATTGCTACTACTCTTTTGGTCAAAAACTATTACTCAATGTACTTAATACAATTCTTTGGGAAACACAGTTGATGCCATGACATATTTCATGCATGTGAGAAGTACCTTTGAGGCTTGCTTCATCTGTACCTTGATGTACTAGTACAGTAGCTGTGGTATGGTATTCAGGTTACTGCAAAATCATCTTGCACAAGGAATATAAACTTTTTTCTCTTTAGTTTCTGTACGGTTTCTAAGTCATGTCAAGAGAATACCATATAAATATGGTAATGTTTTCGCACCAATATATAAAATAATTGGATATATATATACAGTATTATATACTGTATATATAATATATATATATATATATATATATATAAAATATATATAAAAGAAGAAGTTTTTTGGTGAATATCTTCCACAGCTCTCAAGGCAAAGCTGCCAAATTTTACAAAGTTATTTAATATCGAAAAAGTAAGCTATCAGACCGGCAACGCAACAAAGTGACAAATCTTATATACAGTATAAAATGTATTGGTCTATTTGTTTGTCTGTCCGGTTATGCATTCAGACAGCCCTGCACCGAATGGGATGAAGCCAACATGAGGTGATCCAGTTGGATCCTGGCTAGGTTTTAGGGGGTTTAGAGTCGTGGTCGGACCTCCCTGGATTTGGATGAAAACTTCACAGAGGGGTGGCAATTGGTTTGCCTAATGAAGTGGTTGGGGTCCCAGTCGGGCCTCACGGTGGACTGTGCCAGGCAGAACTTTGACCCAGGGAGCCTGTTCTGGGCCTTTCACTATATAGATTTAGATGACATCACATAATAAAACTTAATAACTTGAAGATTTAAACCTGGGCAACGCCGGGTACTTTAGCTAGTATATAATACAGCAAATGTCCTGCATGGAGCAATTGTTTGCAAAAGGTAGAGGCTTACATAAAAAGACAACCCTGGACACATACTTGGGACCAGGTAATGTGTGCACACTTTTTCTAAACACATTTGTATTTATTTGATTTGAAACATGGAAGGAATATATTATGCAATTCCCATTCAAACAATGGAATATTGGATCTGGTGCATGTTGGTCACCTATGAACTTCTACCTTTGCATGTGTAAAGTGATTTATATTTATAATTGTACATTGCTAAATTTGAATACCATATCTTGGTTATTGTAATATATTATGGTTCTGCAATGCAAATTTAATTCTAAAGCTGCAAGATTGAATTTTATCTCCTCCAGTCCGTCCCACTATACGTGACAATGGAAAAGTTCCCACTGAGGTTGTGGTGGTCCAAGGAAATAATGTGACTCTTGAGTGTGAGTCCAGTGGAAATCCTCAGCCTATGCTGACCTGGCTGCGAGATGGTGTTCCCGTAATTAATGGAAATGGAGTCAAAATCCTCAACAATGGGAGACAACTTCATTTAGAGAAGGTTTATGTGTCAAGCTCTGGCCATTATGTGTGTGTAGCAGTGAATGTGGCTGGACAGTCTGATAAGAAATACGACCTGAGGGTATTTAGTAAGTAGTAGTACATTACTGATGGCTGACTTTTTATATGGCAGAAACGGAAAAGCATTGGTGGAGTTTATTGATGTTTTGGTGATTACTATTTCTGTGCTTGTTGATGCAAATAGGTCTCAATGATAATTGTTACTCATCAAATTCACTTTTATAAAGAGTGCAAATAAATGTCATAGATGTGTCTACAAGAAGGTTCATTCTTGGTTTATGGAGTTTTTATTTATCTCTTTTATCCAGAAAGGTAAAATTAGGAGTAAAGTTGAAATATAATTTCATTCACTTATACTATTAAATAGTAGGGCTAAAACTCACAATGCATTGCAAAATAATAATGCATTTATAAGTTTGTTGTGATTTTGCTTTACTTTTACTCCTGCTCTTCTTATATAAACTGTGTTCAACTATGTTGCTTTCATCCAAATAGTGCTTTGATCTGCAGTATTAAATCAGTTCACAAACATGAGCCTTGTCAGAAAGTGGTATAGTACTTGAGCATTTTGTATCCTAATTACAAGCTGGCAGGTCATTATAATATTACATGATATAGTACAACGTGAACTCATACATTATATTACACAGCAGGGGTAGGCAACATGTAGCACGCCAGCTGCTGTGGAACTACACATCCCAGAATGCTCTGCCACAGTTTTGCTGTTAGATCATGCTAAAACAGAGACAGGGCATGCTGGGATGTGTAGATCAAAAGCAGCCACAGGTTGCCTAGCCCTGATATACTGTACAGTATCGGTGGTATAAATGAGGTTGATGTGCTGGCAGAGTTCAAGATTTGTATGAGGATCTGTATAGAATGTGAATATTTAATAACCTGTGCTAACAGATTGAGGGCAATGGAAGGAAGCAGACAGAATTGGAATACTAGAAGGACATGAAGAACAAATAGTAGTGGCTAAATTATTGTGAATATGGTTCTAAGAGTGATCCAGAATGACTGCGATATATTGTAGGAGATTAGCTAGTACAAGGGTGCAGATAATGTAATGGAGCAAAGTAATAAACAGATATTGGAGCAAAAACTAATTTGAAAACAACCTGTTAGAAATGGAAAGACACACTCAGACTATATAATAGTCTAAGCGAGGGAAATATATCTGGCACTGAAGCTGTATAATATGATTAGTATTTACGCTGTGTTATATGCCAGTGGACATAATTAGCAGTGGGGTTGGTATCAGACTTGTGAGTGTGGGACATGTGAGGAGGTAAAAGTTGCTGCAGTGATAGAATGAGATGACCTCGGGATTCGCTCAGGGGCTGATATACTGTACTATTGATTATATACCTTACAGATGGTTATGAACACCAATATTATCTTTAGAATGTGAGGCATATAAATGAAATATATTATGCAATGCTCAATAATTGATAAAAATTTAATTACTGTAAATTATTTGATTTGGCTATATGTAAGGCAAAAATGTATGTAAGTCGTTTATATTTTTTTAAGTCGCCCCAAGATTCTCTGGACGATTTCAGGAGCATGAAAATATAAGTGTAGTGGAGAAAAATCCAGTGACGCTATCATGTGATGTTTCGGGGATCCCACCACCCGCAGTAATGTGGTACAAGGATGGACATCTCATCAACCTGAATCAAAACCCCCAAGTAATGTCAGGTAACTCTAATAGATGTATACTATATAATATGTTGTCTAATATTTACATGCATTTTTCAAAACATTCTTTTGATGAAATTGTTTAATAATATCCCAAAATAATATCACAAAACATGTAAACAGGGTACAGGGTCACTTCATAAATAATTACCTAATCAACCAGATTATTTTGTCACTGTTGTCGAGCTGGTGACCCTGTATAACCCACTGTAAAATCTTCCAGCACACATCCTGTTAAATACACATGGGAAGAGTCATTAAGAAACATGTAAAGTGAATGAAGAAAATGCAATGAAATATAAGTAAAATAACATTATTCAGGAATTTATATTTGTTTTTCAAAAGTGGAAGTTATTTGTTACCTAGGCCCAGATTTATCAATAAGTCATACTCTCGTTATCACTCGTTACTAATCTTAAATGGTCCTCCTTTCAATTAGCTCCTAACCAGTGGCGGATTTTACCAAGGGGCTTGTGGGGCTACAGCCCCATAGTAAAATCAGCCACTTCAGTGGGCCAGTGCAGTCCTTGACTGCACTGGCTACACTGTGACTAGAAGTGGCTTCCCATTGGAAGCCACGCACAGGACACCAGTCACGCACAGGACAGGCAGCCCGAGGGGGAGGTGTCTCCTCCCCCTGGGACTGCCAGTCTGGGCTGCGATTAGCAGAGAACAGCTTCCAGTGAAAGCTGCTGCTCTCCCTTTTGGGCAACCATACATGGCTTATCGGGGCTGCAGTTAATGCAGCCCCCAGAAGCCACCGCTGCTCATTCACCGGTCATGGCGCCTGACAGATTTATTGCGCCTATTTATTAACTAACAAAATAGTGTTAATTCTACTTTCAATTCTGTTTGTCATGTATTGCACTGAATATCTCTACATTGTCTGCAACAAAATCCAATGTAATTATAAACTGCTCAGCTGAGGATGTACTGTAACGTAAAAGGAACGAATAACAAAATAAACTCATATGTTATAAATAAAATAAACAGTAAACAATTCTGAAAAGTTTCTCCATTGTATTTGCTGATATCCTGTAATTATAGCAGTTACACCACAGAAAGTTAAGGTGCCTACACACTAGATGATATTATGCATTTGTGCAAATTGTGAGTAACCGCTTATGATAGCAATGTGCTACGTGCTCCCCCCCCTCAATTCACGACCAGCACCAGGCTTTTCAGAGCCAGTGCTGGTTCTGAAAATACAGGGGAGAAAAGACGTAGGGTACCCATTTATTTGGCACAACCAGCACTGGGCTCAGTTGAGCCGGTCTTGGTTTTGGAAATACAGGGGACAAAAAGAGTAGGGGTCCCCTGTATTTTCCTTAACCAGCACCAGACTCTTTCTAGCAGGAGAGTAATGCCACAGCCAGGGGAACCCTTTCACCGTGTCCCCCGGCCAAAGCATTACTCCTGACCGCTAGTCAGCCCAGGCCAACGATCCCTGGGGAGGTGGGGACCCCCCCAATGAAGGGGTCTGGCTCTCCAGGGCACCCCAGGCCTAATCTGATAGTCCGGGGCTATCCCGGCACCCCTGGGTGATGGGTGCCTGGTTGATTGTGTATAGTGTAGTGCAAATGAAAGAAGTAAAAATATTGCAGGTGAACTAGAGGTCTCAGCAAGTCTCCCCCACATGCTGGTACTTGGAGAACCACAAATACCAGTATGCGGAGCATTACGGGCCCACTGGTACCTGTAGTTCACCTGCAAAAGAAATATTAAAATAAACACAAGACACACACACCATGATAGTGTATTAAAACATACATGCACACTCACAATCACACTTGTTTAATAAGAAAAAAAAAACATAATCCTGCATGTTATATTAGTACTGTGAAACATTGCTATGTAATAGAAATCTTGATCAACCATGTTTTAATGCTTTTTAACCAGGGTTGGAAAAAAAACTTAAAAAAAAAACATTTTTTTTCCAGCCCCTAAGCAAAGCATAATAAAATAAATGTAAATTTAAATGCATAAATGGACCAACTGCCTGCAAATGTCAAGGATAAGACCATCTGCGAGTCATCCTATACAAAACAACTTGTAAAGGGGGATGACCCAACATCCCACTCCTTATGGGGAAAATCAGCCAAATAGATGGGGCCATCTCCCACCATCCACCACAACTTGAAGTGACTATCACCACCCAATGAGAGAGGATGAACCCACCTGGACCAGTGGCGCACCTAATCCAGGCAGGATAACGTCGCCTACCCCTCCCACAGGCATGGCAATCTCCTCAGGGCATCAAATTAAAATACATATTTCCCAAACTTTGTTCTTACTGGCCTAGGTAAGCTATCAACCTAAACAGCCTCCAGAAGAAAAGAGGACCCCTCTACTCTAAACTCTAATGACCCACCTCTATGCAATAACCTAAAATTTTATTGGACATACTGTAAAAGAAACCTCCCCCAAAACTCCAACAAAAACTCTACTTAAAGTATGCCAGAGCTGCAGGCAGGCACAAGCCTGGAGGTTTATGATACTACTGTCATTTGAAATGCCCTCTATGTTCTTTCTCCAACAATAACTGACAGATCTTGCGTGGTCCCATTCCAGTAAATGTCCCCCTCTGACCTAAGTGGTATCAGCCACACGCAAACCTTTGTGATGCTATCACCATCATTTGCAACTGTTGCACCACTCACTCTCCTGTCGCCCCAACCTTTAGTACACTTCACTCCCAATCCTCCCCCAGGTTGATCAACTCCCACATCAAATAACATATAAATGACAAAAGTGTATATAGATTTTAACACCCCTTATCATGCATCAAAAGCATGTTTAAAAGGATTTGAGAATAGGCGTTAAACAATTTAACATGATGCCCGTGTTTATGAGCCCTGCAAGATAACGCCTGATGTGAGCATGAAACATATTTCCAGAAAAACTTATTTGAAAAAGTGGTGCTAAGGATACATTGTTACTTTATTATAAATAGGTTGATACCAATAAAGAGAGGGGGAGATTTATCAAACCCTGGAGAGAGAAAAAGTGGAGAGAGAAAAAGTGGAGATAGAGATGTATCAAACCTTGGAGAGAAGTAAAGTAGAAAGTACCAACCAATCTGCTCCTAATTGTCATTATACAGGCTGTGTTTTAAAAATGGCAGTTAGGACCTGATTAGTTGGTACTTTATTGCTCTCCACTTTATCTCTCTCCAAGCTTTGATACAGCTCCCCCTAAATCTAAAGGATGGGCTTCAAAGTGGTATTCCAGTGAAAACATATATAAACAGCAATAAACATAATTGGTGTATGCAAACATACAGTGGGTAAAATAAGTATTGAACACATCAACATTTTTCTCAGTAAATATATTTGTAATGGGGCTATTGTAATGAAATTTTCACAGCAACAACCCATGCAATCCACACATGCAAGGAAATCAAACCGTAGATGTCCATAAATTAAGTTATGTTTAATAATGTGAAATGACACAGGGAAAAAGTATTCAACACAGGAAGAAAGGGAGGTGCAAACAGGCATGGAAAGCCAAGACACCAGCTGAAATCTATCAGTAATTAGAAAGCAATTCTGCCCCTTGTCAGTGGAAATTAATATAAGCTGGTTCAGTCCCAAATGATGGCCTATAAAAAGGTATTTCATTACCAAGGTGTCACACAAGAAAATTCTCATGATGGGTAAAAGCAAAGAGCTCTCACAAGACCTTTGCAACCTTATTGTTGCAAAACATACTGATAGCATTGGTTACAGAAGGATTTCTAAACTTCTGAATATTCCAGTGAACACTGTTGGGGCCATAATCCAGAAGTGGAAAGAACATCATTTGACCATAAACCGACAACGACCAGGTGCTCCTCGCAAGATTTCTGACAGAGGAATGAAAAAAATTATCAGAAGAGTTGTCCAAAAACCAAGGAACACTTGTGGAGAGCTTCAGAAAGACCTGGAATTAGCAGGTGCAATTGTTTCAAAGAAAACAATAAGTAATGCACTCAACCGCCATGGCCTGTATGCATGCTCACCACGCAAGACTCCATCGCTGAAGAAAAAGCATGTTGAAGCTTGTTTAAAGTTTGCTGCACAACATTTGGACAAGCCTGCAAAATAATTGGAGAATATAGTCTGGTGAGATAAGACCAAAATTTAACTCTTTGGATGCCATAATACACACCATGTTTGGAGGAGAAATGGCACTGCACATCACCCCAAAAACACCATACCAACAGTGAAGTTTGGAGGTGGGAACATCATGGTGTGGGGCTGTTTTTCAGCATACGGTACCGGCATACTTCATAATATTGAAGGAAGGATGAATGGAAAAATGGACATTCTTGATAAAAATCTGCTGCCATCTACCAGGATGCTGAAGATTAAATAAGGGTGCGTATTTCAGCAAGTCAATGATCCCAAACACACAGCTAAGGACACTCTCAATTGGTTTCAGGGAAAGAAAATAAAGTTGCTAGAATGGCCCAGCCAATCACCTGACTTAAAAATCTATGGAAAGAACTAAAGATCAGAGTTCATAGAAGAGGCCCATGGAACCTTCAAGATTTGAAGACTGTGGAAGAATGGGACAAAATCACACCTGAGCAATGCATGCAACTAGTTTATCCATACAGGAGGCGTCTTGAAGCTGTCATTACCAAAAAAGGCTTTTTTATGAAGTATTAAATACATTTCAATAAGCGTGTTCAATACTTTTTCCCTGTGTCATTTCACATTATTACACATACTGTAACTTAATTTATGGACATCTATGGTTTGATTTATTTGCATGTGTGGATTGCATGGGTTGTTGCTGGCATTTGGTGAAACCATCATTACAATAGCCCCATTACAAATATATTTACTGTGAAAAATGTTCAGTACTTATTTTACCCGCTGTGTGTATTATATATACTTTATATATATATATATATATTTTTACAACTAATATACAAATGAAGGACAATTGCCATTCTGTGGTGAAAACTTTATGGAAACACATCTCTGGTCTTTTATTAATTGGCCCCTTAGTTAGAAAAGAACAAACATAAATTTGATCATATGACCAATAGTACGGCATTGCTTATTAATGGCGTTATGTTTCCTGTGTCAGGTGGTATGATCCTCCGCTTTTTACACACTGCACTCTCAGATGCTGGAAGATACCACTGTGTGGCTTTAAATGCTGCAGGAGAAGAGAAGAAACATTTCCATCTAAATGTATTAGGTACGCATTTGGTGTGTGTGGTTTTTGTACCTCACTTCGCAATTAAAATTTCAAACTCCGTATTCAATTAAATAATTTTTTATGAAATCGGTATTCACTCATTATATGACACATAAATGTATAATTGCTCTCAGAACTGACAAGTTCACTTAAGCTGGGTATTATTATTATTATTATCATCGTTTATTTATATGGCGCCACAAGTGTTCCGCAGTGCCTTACAAAGTACATAACCAAAAAAGTGACTTACAGTACAATACAATACAGGACATGGATAATATACACTGATACATTGGTGAAAATAACACCCAAATAAGCAACAGAGCATAAGCAACCAAGTGTTAGGTGCCCTAGAGGAGAAGAAGTAGATGAAAATAAAGTAAGGAGAAGCACAAGAGGGTAGAGGGCCCTGCTCGCAAGAGCTTACATTCTAAAGGGGAGGGGCAGACAGACAAGTGTGACACAGATGGGGTAGACAGGGAGGTGGGAGCATTGACGAAATAGTGGCTCTTGAGAGATGGCGTGCATTTGTTGAATGAAGAGGGCGGACAGGAGAGTGAAGGGAGATGAGGTCAGAGATATAAATAGGAGAGGAGTGTGTGAGGGCTTTCTAAGCGACTGTGTGAGAACCTTGAATTGGGTTCTGAAGAGGAAGGGGAGCCAGTGGAGTGCTTGTAGGAGAGGGGAGGCATATGTAGAGTGTTTGGAGAGAAAGATGAGTCGAGCAGCAGCATTGAGGACAGACTGAAGTGGAGAGAGATGGGAGTTGGAGAGGCCAGATAGGAGGAGGTTACAGTAGTCCAATCTGGAGATGACCAGTGAGTGTATTAGGGTCTTAGTAGCATCCTGGGTGAGAAAGGGTCTGATCCTGGAAATATTTTTGAGATGGAAATGACAGGACATGTGGTTTGAAGGAGAGGGAGGAGTCCAGGATAACTCCAAGACAACGCACTTTGGGGCTAGAGGAGATAGTTGTGCCATCAATTGATAAAGAAATAGTGAGGTTATTTGGTAGGGTGGGAAGATGATCATCTCAGTCTTAGACATATTAAGTTAAAGAATTCGCTGGGACATCCATGAAGAGATAGCAGAGAGACAGTCGGAGATACGAGTGAGGAGAGAGTGCGAGAGGTCAGGGGAGGAAAAGTAGACCCGAGTATCATCAGCATAGAGATGATAATGGAGGTCAAAAGAGCTGATGAGTTGACCTAGAGATGATGTATAGAGGGAGAATAGGAGTGGTCCAAGAACAGAACCTTGGGGAACACCTACTGTAAGAGGATGTGAGAGAGAAGAGGAGTCATGAGAGGAGACAGAGAAGGATCACTTAGAGAGTTAGGAGGACAGCCAAGAGAGGGCAGTGTCATGTAGACCAAGGGAGTGAAGGATTTGCAGCAGGAGAGGGTGGTCCACAGTGTCAAAAGCAGCAGAGAGGTAGAGGCGAATGAGCGGAGAGTAGTGGCCTTTGGATTTGGCAACAAGGAGGTCATTGCTGACGTTTGTGAGGGCAGTTTCAGTGGAGTGGAGAGAACGGAAGCCAGACTGAAAAAGGTCAAGGAGCGAGTGGGAGGAAATAAAGGTGGTAAGGTGGTTGTAAACAATAAGCTTAAGGATTTTGGATGCAAAAGGGAGGAGAGAGATGGGTCGGTATTTGGTAAGAGTGTTAGGATCAAGGGTAGGTTTTTTAAGAATGGGGGAGACAAGGGCATGTTTGAATGCAGAAGGGAAAGTACCAGATGAGAGGGAGAGATTGAGAAGGTGGGCAAGATGGGAGGTGGGTACACACTAGACGATGTTTTAAACGATATCGCTGATAACAACAAATCAATTTAGTTTTATCGTCCAGTGTGTTCGCACTATATCATTAATGATGCACGCTCCCACAGGTCATTAATGAAATCCCTAATTGTATGTACTTGCAGTACAATCTGGGGATATCGTTAGTGATGCCATGCTGCCGAATGCAGCATGGCCCCGCTACCCCCCCCCTCGCGTTGTATGTGGTTGCCGGCAGCCCCGCCGGGGTATGCACTTACCAATGCCGGCACCCCCGCCGGGTCCGCCACATCTGACGTCGCTGGGTGCACACATCATCTGGTGTGTACCCAGCTTTATAGTTTATATAACATGTGACATTTATTTTTAGTGCCACCTAGATTTATCGGGAATGTTTTAGAAGATGTGAAGGTGAAAGAAAAAAGCCATGTGACATTTACATGCGAAGCAACAGGTAATTATGGGACATTTTATGTCTGTAATCATTCAACATTTGGGAACTAAAGAAACAAAGATAAAAAGTACAAACTTATAATAATGAGGCTCTGTATCACCATTTGGCTCATAATAATACAGCAATGTTTCAATTCTGCAAAAAAGATGTCTTTTACTTAAACATACAGTATAGTTATCAGTTTATAGTTAATACCAAAATGTATATGAAAAAAATCTCCTTAGGATCTAATTAACATGCACTATTCTAATGCTTTTCTATAGTACCCAGCAGGCATAGGGCCTGATTCAGAGTTGTATGCTAATGCCATTGCAGCTGCCACCCCATAAGCAGCTGCTGTGCAACATGATAGAAATATCGCAGACGCAGAGGATAGTATAGATGGGGCCACCTGCGGATTTACAAATCTAAGCATCTGTGTAAAAGACGAAGCATCAGTCACAGACCATTCGATTATCGCAGTTTGCTTTGGGCAACTTCATCACTTTAACTCTCTCCAAGACTTGATACATTACCCCCGTAGACTTTAAGCTCACACTGTCAAAGGTGCATAGACAAATTTTAAACAAATACTTTATTAATATCAAACATTGAGTAAAGTTTGCAAGTTTCTGTGCTCACACACACTTCTGCCACACTAGCTTTTGTCTATCGATATGTGTATATGGGTTGTTTATTTCTTCTTAGTGCAAATGGAGATGTGCTGGATTTGCATAGAAAATGTCAGGTCCCTGTGTCTATTATAGAAATAACATTGCAACTTCATTTAGGTAATCCTGTACCACAGATAACATGGCTGAAAGATGGACAGCCTTTGCAGGAGGACAGCCATCATCGACTTGAAAATTGGGGACAGAATTTTCAAATTACCAGTACTATAGTATCAGACACAGGAAGATATATGTGTGTTGCTTCCAATATAGCAGGGGATAAAAGCAGAAGCTTTAGTCTTGGTGTTATGGGTAAGCATGATATTTTTCTTATATTTCCATTATAAAGTATCAAAAAATTACAATCATGTCAACCAAAGAATACATCTGTCCATTGAACCTAGATATCGATCACTTGACACGAGCAGTATATAGGTTTTCATGGGCTGGTAACTTATATTGCTAAACGGTTAAATAGGTTTTCATGGGCTGGTAACTTATATTGCTAAACGGTTATATGGGTTTTCATGGGCTGGTAACTTATATTGCTAAACGGTTATTTGGGTTTATGGGCTGGTAATTAATATTGCTAAACGGTTATATGGGTTTTCATGGGCTGTTAACTATTATTGCTAAACGGTTATATGGGTTTTTATGGGCTGGTAACTAATATTGCTAAACGGTTATATGGGTTTTCATGGGCTGGTAACTAATATTGCTAAATGGTTATATGGGTTTTCATGGGCTGGTAACGATATTGCTAAGTGGTTATATGGGTTTTCATAGGCTGATAACTAATATTGCTAATTGGTTATATGGGTATTCATGGGCTGGTAACTTATATTGCTAAACCGTTATATTGGTTTTCAGTTTTCATAGGCTGGTAACTAATATTGCTAATTGGTTATATGGGTTTTCATAGGCTGGGAACTAATATTGCTAATTGGTTATATGGGTTTTCATGGGCTGGTAACTAATATTGCTAAACGGTTATATGGGTTTTCATGGTTTGGTAACTAATATTGCTAAACGGTTATATGGGTTTTCATGGGCTGGTAACTAATATTGCTAAACGGTTATATGGGTTTTTATAGGCTGGTAACTAATATTGCTAAACGGTTATATGGGTTTTCATGGGCTGGTATCTCTTATTGCTAAATGCTTATATGGGTTTTCATGGGCTGGTAACTTATATTGCTAAACCGTTATATTGGTTTTCACTTTTCATTGGCTGGTAACTAATATTGCTAATTGGTTATATGGGTTTTCATGGGCTGGTAACTAATATTGCTAATGGTTATATGGGTTTTCATGGGCTGGTAACGAATATTGCTAAACGGTTATATGGGGTTTCATGGGCTTGTAACCAATATTGCTAAACTGTTATATGGGTTCTCCTGGTTTGGTAACTTATATTGCTAAACGGTTATATGGGTTTTCATGGGCTGGTAAATAATATTGCTAAACGGCTATATGGGTTTTTCATGGGCTGGTAACCAATATTGCTAAACGGTTATATGGGTTTTCATGGTTTGGTAACTAATATTGCTAAATGGTTATATGGGTTTTCATGAGCTGATAACGATATTGCTAAGTGGTTATATGGGTTTTCATAGGCTGATAACTAATATTGCTAATTGGTTATATGGGTTTTCATGGGCTGGTAACTTATATTGCTAAACCATTATATTGGTTTTCGCTTTTCATAGGCTGGTAACTAATATTGCTAATTGGTTATATGGGTTTTCATGGGCTGATAACTAATATTGCTAAATGGTTATATGGGTTTTTCATGGGCTGGTAACGAATATTGCTAAACGGTTATATGAGTTTTCATGGGCTGGTAACTAATATTGCTAAACGGTTATATGGTGTCGAAGCTGGATTATTGGCTGAGACAAGATCAGTTTAAAATTGAATCGCAGCGACACCATCTTGCGACTGGCCGCAAGATGCCATTTTAGATAAACTCACACTTTAGTACATGTGGCGATATTACTATTAGCATCATGCGATTGCATCTGTGACCATCGCCATAAGTTACGGCGATTCATCGAAAGCCCATTTCATGACTTTACGTAGTTTGGGTGCTCTGGATAAAGTGTATATTATTATAATTCCCCTAAAGAATATATTTCAGAAATGGCTGTACAGTATGTCAAAATTGGATAGCATTAGCTAAACAGAGCAAATGGCCATGTGACAACTAGCCTGTGTAGACAAGCTTCCTGGACATATCGTCTGCTCTCACTCCAGATGGCCCTGCTCGAATACAGCAAGAGGGTCGTTTGTAGCACCTTACATTAGCAGGCTTCCTACAATAAAATACCTTCAAAGCCAAGAGTGTTATCTGAGGTTTGGGTCTTGTAGCTGTGCTAATTTGCATTTACACAAGAACCTGGGAGATCAAAGGACTGTACTTTTGAGCCTGGGAAGGGTGGGGACTGCTGAGAGAGGGGGGCATGTGGAACTATAATGCTCAGCATTCCACACTGCTAGGTGTTCACTTTGTTTAAGTGAGATTTAAGTGCACCATTTCTCATACACACATTAATATGTACAATTGCGCTGTTAACTTATCGCATATTAGCGAATGCATAAGATCCTGTATGAAAACGCTGTTTATTAGCTTCATGCGCACGCATCTGCCCCAAGTTAACTAGCGTCTTTACATCACACCCCGCATACTTACACATTACATATTCACATAAAAGGTTTAATAAGCTTTAAAGTATAAGATTTAAGTTTGTTCATTTAGCATAAATGCTGTGAAATAAAGATTATTTGGTAACTAAGGTTTTACACATGATAAGTAAGCCGTGATTGGTATTGTACTGATGCGTATTCTTTCAACAGTATTCCGGTACCATCGGTGTGGAGATCGCATCATGCATTCTCAACTTATGGACCGCAGAGACTTCAAGCAACAAAATGTACATTATATGAACAACTGTTAGGATGATTGCATGAGGCAGGAAACCAGAGACCCCCAGTTGTTAGAGGCTGGGTTGTGTCTATTTGTATCAACCTGTTAAATGCCTTGTAACATATGCCCTCTCCTTTAGGACCAATGGTATTAGCAGCAAACTTCTCTATTGTGTTGTTTATTTCTGGGTGGTATAAATATGTGTGCTCTGACCCTGGGTTCCTAGTCTTTGTGCTGAATGCTGATTGACGAGGGGTTTCTTGCTGATGCCTAACATCTGGACCAGAGAGCGCTGTGTATGTATAATTGTACTTGGGTCTGTATAATCTCTTTGCGCTAAGATTATATGAGGATCATAGTGTGTAACTGCTGTACTTTTACTTGAATAATACTTTGTGCTTTGGAACCACATGTTCTATGTCTGGAGTCTTTATTTACTGGATGACTGCATACGCAAATTAGCGTCATCCTTAGAGGTTTATAGGAAGGATATTAGAAGGTATAGGCAGGGGTATATAGAGGTTCAAAGGCAGTATCCTTAGTTGGGAGCTCATAGTGAAGTCACTTACCTACTCACACGGCACATACGGTTATCGATATCTCAGCAAAGGGTGGAGTTGCCACATGCAGGGTTTACCTGCAACCGCTTTGTGCTGAAGATCGCTATCCATTTTCGTGTGAGCCAAGGAAGCTGACTAGAATCCAGGGACAAGAAAGGAAAAAGTTTGTTTTCCTTTGTTGATAGAACCTTACATTTAAAGGGGTGCCGCAGTATTGAACACACGGCTGAGTCGCAGTTTTGCGCACAGTAAAGATGTACTTTTGCGTACGCAGCTAAAAAGTTGTCATACGGTTGTGTGGTAGTCGCATTATTGTGTATGTGAGTGGTCGCACAATAGCGTATACGTACTTCCGGTTGTGCTGCCACGTGTTTAAATAAAGCCGTTGAGGTTTACATTTTTCAATTCTTATCAATATGTGGGTTAACGTGTATTTTTCTGCACAGGAACAAGTGTGTAACAGTGCGTATTTGTTGGTAGGGGTAACTTGTTCCCTACAGTTAGAGGTACCGTATGACCTTTTAGGGCTAAGTGCTAGTCGCTTGGTCAGCAGCTTACCGTTCTATACACAGTAGCAGGTGTACATGTTGTCTTTGTTGTAGAAAGGTGCGTGGAAGTAGCCGACTTAAACTTCCATAGGTGTGGAAGTTGCCTTACTAAATCTTATCCGGGTGTGGAAGTTGCCTTTTTCAAATCTTATCCAGGTGTGTGGGTGCTGCTGTTTAAATCGTCCACAGGTAAGTGAAAGTATCTTGATTGTCTTTCACCAGTTTAAATGTTTATTGAAAAGCATAGGAGTTGTCTCAGAATGGGGGCTATGCAAACAATAGAGATGTTAGACAATGATGTGCTGCTAATGGAAGCGCCGTTTGGATCGGCCTGTCATATTATGCATACTAAGTACGATACTTATGCGATAAGGTATTGTGATGTATGGTTTAAAATGACGATGAAGAGTGTTAGACCGTTTCCCAGAATTGGTAGTTTTGATAAAAATGTACTAGATAATGTCCGGGATCACATCAGTCTGATGCGCTCCCGAGAGAAAAATGTCAAATATTATGAATGTTTAAAGTTGTGGCAGCATGAAGGGGATGCGTGGCTTAAAAATGTGCAAGCAACACAAACTAACATTGCGGGCACATTACCAGAGAATACATCCACGACGCTGAATTGCAATACGGGCGAGCAGCAAAAGGTAGCATTGTGGAGAGTATTGCCAGCAGTTCACGCTCACCACCCCCACCTTATGTGGATGGAGGTGCAAGTACAGTTACCAAAAATACCCATAAAAATGTAACAAACAATTTGTACCCTCTCTTAAGCAACTATAAAGAAAACGTTCATGATGTGGATGATAAGCCTATTGTAATGTCTGCCATTTCCCATGCTGTACAGATGATAGATGCTGCATCACAACAATCACGAGTGGTGCCGTCATCTCCATCGGTAACACCCTCTGCACCCATAGAGGAAGTTGTTAATACCATACGTAGCAGCAACAGATTAAACCCCCATACAGGTAACAAGGTCAAAGGTAGCAGTGCTACCGGTCTGCATCCCATTCGGACAATAACCGTTCCGAATGGAAATGCAGATGCGCACGGTGTAGTGCCCATGAGGGAAGTAGTAATGCATTGTCCCTGGACAAGAGCAGAACTAAATTCCATCATAAATGATTTCCCCGATCCCAAAAAGGAACTAGCCAAATGTCAAAGATTTTTGAGAAATTTGGGTAGTTCTCATGAGCCAACTAGCAAAGATTGGTGTGTGGTGTTAATGGCCTGTCTACCACGCAATACCGACGTGACAAAATTTATCACGGATTGTGTATTGGATGGTGACATTCCCTTAACAGACCAAGTAAACCAAGGTAACATTTCCCGCATTGTAACTCAATTGGGTATATAGTTTCCGGTAGTAGTTAACTGGAACAAAATTTTCACCATTAAGCAAAAGGAGAGTGGATCTGCAGAAGATTATTGCGACCGGGCTCTGCAGGCTATCACCCAGTACACTGGGTTAGAAGATATTAAAGATAGCACTCGCCACAGGGGGATGATAGTCACGGTACTCATGGACGGTCTGAAAGAGAATTTAAAGACTCGGGTTCAGACCTCACAACCTGGCTGGAGGGGAGTCACAATAGATACACTCATAGAATCTGCCATAGAACATGATAAAAACATCTCAAAGAAGAGAGAGACCCAGAGCAAAAAACACATGGCTGTCAGTATACAAGCTCTGGAGGGAATGACGGTAACATCACAGCCAACAGACACACTTGCATCTGCACACACACTTACACCTGAACAGTTATATGCCCTCACTAACCCCACGCAACAACAAACACAGCTCTATTCCACAAACCCTATACAACCACAGGTCCCATACTACTCACAAACCTCATATCCCCCACAATACCCTTACCATCCCTATCCTTACCCATATCCACCACCTTTACCCTCTGCTCAAACCTCACAACAACACATGTCTTCACCCGATCCATGAACATGTTTTAATTGTAAACAAACAGGACACTTAAGTAGAAACTGTACAGTAAAAAGAGTATGAACCCCAAATCAAGGAAGACCTGGACATCCCCATAAGGGATATGCGCAGAGACCAGCAAATGTCCAGCAGGCACCAGCTCCAATTGTGGCCGTAAATGCTTTATTGGAGAATGGTAGCCAACGCTAGGGGTCAGGTCATACCTGTAGTCTACAGATAGTCAGGTTAACGGGAAGTACTAGGGAAGAACCGGTCATGATGGTTGATGTAGCTGGTACTGAATATCCTTTTCTTGTAGACACAGGGGTGACCAGGTCAGTGATAAAATCCCCCGTTAATTTACAGGTGACCAACGAGACACTACCAACAATGGGTGTAACAGGTAAAGTTTAACATTATCCTTTGACAAAGTCCACAGAGGTTACTATTGGGCCGTTGCATACCAGGCATTCTTTCCTTCTGGCTGCTGAGACTCCTACTAAACTGCTGGGTAGATACTTGTTATTTAAGATGGGATGTGTTATCTATTGCACCCCTGATGGTGTATTTTTAGATAACCCAGAGAGAGTTGCACACGAGGTGCGGGATATGTTGGACACTCCCCAAAGGATAATGTATCACACTACAAGTTTAAATGAAAATCCATCTCAGGTAGATGAAATGTTGTCCCAAATTCCAGATTCCCTTTGGACTAAGGATGGACAGGACACTGGATTAATGGCAAACGTAAGTCCTGTAATGGTAAATTTAAAAAGCGGTAGGCAAGCTCCAAAAATTCCCCAATACCCACTAAAACAGGAGGTAGAATTAGGGGTTTTTCCAATAATTGAGCGATTATTGCAACAGGGAATTTTAGTTCGTACAGCTAGTGTAGCCAACAGTCCCATCTTCCCGGTGAAGAAGAGTGGTGGGAGGGGTTATAGGCTGGTACAAGACCTTAGAGGTGTTAATAAGGTAGTAGAGAGCCAATTCCCTGTAGTGCCAAATCCAGCTGTCATCCTGATGCAGATCCCACCAAATGCAACCCATTTCACTGTCATTGACCTCTGTTCTGCTTTCTTCTCTGTGCCTTTCCACCCTGACTGTCAGTATCTATTCGCATTTACATACAGAGGTGTACAATACACATGGACACGGTTACCCCAAGGTTTCATGGACAGCCCCAGTATCTTCTCCCAGGCATTGCACGACTGTTTACAATCTTTTCAACCTGCCAATGGATCTGTTCTAAATCAATATGTGGACGATTTATTGCTATGTTCTGACTCATTTATGTCATGTTTGAATGATACTAAACTTTTGTTGCTTCATCTCTCGCATACAGGACACAAGGTGGCTAAGGACAAACTACAGCCGTGCCAATCCAGAGTAAAATATTTGGGACACTGCCTAACCCAGAGGTTATGACATCTTACAAATGATAGAATCCAGGCCATACAGAACATGACACTGCCGCAGAATCAACAGCAAATTCGTACCTTCTTGGGAATGTGTGGATACTGTAGAATGTGGATCCCAGGTTTTTCTATTTTGGCCTTGCCTTTACAGGAATTAATCTCTTCCTCAAAGCCCAATCGTGTCATACACACAGAGGAAACAGAGCAGGCTTTTCTTAATCTTAAGGATAGTCTGACAAAAGCTCCTGCATTGGGAATACCTGATTATGAAAAACCTTTTGATTTGTATTGTACGGAAGCCGATGGTTGTGCTGCAGGTGTCCTTATACAAAAACATGGTGATGGCAGTAGGCCCGTAGCATACTACAGTGCCCAATTGGACACTGTGGCAAGATCACTCCCCACTTGTTTGTGAAGTGTAGCAGCTACCGCTTTATTGGTGAGTAATAGTGAGGACGTAGTATTGGGTCATGATATGATTGTCTACACTCCCCATGCTATATCTGCTCTGTTGAACTCAGCTCAAGCCAGACACCTCTCTTCTGCTAGATTTACAAAATGGGAACTAGCTCTAATTGCAGCCGCAAACATCACTGTTAAACATTACAGCACGCTGAATCCAGCAACGTATTTACCATATGTACAACATGATGTACAAAGGGTGGAAGGAGGCGAGTTGCTGGCGGGTGGTGAGTTCAGCGGACATAATGATACGCACGATTGTATGGAATATCTGAATCAGACCTTTACTGCTAGACCTGACATACACGACACACCTTTGGAGAATGTGGATGTGACTTTTTATACGGATGGGAGTTGTCATAGACAAACAGACACAGGTGAATTATGTACAGGTTATGCTGTTGTAAATGACACAGACATCATAGAAGCTTAACCTCTTGGTCCTCCTCACTCAGCCCAGGTGGCAGAGTTAGTAGCACTAACTAGAGCGTGTTAACTGGCAGCAGGCAAATCTGCTAACATTTACACTGATTCGAGGTATGCGTTAGGGGTGGTGCACGAATTTGGGGCTCTATGGCGTCTGAGAAATTTTATGACAGCAGCAGGCACACCAGTTGCACATTCCCGACACATAAAACATCTTTTAGAAGCAATCCAACTGCCCAAAGCGGTGGCAATAATTAAAAGTAAGGCCCATACATGTGAGGATGATCCGGTGTCACTGGGCAACAACAGAACTGATGAAGCTGCAAAATGGGCAGCAGGGTTAAAAATGTTTTCTCCCACTGAAAAAATTATGTCTTTCCAAACAATTGCTATGCTGAAATTAATTGAGATGCAAAATTTGTGTTCAATTCAGGAAAAGTCCATTTGGAAGTCCAAGGGATGTGGGCAAGAGTCCTCCGGGCTCTGGAGGGACAGACAAGGTAAACTAGTAGCCCCCAAGGCATATTACCCCATCCTGGCTGAGGCAGCACACGGTCTGACTCATCTGGGAAAACAAGGTATGTGCAAGTTGGTGAGAGCATACTGGTGCGCACCAGGTTTTTCTTCACAAGCAGAAAAGATAGCAATGTCCTGTCTGACCTGCTTGAGGAAGAACATAGGGAAAGCGATCCCTACCGAACCGTCCCACATTCCACCGACTGATGGACCTTTCCAGGTGATACAAATTGATTTCATCCAATTACCACCCTGCAGGAATCTTAAGTATGTATTAGTGTGCACTGATGTATTTTCTAATTGGGTTGAGGCCTACCCAGTGGCCACTAATACTGCTGCGTTTACTGCCAAGAAAATAGTTCAGGAATTTGTATGCAGGAACGGTATCCCTAAATTCATTGAGAGTGACAGGGGTACTCATTTCACAGGTGATGATTTTCAAAATATGTCTAAGCTGATGGGTATTAATAGCCGACTTCACACCCCCTACCGACCGCAAGCCAGTGCCAAGGTAGAGAGGATGAACGGGACTATTAAAAATAAGTTAAGTAAAATCATGTCAGAGACTGGACTAGGATGGCCAGAAGCATTACCTTCGGTCCTACATAGCATAAGGACCACTCCTAGACCCCCTCTAAATCTGTCCCCATTTGAAATACTGTTCGGTAGACAACCTCATTTGATTATAAGTCCACAGGAAGACTTGAAGGGTAACAACGAGGTAACTGTAAAGTATCTTCTATCAATGAGTAAGCAGTTAAAGCAACAATAGCAGAAACTGAAATTGTTGTCTAATGATATGCCTGAAACTAACTGTCATGATGTTGAACCAGGAGAATATGTTATGATCAGAAATTTCTTGCGTTCAGGTTGTTTGACTGATCGGTGGGAAGGTCCGTACCAGGTGCTGCTGACAAGTACTACATCTTTGAAGGTGGCTGAGAGAGATACCTGGGTCCATTCCACTCACTGCAAAAAGGTCAATCAACCGGTGGAGAAACAAGTCGGAGACAAGGCTGATAGCGTGGACCTGTCGCTCGCGAGTTTGTTCCGGGAGAATTGAAAAGGTCGTAGTGTCCACTGTCTTTCACCTCCAGAATGCCAGTGTCAGAGCACGGAGTTGTTTGAAGACATCGACGGGTAAGCCTCACACGCGGGACGCCATGGCTACACAGGCACACCCCCCACCAGACTGTGTCACAGCACCACTATTTAGGTAACGTATGGGTTACATATGGAGAGGTGCCTAGTAATCTAGGTCTCCTCACATCCCTACCTACAGCGGGGTGACTCTGATCAGGATTCCCAGAGGTGACAGATACCATAATACAGAATATCCACAAGGATATATCACTCACCCAATTATTTTATTTACATCACTGTTGTTGACTACATACTAACTAGAGTGTAACGTAGTTAATTACGGAAGGTAACCCCCTCAAAGGGCACACCTATTACCCATATCCCACTGCTGGACATTTTATATGCTATAGAGGAGACGTAGGTTGTTCTTAAGGGACACGGATAGAGACACCCTAAAGGAGTCTCTAATTTTTCCCATATAACCATCTACATTTAGAACTTTTTACAGCTACTATGGACATTGTAGCATTGTGTTTCCCATAAATAAAATAATACTGTATACATTCTTTTTCATTCTTTTTTAATATTTTTTTTTTATTATTATTATTTTTTATTTCTTATAGAGATCAATATCGCCATAATGGACGGGCTTGCTGTGTTCACTTCCATATTCTCTTTTAGAGTGTTCACCATCCTGGTCGGTTCGGGAATATCCAGTTTCTGTGATGGGAGACCACTTGAGGAAATGGGAGCTGATGGCAGTGCTGATGGAGTGGAGTCAGGAGGAGTGCAATGCCAATCAGGGGAGTGTCTGACCAATCTTAGTACTGTTATTTTTAAGAGAGCTGTCATTCCGGATACTCGGGAACGTTGTGGAGGTTTATCGTCTGAAGATTCCTGTTTTTGTGAACTTTGTGGGTCCCTAGTTGATGAGAACTGTATCCAACAGTGCCAACCTAATTATAACCCATACTGGTGTGGGTATCCTTTAGAGGATTATCATAGCATGGTAGGCAAAGTGTTAAATCAAACTGATTGCTGGGTGTGTTCACATGTGCCACAGGGACAGCATAATGTAGGGTTGGTGCCATTTCCGCGGAATATCACGGAAATTTTAGAATTACAGAAAGGGAAAACATTGGATGGAAAATTCCTCCCATCCAAACCACCTCATTTCAAACTCTATCAATTCCAAGTAGATAGATCACTTCTGTGTTTAAACATAACCAACCCCAATAAACCTGGGAGTTGGGAAGTGACAGGGAATAATCAGACGATGACCTTCTCACAAAGAGCTGATAATGAGTCCACAAAACCATGATCTGTTACGCTCAATTAAATCTAGTGGGAAACATTTTAGGTAACGGTATACATTGAGTTCCACCAAAGAAATTATTGGTAAGGTGCCAGATGGTTATTGTGCTAAAATAATACAGCCAGAAACTTGCTTGTACCAGATGGAAGACCCAGAAATAAGATTGTTTGCAAGGGAAATGTGCTTAATGATAATGATGCATACCATTCCTTATGTTCTCCCTGATAATGTATATTTTATATGTGGAAGAAAAGCGTATAAGTGGCTCTCCCCAAGTTCCGAAGGTTTGTGTTACCTGGGAAGAGTAGTCCCAGAAGTTATGACTCTCACACATGTTGAAATGCTTGGTATACATAAAAACACACCGTCACCATATCTTCACACACAATATGAACACAGAGGCAAACGAAATATGATACCCGGTGACGTGCACAAAGCCACTCAGTTAATTAGTGAGACAACTGGCTTTCAAGTTTTAGTCGCATTGGATCCCACCAGGATCGCTCGGGGTACATTAAACTTTAGATATATTCAGGAACTTGCTAAATTGATAGATAATATCACCGAGATGTACGATGACACATTCAGGTATACAGGGAGAGAATTGCAAGCGTACAAGAAAGAACTGGTGCAACGCAGGCTAGTGTTAAATTATTTAACTGCTGTTACTGGAGGGTATTGCGTAACATTGACCACCCAATTTGGAGTAAAATGTTGCACCTATGTCACAAATGATACCAGCGACCCTAAGGAAGTGATAGACCGGAAGATGGATGAAATTCTGCAGCTAAAATGGGAGTTTCGTAAGAACCATAACGCTTCAGTGGCTGAAGTAGGGGAGAAGATAGAAGGATGGGTTTCATGGCTGAACCCAGTGAAATGGTTCTCAGGTCTAGAGGAATGGGTCGAGGAAGTGATCGCCAGCATCGGCAAATTCTTAATCCTTATACTGATTGTCATCATAATAATTGGCATATGTGTCCGGTGTGTTCCTATTGTGTTGAAGTGTGGAAAATGTAAAAATAGAGTAAAACGAAAGAACGAAATTATGATGGTGGTCAGTATGAATACTGAGGTAAATACAGAACTGCATTACAACCCTGAACTAGGAAATACCATAATTTAATGTATTATATTTAGACATGAATAGAATGTATTATTGAAATGTTATTTTGAAACACCTCAGATAATGTAAAGTCTCAAATTTCCCCTTCAAGACTGCCTTTATAGGACTGGTGTATCCCCACACCTTTCACATGATCTTCCAAGATCTGTGCGTATAATAGTAGTTTTATGTCCCCACTCAGAGACACATTATTGATGGATTAAGAACCACCTTGTGCCATCCCATAATAACACTAAATAGTATATAAATGTAAGCCTAAATTATATTTTAAAATCACATTGTGATAGCCTGTTGTTCGCTATCAAAGGGTGGACTGTCGAAGCTGGATTATTGGCAGAGACAAGTTCAGTTTAAAATTGAATCGCAGCGACACCATCATGCGACTGGCCGCAAGACGCCATCTTGGAAATGAGATCGCAAGACGCCATTTTGCGAATGGCCGCATAATCGCCATTTTAGATAAACTCACACTTTAGTACATGTGGCAATATTACTATTAGCATCATGCGATTGCATCTGTGACCATCGCCATAAGTTACGGTGATTCATCAAAAGCCCATTTCATGACTTTATGTAGTTTGGGTGCTCTGGATAAAGTGTATATTATAATTCCCCTAAAGGATATATTTCAGAAATGGCTATACAGTATGTCAAAATTGGATTGCATTAGCTAAACAGAGCAAATGGCCATGTGACAACTAGCCTGTGTAGACAAGCTTCCTGGACATAACGTCTGCTCTCACTCCAGGTGGCCCTGCTTAAATACAGCAAGAGGGTCATTTGTAGCACCTTACATTAGCAGGCTTCCTACAATAAAATACCTTCAAAGCCAAGAGTGTTATCTGAGGGTCTTGTAGCTGTGCTAATATGCATTTACACAAGAACCTGGGAGAATAAAGGACTGTACTTTTGAGCCTGCGAAGGGTGGGGGCTCCTGAGAGAGGGGGGCATGTGGAACTATAATGCTTAGCATTCCACACTGCTAGGTGTTCACTTAGTTTAAGTGAGATTTAAGTGCACCATTTCTCATACACACATTAATACGCACAATTGCGCTGTTAACTAATTGCATATTAGTGAATGCAAAAGATTCTGTATGAAAATGCTGTTTATTAGCTTTATGCGCATGCATCTGCCCCAAGTTAACTAGCGTCTTTACATCACACCCCGCATACTTACACATTACATATTCACATAAAAGGTTTAATAAGCTTTAAAGTATAAGATTTAAGTTTGTTCATTTAGCATAAATGCTGTGAAATAAAGATTATTTGGTAACTAAGGTTTTACACATGATAAGTAAGCCGTGATTGGTATTGTACTGATGCGTACTCTTTCAACAGTATTCCGGTACCATCGGTGTGGAGATCGCATCATGCATTCTCAACTTATGGACCGCGGACACTTCGAGCAACAAAATGTACATTATATGAACAACTGTTAGGATGATTGCATGAGGCAGGAAACCAGAGACTCCCAGTTGTTAGAGGCTGGGTTGTGTCTATTTGAATCAACCTGTTAAATGCCTTGTAACATATGCCCTCTCCTTTAGGACCAATGGTATTAGCAATAAATTTCTCTATTGTGTTGTTTATTTCTGGGAGGTATAAATATGTGTGCTCTGACCCTGGGTTCCCAGTCTTTGTGCTGAATGCTGATTGACGAGGGGTTTCTTGCTGATGCCTAACATCTGGACTAGAGAGCGCTGCGTATGTATAATTGTACTTGGGTCTGTATAATCTCTTTGCGCTAAGATTATATCAGGATCATAGTGTGTAACTGCTGTACTTTTACTTGAATAATACTTTGTGCTTTGGAACCACATGTTCTATGTCTGGAGTCTTTATTTACTGGATGACTGCATACGCAAATTAGCGTCATCCTTAGAGGTTTATAGGAAGGATATTAGAAGGTATAGGCAGGGGTATATAGAGGTTCAAAGGCAGTATCCTTAATGGGTTTTCATGGTTTTGTAACTAATATTGCTAAACGGTTATATGGGTTTTCATGGGCTGGTAACTAATATTGCTAAATGGTTATATGGGTTTTCATGGGATAGTAACTAATATTGCTAAACAGTTATATGGGTTTTTAGAGGCTGGTAACTAATATTGCTAAACGGTTATATGGGTTTTCATGGGCTTGTATCTATTATTGCTAAACGCTTATATGGGTTTTCCTGGGCTGGTATCTATTATTGCTAAACTGGTATATGGGTTTTCATGGGCTGGTAACTTATATTGCTAAACCGTTATATTGGTTTTCACTTTTCATAGGCTGGCAACTAATATTGCTAATTGGTTATATGGGTTTTCATGGACTGGTAACTAATATTGCTAAACGGTTATATGGGTTTTCATGGGCTGGTAATGAATATTGCTAAATGGTTATATGGGTTTTCATGGGCTGGTAACTAATATTGCTAAACAGTTATATGGGTTTTCCTGGTTTGGTAACTAATATTGCTAAACTGTTATATGGGTTTATGGGCTGGTAACTAATATTGCTAAACGGTTCTATGGATTTTTATGGGCTGGTATCTGTTATTGCTAAACGGTTATATGGGTTTTCATGGGCTGGTATCTATTATTACTAAACTGGTATATGGGTTTTCATGGGCTGGTAACTTATATTGCTAAACCATTATATTGGTTTTCACTTTTCATAGGCTGGTAACTAATATTGCTAATTGGTTATATGGGTTTTCATGGGCTGGTAACTTATATTGCTAACAGTTATTTTGGTTTTCACTTTCATAGGCTGGTAACTAATATTGCTAATTGGTTATATGGGTTTTCATGGGCTGGTAACTAATATTGCTAATTGGTTAAATGGGTTTTCATGGGCTGGTAACGAATATTGCTAAACGGTTATACGGGTTTTCATGGGCTGGTAACTAATATTGCTAAACGGTTATATGGGTTTTCATGGTTTGGTAACTAATATTGCTAAATGGTTATATGGGTTTTCATGGGCTGGTAACTAATATTGCTAAACGGTTATATGGGTTTTCATTTCATGGTTTGGTAACTAATACTGCTAAACGGTTATATGGGTTTTCATGGTTTGGTAACTAATATTGCTAAACCGTTATATTGGTTTTCCTGGGCTGATAACTAAAATTGCTAAATGGTTATATGGGTTTTCATGGAATGGTAACTAATATTGCTAAACGGTTATATGGGTTTTCATGGTTTGGTAACTAATATTGCTAAACGGTTATATGGGTTTTCATGGTTTGGTAACTAACATTGCTAAATGGTTATATGGGTTTTCATGGTTTGGTAACTAATATTGCTAAATGGTTATATGGGTTTTCATGGAATGGTAACTAATATTGCTAAACGGTTATATGGGTTTTCATGGTTTGGTAACTAATATTGCTAAACGGTTATATGGGTTTTCATGGTTTGGTAACTAATATTGCTAAATGGTTATATGGGTTTTCATGAGTTGGTAACTAATATTGCTAAATGGTTATATGGGTTTTCATGGGCTGGTAACTAATACCCCTTTTACACCGGAGCTGAAACTCTGGTTTTTGAAGGGTTAACCCGGGCAGCTTCCTGGTGTAAAAGGGGAGAGAGTTGGATCGCCGGGTCGAGTGACCTGGCAATCCAACCCAGGTAACTAGCAGGGTTTAACACGGGCATAGCCCGTGAAAAACCCTGCTGTGAGAACAGCGCACTCCAGGTCACGATGACCTGGAGTGCTCTGCTAGCCGGCCAATTGGTCCGGCTTCAGTGGCGCTTGGAGATGACGTCATCTCCAAGCGACCACTTTCACACTGCAAAAGCCGGGTCTATGCAGACCCGACTGCGGTGTGAGCGGCGCTGACTCGGGAATATCCTGAGTCGGCGCCGGCAAAATTCCGGGTCTGATCCGGATAGGAACTTTGTTCCAACTCCGGGTCAGACCCGGAATTTAGGTGGAAAAGGGGTATAATACTGCTAAACGGTTATATGGGTTTTCATGGTTTGGTAACTAATATTGCTAAACGGTTATATGGGTTTTCATGGTTTGGCAACTAATATTGCTAAACGGTTATATGGGTTTTCATGGTTTGGTAACTAATATTGCTAAACGGTTATATGGGTTTTCATGGTTTGGTAACTAATATTGCTAAACGGTTATATGGGTTTTCATGGTTTGGTAACTAATATTGCTAAACGGTTATATGGGTTTTCATGGTTTGGTAACTAATATTGCTAAACGGTTATAAGGGTTTTCATGGTTTGGTAACTAATATTGCTAAACGGTTATATGGGTTTTCATGGTTTGGTAACTAATATTGCTAAACGGTTATATGGGTTTTCATGGGCTGGTAACTAATATTGCTAAATGGTTATATGGGTTTTCATGGAATGGTAACTAATATTGCTAAACAGTTATATGGGTTTTCATGGAATGGTAACTAATATTACTAAACTGGTATATGGGTTTTCATGGGCTGGTAACTTATATTGCTAAACCATTATATTGGTTTTCACTTTTCATAGGCTGGTAACTAATATTGCTAATTGGTTATATGGGTTTTCATGGGCTGGTAACTTATATTGCTAACAGTTATTTTGGTTTTCACTTTCAAAGGCTGGTAACTAATATTGCTAATTGGTTACATGGGTTTTCATGGGCTGGTAACTAATATTGCTAATTGGTTATATGGGTTTTCATGGGCTGGTAACGAATATTGCTAAACGGTTATACGGGTTTTCATGGGCTGGTAACTAATATTGCTAAACGGTTATATGGGTTTTCATGGTTTGGTAACTAATATTGCTAAATGGTTATATGGGTTTTCATGGGCTGGTAACTAATATTGCTAAACGGTTATACGGGTTTTCATGGGCTGGTAACTAATATTGCTAAACGGTTATATGGGTTTTCATGGTTTGGTAACTAATATTGCTAAACAGTTATATGGGTTTTCATTTCATGGTTTGGTAACTAATATTGCTAAACGGTTATATGGGTTTTCATGGTTTGGTAACTAATATTGCTAAACCGTTATATTGGTTTTCATGGGCTGATAACTAATATTGCTAAATGGTTATATGGGTTTTCATGGAATGGTAACTAATATTGCTAATCGGTTATATTGGTTTTCATGGTTTGGTAACTAATATTGCTAAACGGTTATATGGGTTTTCATGGTTTGGTAACTAATATTGCTAAATGGTTATATGGGTTTTCATGGTTTGGTAACTAATATTGCTAAATGGTTATATGGGTTTTCATGGAATGGTAACTAATATTGCTAAACGGTTATATGGGTTTTCATGGTTTGGTAACTAATATTGCTAAATGGTTATATGGGTTTTCATGAGTTGGTAACTAATATTGCTAAATGGTTATATGGGTTTTCATGGGCTGGTAACTAATACCCCTTTTACACCGGAGCGGAAACTCTGGTTTTTGAAGGGTTAACCCGGGCAGCTCCCTGGTGTAAAAGGGGAGAGAGTTGGATCGCTGGGTCGAGTGACCTGGCAATTCAACCCAGGTAACTAGCAGGGTTTAACACGGGCGTAGCCCGTGAAAAACCCTGCTGTGAGAACAGCGCACTCCAGGTCACGATGACCTGGAGTGCTCTGCTAGCCAGCCAATTGGTCTGGCTTCAGTGGCGCTTGGAGATGACTTCATCTCCAAGCGACCACTTTCACACCGCAAAAGCCGGGTCTATGCAGACCCGACTGCGGTGTGAGCGGCGCTGACTCGGGAATATCCTGAGTCGGCGCCGGCAAAATTCCGGGTCTGATCCGGATAGGAACTTTGTTCCAACTCCGGGTCAGACCCGGAATTTAGGTGGAAAAGGGGTATAATACTGTTAAACGGTTATATGGGTTTTCATGGTTTGGTAACTAATATTGCTAAACGGTTATATGGGTTTTCATGGTTTGGCAACTAATATTGCTAAACGGTTATATGGGTTTTCATGGTTTGGTAACTAATATTGCTAAACGGTTATATGGGTTTTCATGGTTTGGTAACTAATATTGCTAAACGGTTATATGGGTTTTCATGGTTTGGTAACTAATATTGCTAAACGGTTATATGGGTTTTCATGGTTTGGTAACTAATATTGCTAAACGGTTATAAGGGTTTTCATGGTTTGGTAACTAATATTGCTAAACGGTTATATGGGTTTTCATGGTTTGGTAACTAATATTGCTAAACGGTTATATGGGTTTTCATGGGCTGGTAACTAATATTGCTAAATGGTTATATGGGTTTTCATGGAATGGTAACTAATATTGCTAAACAGTTATATGGGTTTTCATGGAATGGTAACTAATATTGCTAAACGGTTATATGGGTTTTCATGGTTTGGTAACTAATATTGCTAAACGTTTATATGGGTTTTCATAGTTTGGTAACTAATATTGCTAAACGGTTATAAGGGTTTTCATGGTTTGGTAACTAATATTGCTAAACGGTTATATGGGTTTTCATGGTTTGGTAACTAATATTGCTAAACGGTTATATGGGTTTTCATGGGCTGGTAACTAATATTGCTAAATGGTTATATGGGTTTTCATGGAATGGTAACTAATATTGCTAAACAGTTATATGGGTTTTCATGGAATGGTAACTAATATTGCTAAACGGTTATATGGGTTTTCATGGTTTGGTAACTAATATTGCTAAACGTTTATATGGGTTTTCATAGTTTGGTAACTAATATTGCTAAACGGTTATATGGGTTTTCATTGTTTGGTAACTAATATTGCTAAATGATTATATGGGTTTTCGTGGGCCAGTAACTAATATTGCTAAACGGTTATATGGGTTTTTATGGGCCGGTAACTAATATTGCTAAATGGTTATATTGGTTTTCGTGGTTTGGTAACTAATATTGCTAAACGGTTATATGGGTTTTCGTGGGCCGGTAACTAATATTGCTAAACGGTTATATGGGTTTTCGTGGGCCGGTAACTAATATTGCTAAAGGGTGCTGAATCTAACAAATCTTCTTTTTTACAGTTTCTCCAACAATCTCTGGTGCCAGAACTGAGGAATCTCCAGAGGATGTAACTGTTATTCTGCACAGCTCAGTGTCACTATCCTGCGATGTTCACTCCCATCCTCCGGCCACCATATCCTGGCATAAAGATGGAAATAAGGTCCAATCAAAAGATAATGTCAGAATTCTTCCAGGTGAAATCTTTTTTTTTTTTTATAAAAAATCTAAAATCTAAAATTTAAATGAAAAAAAATGAGACACTTATTTATTCCAATCAATGCACGGATATTAATACAAAATTTTGAACATTTTTCAAGTTTTTAATGGTATATTTTGAAGTCCAGAGGATAATGAATTATTAGGATATTCTTGCAGGTTGCTGGGCTGCCATTATCACAATGTCACAATTTGTGTTCGCAGTTAACAAAGTGTCATGGAAATTATGCAGTAGGTAGGAAAGTCCTGATACAGTGATAATGATACTGCAGCCTCTCTTCTCACTCATCCACTAAATGGGCCTCCAATAATGGGCCTCCACTACTGGGCCTCTACTGATGGGCCTCCACTACTGGGCAACAACCTGTAAGGCAGTGCTTGCAGTAGGGTATGGTCTGCCACAAGTGCTGCGTATGGGTCCGATAGTACCCGATGGTACTGATGGTTGCATACACTTCCTGGAGATGACGTGCGTAAGTGGGCATCTTAAGACAGGCTGGTCGGCGTCTGCATACACAAAGGGATCGCATGCCAAGACATAGTGGGCATGCTAAAGCCTTGCTGCTCGATCGCCTGCCTTGCTGAATTTGCATACGCATTGAGCGAGCGAACGTATCTAGCGAGCGGGTCTGAATCGAGCCCCATTTATTAAACCTTGGATTGAGATAAAGTGGATGGAGATAAAGTACTAACCAATCAGCTCCTAACTGTAATTTTTCAAACAGCCTGTAAAATGACAGGATCTAATTGGTCGGTACTTTATCTCCATCCACGTTGCCTCTCTCCTAGGCTTAGTATATAGACCCCTTACATACCAAAAATTGCTGAGTTGTAATTCTAAATAGCTATGTGAGCTCACCCTAGTAGTGTTCTACTTATAGTAAATTACAAAAATGACTACTGGGCAAGGTAAGCAAAAAAGTGCACTTCCAGTGGCGTATCTATAATGGGTGCAGAATGTGCTGCACACACGGGCACCTGGGTCCAAGGGAGCCCACACCCGCACACCCTGCTCCCATTTATTCAGTACTTACCTCTTTGGACTCCCATGTCAGCAGTAGCAGCGCTGTACAGTTCAATGGCAAAATGGCGCGGTGGCCAGTTTCCTGGTATTTTGCGCATGCGCAGTAGGGAAATCACTGTGAAAATGGCTGCCGCACTATTTCCCTGGTGACCTGCGCATGTGCAGTAGACTCTGACAAAGCACTAGAGTCTATTAGTGCCCGGAATCTACTGCTGCGCGCAGTGTGCTGCTAGCTGCCGGTTAGAAAGGAGGAGGCCCCAGACAGAGACTGCACACGTGCCCACTCCTCTCTTAGGGCCTGATTCAGAGCCGCTCGTAAGCGGCTGCTCGTTCGTTCCGAGCGATGTTTGCACAACTGCACATGCGTACGGATCGTAATACTCATGTGCGAACCAGTCAGTGCGTCCAAAAATCGTTTGTTCGCTAAATAGCGAATGCCTGCTATTTTGAGTGACAGAATGAGGCGTATGTGGGTGGTAACAGGGGAAGGTGCTTGAAAATGGGGAGTGGAGATCCGAACGCAGGCGTGCTTAAAGGTCAAAACGGGCGTTTTATGGGTGTGCATAATTAATACAGCAGCGTCATTGACCACGTCACTGGGTTATTTTATAGTCAGAACTGCTCACATGATTGCCGTAGGAAAAACCAACCACAAGAATAGCGAGCAGTTCAGACGCTGGTCGATGTACTCGATTAATCTAATAAATAGCGGACATGACGTAGGATGCGAGCGGCCAGGGGGCATAGTTTTCCAAAAAACGACCGCATGTTTTGTACGCTCGTTCAGACCTAGAGGCGTGAACAGACCGCAAAGAGCGAACGGTTCATTTGAATAGCCACCCCTTTTTTCTGAACGAGCGAGCGCAAATAGCGTCCGGCTCTGAATCAGGCCCTTAGTTCGCCCCCAGTACATCTTCATATAGATGTAGGCATGCAGCTACTTCTTCACCTCCTTCTATAGGCAGAACTGACATGAGAACAATGACGTGTATGATTTTGTGGTCATATTTTTTTTTACCTGGCTGGGTGTAAGTGGGTGTAAGTGGGTATAAGTGGGTGTAAGTGCACCTGGCCATATAATATGCCTGATGTAAACCTGGCGCATATGCTACTATTACAGAGCTGCATGCTTATGAGAGATTATTTTAGACGCACATGAATCCAACTCAGTATCAGCCTCTACAAGGCTGATTATAGATCCCCTATAATGTATCAGTCTCTAGCCATAGGGACATAAATTCATACTCTTTTGGCGGGGGCATTACAATAAACAATTCTTATATAAAACCATTGAATTGTTTTGCTTTATAACATGTACTTTTATTTTGATGAAATGTACCATGCCCTTTTTGTGTACTATTTCTTTAGCAGACCTGTTTTGTATATTCCTAAATGCCAGCTGCAATTCTTTGCACTTACATGCAAATTGTTTAGGTTTGGAAATGTTGTGGAACAAAAAGCATACAGTACAATATTCCAAGGGGGGCTGCAAGAGGTGAGAGGGTTATGGCACTACCAATAGCATCATTGCAAACCCACCCCCCACTGCTCAATGCTGCGATTTAGCCATGGTGACGTGATTTGCTGAGAATACTTTGCATCAACCATCAGAACCGCCCACTTCAGTGAAGTGTGCGGGATAGAGGAGGCTGGTCCTGGTCTATACTGGGAGAGCTCTCTAATTCTATAGAGTAGGCAAGTACTGTATGCTTATAAGTAATATACAGCATGAGAATTCCCTCTTGTGTCAGCTCTCACCTTTTGTCACATCTTGCAACAAGGATGCAGAGTAAATGTTGCTTTTATCTAGGCGGACGTACTCTTCAGATCTTAAGAGCTCAAGAAGGCAGTTCTGGGAAATACAGCTGCATCGCATTTAATGAGGCCGGAGTTGCTGAACATCATTATAATCTGAAAGTCTACAGTAAGTAATTTTAGCATTTTGCAGTGCAATATTCATTGACTAAATGGGGCATATTGACTATAGAGCTCTTGTTCTTCCTTCCAGCTCCCCCCCGAATTACAAAGGATGATCTTAAAGGAACTGGAATATTTTCAAGGCAGGTGAAAGCCAAAGTAAACACAAACTTTACACTTGAATGTGATGTGAAAGCATTCCCGCTGGCCTCAGTCACATGGTACAAAGACGGACAGGTCTGTTACTATTTGCTTCTCTCCACTTCATCTATTTCTTTATATTTCTTTGGCTTATAGATCATTTCTGCATAATTCCTGCTAATGCCTGTAGATATATTATATACGCTACCTTTTCTTGATGCTGTATTACAATTACATACATTTTTGTTCACCAATTTAAATTGGCTTAGAACAGGGATCTGAGCGGGAATACAAATGAGAAGCGATGATATCAGTGATCATGACTTCTCATTGGTTGTCCTGCTCACACCCTCCTCCAACATGTTACAGTGCCAGCTTTCATTTGGGGCCATGAGGCTAACCAGGGAGCCTGTGGAAAACCGTTCTGCATGGAGCAAATCCCATATCTGGAAAGGGGCAGCAGCCATTAAGTTCCCCCACCCCCCACACCTCTTCAGGTTTCAGTAAAACTTTATGATCTCATATTTAATAAGCAATCATAATAACATGAATTGTGAACAATAATTAAACAAACCTACTTGCTGAATTTATGGTGCTTGGCAAAACCCTTGCTAGATTGAAAACAGACAAAGTAATTATGTTCAGCATAGCCATGAGGTCCAGCCAAAATTCCCGTTATTCTAATTTGATGCTAATTTGACAAAAAAAAAGATAGCTTTGCTAAATAACAATCTTTTTTAACAGATACCATAAATATAATTTGTGGCCTAGGTACCCAGAAGCAAACTAATAATTCACTCTGGGAACCATCCACACTTGTCAAACACTAAACATATGCACAGTGACATGATACATGCAGATGTATTCTACAATTGTTATCTATACTGACTACTGAGTAACACTGGCTTCTAAATATAATGTAATAATATTTAACTTTTAAAGATTATGAACTCTTTTTACATTCCTTGTTTTACTTAAAAAATACCCACAAATAATAACCCAAAAGGCTTATATTAAAATTAGTAATTTTTATTTAAATTTGTGAAGTCAAATAAACCTCCTATAAAAAGCATAGCATACATAGTAACATGACAGAGTAAAATTTTAGAACAGGTTAGTCTAGTCAGGATGTATATATGGTTCTAAATCATATAAGGAGAACATACCAAGAACCCCAAGGCGCCATTCGGGCACTCATACCGAAAAGATAAAAGAGACACAGCAAATAACACAAGACATTTCACACAATTACCCCACCAATATAAATAGTCATATATCAGGATACAAAAAAATATCCCCCCAAAAAACCAAACACATCTACCAAATTAACATAACTAAACAAAGTCATTCTAAACAAACCGTTCCCATAGCCCCCACCCTGTATAACCTAACCCCAACCTACAGTAGATATACCAAAAGGCTTACCTTATCTTTATACATAAGCCAATAGAAAATACATTTTTGACTTGGATTTCTTAAGGGAAATAGTCACTTGTATAAGAAATCACGGGAAGTGTGTTTTGCACCTGCTCTGTACTTGCTGTAGTGCCAATCTAACATGACAATACAGAATTTACAACACACATACATTGGACAGAAATCTCACATCATCTGTGCTGTGTAGGCCCTCAATTATTATCATCACAAAAATTTTGTAGTTCAATAACCATCAACAATACATCCATGCAATCAAAGACAGCAGTGATTGCTGGGACTTGTTGTTCCACAGGAGTATTTATTCTTGTTTTTAATTACTACATAAGAGGAGCTGAAACGTTTCAATTATTCAACATGGACTGGTTGGGCCTCTTTGTTTAGCTTTATGTAGGGAATTAAGCCCTGTGAAGAAAACATACTTGTCTTCTCTCCCAGAAAGTCAGATGGACTCCTGAAATTTTGAAGAGTCCCATGGATTTCTGGAAGAGTATGTTACCTTTCTGCACTAGTAAAATGGATGGGCTGGGAGCGTGACTAAAACAATTCCCGGGGGAAAATATTTAAAAGCGGCCACCATCCAATACTGCAGCACAAGGCGATTGCTGGTTTTTCATTTTGGAAGACATGCCATTAGACATAATTATATTTATACAATTAACCACATCTTCAGATTATATATATATATATTTTGCTGTAACTAATATCTGGTGTAAAGGTAGTTGCTATATATATATATAATATATATATATATATATATATCAGTGGCGTAACTAGGGTATTTGGAGCCCAGGGCAAATTTGAAAAGGAGCCCCCCCTCCCCTCCGATGTGCGCGCGCTGCAAAAAAATGGGCGTGGTCACTTAAAATGGGCGTGTCAACATGACACACCCCTTTATTTTCACACTGAACATTCCTATCCATATGCACCTTAACCCCAGTAGTACCCCTTATACAGTACCCACAGTATGCAGTTGTGGTCCCTCTTATGCAGGCCCATAGTAGTGCCCCTTATACAGTATCCCCAGTAGTGGTGCCCCTTATACAGCCCCCAATTAATTCCCCTTACTCAGTACCCCCAGTAGTGGCCCCCCCAAATGCAGTGCCCCATGTAGTGTTCCCCCTTATTCAGTGCCCCCAGTAGCAGTCCCCACAATGCAGTGCGCCCAGTAGCGGTATCCCCTTATGCAGTGCCCTTTATATAGTGCCACCAGTAGTAGTCCCCCCCCCCCCCCTATGCAGTGCCCTTTATATAGTGCACCCAGCAGTAGTCCGCCCCCATGCAGTTTTCCCAGTAGTGGTCCCCCTTATGCAGGCACCCAGTAGTGATCCCCCCTATCCAGTGCCCCCTGTAGTTGCCCCCCTATCCAGTGCCCTTCCTATTATTGCCCCCAGTAGTTGTCCCCCCAGTGCAGTGCCTCTAGTAGGAGGCCCTTTTTATAATTCCCCCCAAGTAGTAGTCCCTAGTAGAGGTTCCCCCTCCCGATTAAGTGCCCCCAGTAGTAGCCCCCCCAGTAGAGGTCCTCCCAATAATGGTGCCCCCAGTAGTAGCCACCCCTCCCCCGTTGTGCCCCCACCCCCAGTAAAGGTCCCCCCAGTAGTAGCCACCCCCTCCCCCATTGTGCCCCCAGTAATATAGACAGATTTAAAAAATATATATATAAAAATATACTTACCTGAATCCACGCTGCTGCTGCTCCAGTCCGCGACACCGCTCCCGCCGCCGCCGCCGCCCGCCAGTCCTCCCGGGCTGGCGCGCTCAGCATTATGGGAGAGACGTCATGATGTCAAGACGTCTGTCCCATTACCCACTGCAGGAGGCAGATGGAAGCCCGGCTCTTCCAGTGGGTGCTGCAGCAGTCAATGAGAGTCTATCTGACTCTCATTGGCTGCTGTTTAACACACGCATCGCCGCCAGCGCTGGCGGCGATGCGTGTGTTATGCACAGCCTGAGCCCATCTCCTAGCGCTATTGGGCAACCGTTCGGGGAGGGAACGGGCTCAGGTGTGCAGCACAGGACCGGCGCTGGCAGCCTAGCGCCGATCCTGTGTAAATGTGTAGCGCTGGCTAACTAGGGCGGGCAGGCCGGTACCGTGGCCCCCGGCCAGGGCACGCACCCCGCTCGCCCTGCCCTAGTTACGCCACTGATATATATATATATATATATAAAATAGATGGATAATTGAGCGATAAGTTCACTTGAGATTAGTCTCCAATTTGCAGTCCAATGTAGTCCATGAGTTCCACTTTAAATAGTGCCGCTTCCCTTGAGCGCTTCACCCAGCCCAATGTTGTGTATTCTAGGAACAAAAAAAGGGGTGCACAGTTGTAAAGTGTATAGAAACTTTATAACATAAAATAATTTTATTACATACATTAAGGTTTAATACAAATCAGCTTAAAACAAGCCTGGTGTAGTCATCGATTTCCAAAGTCCTGGAGATCAGCAGGGACTTTAGAACAGTGCTTTTATAGCTTTCTTTCTAAGTCACACGTGGCAGCGTCACCGCGTCATCATACCAGCACTGGCCAGATGTGATTCGCCACTCAGGACTTCATCAGTGGGTGTGTCTTAAGGCCCCTACACACTAGACGATATTTTAAACGATTTGGTCTATTCCGACGCATCGGAAGGACAAATTGTTCAAATTGTCAAGTATGTACACACTTTGAGTGCTCCCGAGGTGTCATTCGTCACATTTTCAGATCTTTTGTACATGCAGGAAGATCTGTCAATCTCGTTAACGATTCCCCTCAGATCGTGCAGTGTGTATGCACTACCGGACAACCTGGTGATATGGTTACATTATAACGATCCCACCACCAAATGATGCACAACATATCTTTTGGTCATTTGTAACATTGCACAATGTGTATGCACTAGATCATTTGTCCGGGAGTTCAAGGGAAATCGTTGACGACATTGCATCGTTTGCAAGTCGTCTAGTGTGTAGGGGCCATTAGTGTCTCACTTGCTACATTAAATACCCATACAGATTTCTAGTCAATTAAGCAAATACAATTGCAAAATAGACTAAAACTTTTAAAACATGAGTACAAGATAAACATTTTTAAATAAATGAGCGATGTTGCGGTTGGAATTTTAATGCCAATCTACCATCAATTAATGTTATTATTTATCCTCTAACTCCCTCTATTGTATAGTTTATGTAATTACACAAGTATCTAAATCCATTAGTATTTACCAATATTTCTACTCAGTTAGCTACCACAGTATCACCTCTTTTTGTATAAACTCTTCTGACAACTATATATTCATTGTTATACAGATTAGGTAGCTAACTGTGAACAGGGTAAGTAAAACAAGTATTAACATGGCATGTAAACCATTATTTACTTTTATTCTACACTAGATCTATATCAGGAACCATAAAAAGAAAAAAAAAGGAGAAAATTATTTTAAATACATATGTAGAACACCAAGAAAAAACATTAATTATTAATTCAACAACATTGCTGATTCTGTTCCTCCCTGCACCAATGTTATTCAGAATGTCGCTACATATATTTATTTATTACCAGTTATTTATATAGCGCACACATATTCCGCAGCGCTTTACAGAGAAGATTTGGCCATTCACATCAGTCCCTGCCCCAGTGGAGCTTACAATCTATATTCCCTATCACATGCGCACACACATACACACTAGGGTTAATTTGTGTTGGGAGCCAATTAACCTACCAGTATATTTTTGGAGTGTGGAAGGAAACCGGAGTGCCCAGAGGAAACCCACACAAGCACAGGGAGAATATACAAACTCCACACAGGTAGGGCCGTGGTGGGAATCGAGCCCAGACCTCAGTACTGTGAGGCAGTAATGCTAACTATTACACCGTCTGTGCTGCCCAATGTCACAACCCACTGTTGTTAGTGTATATACCCAGTAGGTCTTCCTACGTGATAATATCATCAAGTAAATACCCTCCTCTCATCTAGTTTACCAGCTCTAATGCTTCAAAGGAATAAATGTATTGAGGAGTTCTGACACTCTGCAAAATGCCTAGGGCTGCTATGATTAGTTATTAGTTAGTAATACTAGAGTTGAGCGGGTTGGGATCGCAGAGATCTGAACCCACCCGAATTTCGGGGATCCGGGGCGATCCAAGCGCAGCTGATTGGCTGAGAGAGCCGTCTGTCACAGCTCTCAGCCAATCAGCATTAAGCCCATTGCAAACAGCACAAAGGATAAAAAGAAGATGGCGGCCGCCATCCCCCGCCACCTGACACCGCCGGCACCCCCGCTGCTGACACCGCCGGTACCCCCACTGGCAGCATCCCCCGCTGCTGACACCACTGCTGCCAACAATCCAGCACTGCTGCCCAACGTACTGAGGACACCGTCAGCGACCCCCACACTGCCGACACTGCTGACACTCCCACACTGAGGACACCACCAGCACCCCTGCACTGCCGACACAGTCAGCAAACCTGCACTAAGGACACCGCCGGCACCCCCGCTCTGCCAACACCACTGGCACCCTGCATTGACAACACCCCCACACTGCCGACACAGCCAGCAAACCTGCACAAAAGACACCGCTGGCACCCCCACACTGCCGACTCAGCCAGCAAACCTGCACTAAAGACACCGCTAGCACCCCCGTACTGCCAACATCACCGGTACCCTTCACTGAGGACCAGCCAGAACCGCAGCACTGCCATTCCATGTACTGAGGACACCGTCAGCAACCCCGCTCTGCCGACACTGCTGTCACAGTTAGTGCACTATTGGTGTATCCAACCCACACTGTATAACACACTGTATCCGTGTTGGAAATTAAAAGCTGAACTGCCACATGTTAGTGCCATCCATTGTGTCACTTAGCTTAGTCAGCCAGCTAGCTGGATGCAACCTTTTGGCCTTAACTAGATGAAGCAAATAATATTGTGAGGTGGTCAAAATTGATTGGAAATTACTGGAAATAAATGTTATTGAGGTTAATTATACTGTAGGAACAAAAACAGGCCCATTTTATGGATTTTAGCTGTTTTTATGGTTTTTTAAGAAACAAATCCAGATCCAAAAACAAAACACAAAAACAAAACACCAAGGAAAAAAATCCAAAACGAGATTCAGATCCAAAACCAGGGGAGATCCAGATCCAAAACCAAAACACGAGGGTCGGTTCACATCTCTAAGTAATACTTGTATGTTCTGATATTATTATTATTATTATTATTATTATAATTATTATCCTTTATTTATATGGTGCCACAAGTGTTCCGCTGCGCCTTACATAGTACATAAAACTAATAAGTGAACAAAAAAAAGTAACTTACAGTACAGTGAAGGACATTATATACATTGCTGCAATAGTGATTAAAACACTCACAATAAGCAGCAGGGAGTTGACAGAGACGTGTTAGGTGCCCTTATGAGGAGTAAGGAGTAGAAGAAAGTGTGAGGAGAAGCACATGAGGGAAGAGGTCCCTGCTCGTGAGAGCTTACATTCTAAAGGGGAGGGGCAGACAGACAGGCGTGATACAGAGGGGGAAGATAGGGATAATACAATTTGTATTTGCCATTTGGTCTTTCCGACATATATTACCACATTTTGCACTCTATCATATAAATTACTCCCTTTGTTAAGCAATTCATTATGTTTCTGCTCTGAATACTATCATTATTCATAAATGTTTTTCTTTTTTTACTACAATAATTACAGAGTTTGCAAAGCCCACATGGATAAAAACCTTTTCTTTGATCAAGCCATTGATACTACCAGCGTTCTCTTTAATCATTAGTAAAATACTCAGTGCAAGTTTTCTCTTTAAAGTCGAGACATTACTTTATAGTCTTTATTAAGAATGTGGTCTAATAATAGGACATTCCAATGTTTCTTTAGTATGGTCCTTATTTTGTTTACATATATTATTGAACACTGTCACAAAAGGTACAAAAAAGAAGATCCATCCATGAAAGTGTCTGTTTATTTCTTTGTAGGTTAGCAATTATGTTGGAAAGACCAAACTGCAACAAAAAATCGGAATATCAGAACAGACAAAAAGTATTTCTAATAAAATAACTAATCATAGCACCCCTAGGCATTTTGCAGAGTGTCACAACTCCTCATTTCATGGTTTTATAGCATTAGAGCTGGTAAACTAAATGAAAGAGGGGGTGTTCACTTGAAGAAATGATCATGTAGGGCAGAGGTGGCCAACCAGTCAGATGCAAAGAGCCCCAAAACATCTGTATGTATGTCGAAGAGCCGAGATCATACGCGCGCCGAATGCGCACATGCAAATAGCGGTGTGGTCAGCTATGTCACGCCCCTGGTATGATGTTTGTAGGAGCATGTAAAAGCGCATGCACACAATCACCGTGGAGCTAACTATAAATGGGAAAGAAAAAGTCAGAACAATATAAAAAAAATTGAAAAAGCCAGATCCACCAAACATACACTGAAATAACCCACATCCACATAAAATACACTGATAAAGCCACATCCACTAAAAAACAAAAAACATTCACATAATACAATCCAACACCCCCTGGTGTCATTCTAGGCCCTCCATGTGTCACTCCAGCAGCCCCCCATGTGTCACTCCAGCAGCCCCCTATGTGTCACTCTGGCAGACCCACATGTGCCACTCCAGCCCCTCCCCCTCTCTCCCCAGGCCAATCCAGTCCAGCCAACTTCTCCCACACACCATCCCACTCCACAGGCCACTCCAGCCCCCCACATGTCACAAATATAATAAAAAATAGGTAGGCTCTGGCGTCTGTAACTGCATCCTCCTTGTGGCTGCAGGTTCAGTCACAAGTTGAGCACCACCTCCTGTTTGCGGCGTGACATGACGACACCGCCCATACTGTACATGCCTCCGGAGCAGAGAAGACTGCTGCAACTAAGGACGGCTCTCCTCTGAACAATTGTCAGTGTCAGTCAGGGGAGCCGCATCAGAACAATGGAAGAGCTGCATGTGGCTCAAGAGCCACAGGTTGGCCTCCGCTGACGTAGGGAGACCTTCTGCCTACAGTATACCAGTGATTCCCAACCTCGGTCCTCAAGGCACACTAACAGTCCTGGTTTTGGTGATATCCATGCTAAAGCACAGATGGTCTAATCAAAATAACTGAGGTACTTATTAAGTTGCTTGTGCTCAAGTATGGCTATCCTTAAAACCTGGACTGTTAGTGTGCCTTGAGGACCGTGGTTGGGAACCCCTGGTATATACAATACAATAACTCCAGTGGGTTTAAATCAGGGTTGTGTCATTGTATCATATGTGCAGTTACATTTTGAATAACATTAGTGTAGGGAGGAAGGGAATCGGCAATGTTGTTGAATGAATAATTAATTTGCTGTGAAACTTCATTTCAGTAAATGCCTAATGTTTTTTCTTGGTGATCTAAATATGTATTTAAGCATTTTTACTTTACTTTTATGGTTCCTGAAATCTAGTGTAGAATAAAGGTAAATACTGGTTTGCATGCCATCTTAATACTTGTTTTACTAAACCTGTTCACAGTTAGCTACCTAATTTGTATAACAATTAATATGAATTTGTCAGAAGAGTTTATACAAAAAGAGGTGATACTGTGGTAGTAAACCATTAATACTTCTGTAACTATACAATAGAGGGAGTTAGGGAATTAAATAATAATGTTAATTGATAATAGATTGGCATTAAAATTCAATTTGCAATATCACCCACTTATTTCAAAGTTTTTAGAGTGTACTCAGGGGCGGATTGGGAATTAAAAGTGGCTCTGGAAAAATGTCTATAGGTGGCCTTACATGGGCGTCACCAAATCAACTGTAGGTGGATCTAACATCAAAGTAGGAAAGTAGACGGGATTAGTACATCACTACACTTGTGTGCAAGCTGTTGGTTTCAATATACTTAGTAGTCTAGTCGTCCCAACACTCATAGGGGATGATCCAAATGTTCTGCCGACATTTCTGCACGCACTCAGGAGTGTGCGAGCAGAAATGTGTCTGAAACACCCTGGTTAGGGGACGCTAACCGCAGATAGCGCATCCTAACCAGAAATTAAGACGGGTTTAGCCGTTTTAGATGGCTAAACCTCGTCTTTTAGGTGGCGAAGAGGGCGATAATTAATGAGCACCCAGAACAATTGAATATCAAACTGGGCGCTCATTAATTAGCCCGACCAAAAAAACATTTGAATCGCCCCCACAGACCTTTAAACTGCTGTGACAAACTGCAAACCTTCACTCCAAATGACACCCCCCCACCGAGACTGAACACCACAGGCTGGCTGGCAAATTTTAGCCTGGGAAAAGCACACGGCACTGGCCAGCAGTTTTAGGTAAAGAACACAGGTACAAATTTATTATATGGGTTAAAAAGCTTTTGATAGAGATTTTTTTTGCCAGCAACAGGGCTTGTTTAACCACTTGCCTGACATGGTCGCAATTTTTCGACAACACCAGGCTGTTCTTTATCCGCTCTGGTAACAAAATTCCGACCAGTCAGATAAACATGAGGGCGGCTGCAGGCAGAGAATCTTCCCGTAGCTGCTGCTCTCAGAAGCAGGGGCGCCGAGAGAGGAGGGGGAGTGGGTACTAATTACCCAGGCCCGCGCTTGCTGGAGGGACCCGGATCCGGCGCCGCCCCCTCCTCCCTCCTTCCTCCACGCTGCTGTGTGCAGGGCTGCACTGTGAGACTGTTCGCGGCTGCTAAGTAGCAGCCACAGCAATCTCCTATGCAGAGCCGGATTTAAACCTCATGGGGCCCTTGGCAAGATACCAGTTTGGGCAGGGCCGGATTAATAATGGGGCGGGTGGAGCTGCAGCTCCAAGCCCACCATGGAAATATGCCCACAGGATCCAATGCAGACAGTACTGACGGGGAATATAAAAATCCCTGTAAACACTGTCTGCACTGCACTGAATCCTGACAACATGACTGTCTGTATTGCAGACAGTGAACTACAGTAGGATACGAATCCGGGACCATACACACCCTCCCCCCCTCTGCCGTCCAAAGCCCCGGACAGACTTAAGCTCCGCCCCTGGCTTTCCAAATCTCCTCTCTGTGCAGTTCAAACTTCCGCCCCCATGCTCCCGAAGCTCCGCCCCCAGGTCCTGCTTAACCAACCCGGCCTGGGGTTGGTTAAGCAGCCCCCGTAGTTGTGTCCCCCAGGTAATCAGAAGCTCGGGTCCCGACTCCCCGGGTCATCTAAAGCTCCCCCGCATTCCTCTGCAACTGGGCTGACACAGCTGGCCCTGGAAATTATGAGGCTGAGGTGGAGCGCACAGAGGCTGAGCTGTCTTGCACAGGAGGGAAGGCACCTGTCACCAGCTGAAAAACAGCATGCATAACCAGGTCAGTGTTATGCCTGCCACCTATGTATGTGTTTATGTGTGTGTATATTAGGGGTGTGCACCGGACACTTTTCGTGTTTTGTGTTTTGGTTTTGGATCTGGATCTTTCTTCGTGTTTTGGATCTGGATTGGTTTTGCCAAAACCACCCTTCCGTGTTTTGGGTTCTGGGTTTTGTGTTTTGGATCTGGATTTTTTCTTAAAAAATAAAAAAAAAACGCTAAAATCACATAAATGGGCCTTTTTTTGTTCCTACGCTATTAATAACCCCAATAACATTAATTTCCACTCATTTCCACTCTATTCTGAACACCTCACACCTCACAATATTGTTTTTAGGCCAAAAGGTTGTACCGAGGAAGCTGGATGACTATGCTAAGCGACACAAGGGGGCGGCACAAACACGTGGCCCATCTAGGAGTGGCACTGCAGTGGCAGACAGGAAGCCAATCAGCGTTATGGTGCCCATTTGCATGTAGCACGAACCCGGGAGATCCGTGCTACATGCATCTGTGTGATTGGCACAGAGCAATGACAGGTCCGTGAGACCCGTCTGTGCTGCTGTGGTAAAAAAAAAAAAAAAAACCTGTGTAAAAAAAGAAAAAAATGGCGTGCACCCCCCCAAAAAAGAGCAACCAGCCCCGGGCATTAGTAACCCAGTGCTGGGTGTGCTTAAATACAGGGGACAAACGACGTAGGGGTCCCCTGTACTTAAGCACAACCAGCACCGGGCTAGTCAGAACCAGCGCTGGTTGCCAAAATACGGGGGACAAACGACGTAGGGGTCCCCTGTATTCTGCGCAACCAGCTCTGGGCTCTGATCCGGTCCTGGTTCTGGAAATATAGGGGACAAAAAATGAGTAGGGTTCCCCTGTATGTTCCAGAACCAGCACTGGACTTTTTCTAGCGGGGGGCTGATGCCACAGCCAGGGGAGCCCTTTCACCGGGCCCCCCAGCCGCAGCATCAACCCTGACCGCTAGTCAGCCCAGGCCGGGGATCCCTGGAGAGCTGGGGACCCCCCCAATAAAGGGGTCACCCTCTCCAGGGCACCCCAGGCCCAGGCTGATAGCCCGGGGCTATCCCCGCCACCCCTGGTGGCGGTGGGTGGCGGGTTGATTGTGTGGTGTGGTGTAAATAAAGAATATCAAACATTGTCTTTACAAGTAGAACTGCAAGTCCCAGCTAGCCTGCCCCGCATGCTGGTACTTGGAGAACCACAAGTACCAGCATGCAGGGCATTAAGGGCCCACTAGTACCTGTAGTTCACCTGTAAAAAAAATGTTTAAAAAAACACAGGACACACACACCGTGACAGTATAAGTTTATTAAACATACACACACACACACACACATGTACACATACTCACCTATGTAACCCTGTAGCATCGGTCCACTTGTCCGGTAAAGTATCCATAGGGGACCTGTGAAAAAAAACATACTCACCATCTCCTATGCGAGGTTCTGTCCTCTTCGTTCCAAAGTAGGCATCCCCGGACTTGGCAAAAAAAAAAAACGAAAACGCGATCCACGAACTTAGTACCGTTCTATAGAACGGTACTTCCCGAATGAGAGCTTAGCGGCGGGGTATCACCATGGAAACCCCGCTGCTAAGCGTTCATTGGCTGAGAGAGGTCATCTCCCGTCTCTCAGCCAATGAACGGCTCCCTCCATTGTAGTCAATGGTGGGAACCGCAGGGTAAACTTTAATAACCTTGCGGCTCCCAGCATTGACTACAATGGAGGGAGCCGTTCATTGGCTGAGAGACGGGAGATGACCTCTCTCAGCCAATGAACGCTTAGCAGCGGGGTTTCCATGGTGATACCCCGCCGCTAAGCTCTCATTCGGGAAGTACCGTTCTATAGAACGGTACTAAGTTCGTGGATCGCGTTTTCGTTTTTTTTTTTTGCCAAGTCTGGGGATGCCTACTTTGGAACGAAGAGGACAGAACCTCGCATAGGAGATGGTGAGTATGTTTTTTTTCACAGGTCCCCTATGGATACTTTACCGGACAAGTGGACCGATGCTACAGGGTTACATAGGTGAGTATGTGTACATGTGTGTGTGTGTATGTTTAATAAACTTATACTGTCACGGTGTGTGTGTCCTGTGTTTTTTTTAAACATTTTTTTACAGGTGAACTACAGGTACTAGTGGGCCCTTAATGCCCTGCATGCTGGTACTTGTGGTTCTCCAAGTACCAGCATGCGGGGCAGGCTTGCTGGGACTTGCAGTTCTACTTGTAAAGACAATGTTTGATATTCTTTATTTACACCACACCACACAATCAACCCGCCACCCACCGCCACCAGGGGTGGCGGGGATAGCCCTGGGCTATCAGCCTGGGCCTGGGGTGCCCTGGAGAGGGTGACCCCTTTATTGGGGGGGTCCCCAGCTCTCCAGGGATCCCCGGCCTGGGCTGACTAGCGGTCAGGGCTGATGCTGCGGCTGGGGGGCCCGGTGAAAGGGCTCCCCTGGCTGTGGCATCAGCCCCCCGCTAGAAAAAGTCCAGTGCTGGTTCTGGAACATACAGGGGAACCCTACTAATTTTTTTCCCCTGTATTTCCAGAACCAGGACCGGATCAGAGCCCAGAGCTGGTTGCGCAGAATACGGGGGACCCCTACGTCATTTGTCCCCCGTATTTTGGCAACCAGCTCTAGTTCTGACTAGCCCGGTGCTGGTTGTGTTTAAGTACAGGGGACCCCTACGTCGTTTGTCCCCTGTATTTAAGCACACCCAGCACTGGGTCACTAATGCCCGGGGCTGGTTGCTCTTTTTTGGGGGGGGGGCACGCCATTTTTTTCTCTTTTTACACAGGTTTTTTTTTTTTTATTTACCACAGCAGCACAGACGGGTCTCACGGACCCGTTAGTGCTCTGTGTCAATCACACAGATGCATGTAGCACGGATCTCACGAGTCCGTGCTACATGCAAATGAGCACCATAATGCTGATTGGCTGAGAGCCGTGACAGACGGCTCTGTCAGCCAATCAGCACTTTGCCCATTAAAGGCAAAGGCATTTTTTTTTAAATGGCCGCTCGAGGCAAAACCTCGAGATCCGACAGCAGATCTCGAGGTTTTGCCTCGGGAGAGGGATCCGGGGCAGACAGGGAGATCCGAGCTTGGGCTCGGATCGCCCCGGATCCCCGAAGTTCGGGTGGGTTCGGTTCTCAGGGAACCGAACCCGCTCATCCCTAGTGTATATATGTGTATATATATATATATGTGTGTATATAGTGTGTGTGTATGTATATAGCATGTGTATATATGTGTTTATGTGTATATATATATATATATATATGTATATAGTGTGTGTGTATGTATGTATGTATGTATGTATGTATATAGTGTGTATGTATGTGTTTAACTATGTGTGTGTATATGTATATATATATATATATATATAATATGTGTGTACTGTATGTATATAGTGTGTGTGTATGTGTATATGTGTGCATATATATATATATATATATATATATACACACATACAAACACACACAGATAAGCACATACATACACACACTATATACATATATAAATATATATATATGTGTATGTATATAGTGTGTGTGTGTATGTATGTGTAATACCCTGCTATGCGAGGTATTACGTCGGACTGTGCAGACCACAACTCTCAGCGGTCTCTGCAGCTGCTGAAGAGGTCAGGAGCTTGTCACATGACCAGTGTCAGGTGGTAAGGTCATTGACAGTTACAGGGGGAAGGACAGTTGGTTGGAGCTGAGTGGAGGTAATGGACCTGGAGAGTGATGCTGTGAGGAGGCAGATGGAGGACGGCCCACAGGGGCTGATACAGAGACTTTAGGCTGGCCTCCCCTTCATTGTGCTACAGAATCAGCAGACAGCCTCTGAGGCAGCACTGGGAGTGACTGCAGGAAATCACATCTAAATACCAAAACCTTATTTCATCACTTCACTCTGGCAGGCACAATTAATGACTAAGCATCAAAATGACAGGTTAATATACCAGGATATAAAACAGAAATGAATTACAAGAAAATACATATATATAACTGAGTGCAGACCACCAAGTATTGCTCTTCAGGATATTGGCCCTCATTCAGAGCCACTCGCAAACAGCAGTACGCTCGTTGCGTTCCGATGTTGACTAACCACGCATGCGTCGGTGTTACACTGCGCATGTGCGTACGGCAGATTGCGAGCTTTTTATCTGTCGTTCCTAAAATAGCGTACAGGAAGTGACATGTCAAATGTGATTGACAGAACAGGGCGTTTTTGGGTGTTGACGGGGGTGGAGATGGAAAAACGCAGGCGTGGCGAGGCGTTTTTGGGGCGTACATACATTAGCAGATGCGAGCGTAAAATGTGTTCGGACCGTCACATACGTCACTGGAACATCCTCTTTCCCTTCAAAATGCTCGCACAGTTTAGGGTCTGGATTACTCTACCACATTGGCGATGGCGTTCTCCTCCGTCCCGGGACTCCACGATGTTGCAGCGATTAATCGCGGGTGGTCACAAAAGCAATTAGTGTTGTATTGAAAACCGGCTTGGTATGTGTTTGGAAAGCAGTTTATTGGGATAGCACAAAACCGTACCCAGGTGGAAATCATACCTGCTAATGTCAGGATTACACAATCAATTGGCGTACATTTTGTGGGGTTTTTTTTGGCCTCAATTTGTTGTTTATGGCCTATTGTGACAATAATGTCATCATGTTTTAATTAGCTCCCCCTTTTTTTTTATAATGTGCAATTTGCATCGTTATGTGTTTTTTTAAACGTTCCTTCAAGAGGCCTTTTTTTTAGACAAATGAAATGGTTTTTGGTGTCCTTTTTTGCCTTTAGGGCCAGGATTAAATGTAACCCATTTGTCCAATAATGTCACAATACAATGTCAGATTTTTGTCATAAATTTATTGTTTAAACACAAACCAATTGGCATAATATTTTTTTTAGTTTTTCTGCCAAAGATACTTTTTATCCCAAAAAAAAAATCAATAACTGATAACATAAACGTACAAAAATAACTTAAAAACATTTCACAAGAAAGGAGAGGGAAGTTTTGACCAGAAAGGAATATGAGCCAAGCACAGAAGGAGTGTGGGAAAAGTCGCCATTGCTGTCACCGTTTTTTCGCCCGTTTGGATGGGGGAGGGTGGGCGCCAGACCGGGTCCGGGATGCCATCGGGCTGGCCTGTCCAGAGGCAGATGTTGTGGCCTCTGGACTAGGCACAGGGCTAGGCACATTTGGAGGATTGGCTGATGTTGTGCCAGAGGTGGAGGATCCTGATGTTCCGGCAGGAAGGGAGGTCGGCTCCACCATGTGCTGGCGAACGAGCTGCTCCAGGGCATCGGCGATGCGGATGTTGGCCCTGGTATTTTCCGCCAGGGCCTGACCAATGGTCACATTGGCCGCAGCATTTTGCTCCAGGGCCTCAGCCACCCGTAGCAGACTGGCGTCCATCCTCTGCAGAATCTCCGTATGGAAATCCGATTTGAAATTGAGTTCTGTGAGGAGGCCCACTGCCTGCGAGGGGGCACGCCCTGGACTGGCTTCTGCAGGGTCCTCAGCCGGATGTACTGGTTCCTCCCCTGCAGAGCCAGCAGAAATTCTGCGGCCAAGGCTTCCCTCTGGAGCAGACTCATCCGCCTGTGTCTCTGTTTGAAAAATGAGAAAAGAGTCACATTAGAATCTACATATTGGCACAATAGCATTTCAGAGTTGGTGACATCACAATACTTACCTGGGTCAACATGAGGAGCCGCAAAGTCTGGCATGTCCGTATCCATGTTGGACACGCCAAACACCTCCACAGGCTGCACACACCCCTGTGCCAGCTCTTCTAAATCGGTCAACTCCAATGACACAGGGGTGGGACCCCCACCTGTCCCCCTTGCATGCCTAGCCCTGTCCGCGAGTTTTTGCTTTAGGCGATATTTGAAGTCGCCCCATCTGTGGGGAAAAATGGAAGCCATTATCCTTTGGTTTAAAATGGGGTTTGTTTTTAGGGGGGGCAAGGGTTTACTTACCGCCGTTTGACATCCCGGGCTAGACGGACATAATCACCCACCGTATTGACAGCAACGGCTACCTCTTTCCACATTCTCCACTTCTGGCTTAGACTCATATTCCTGTCTGCCTGTGGCAGGATGTCCACACACTTCTGGATCAAAACCTCCATCTCCTTTCTTGTGAAATGTGGCTGCCTTTTTTTTTTGGCCGCTTTGGCCGGAATACTGGGCCCAGCAGCCTCTTCCATGTCATCCTCCTCACCTATTTGTGTAAAATTACAGAATTCACAAAATCACAACTTGCCTCATCTTATGGTTCAAATTAATCGTTGATAGAAAATGCATGAAAGACTTACCGCCTGACTCTTGGGCATTTTTTCCCTGGTCTGTCGCCATGTCTGCGGTCCAAACAAGAAATACACCAGAATTTGAATGTGTTTTCGTGACGTATTTATACATGCGTCCTTATTTTGCGGCCGCATCATTGATTGTGCGGCCCTATGATCCCTCCTTAATTTGTGCGGGAAACGAAACACTATTTATGGCTTGGTGTGTCTCAAGTCGAGGTGGCGTTTTTGGATTGTTGGAGGTTATCTTGGCTGGAGTGTATTGATTGTGTAGAAAGGAGTTGGAGGTTGTTGTATCGTTTGTTGGTTAGATTTGCGTTTTTTTTCCCGTTATCTTTGTTGGTTTATATTTTTGGGACCTCGTTTGTTGATTTGGTAAGTTTTGTGAAGTCTAACTTTTGTTCAATTGTTGTTTCATTGTGTTTCGTATATTTTGTAATTTTTGGATACCTAATTTATTCTATTTTAGATTTGGTTTTTTTTCGACCCCAAAGACCTTTTGATTTTGCATCTTAGATATTTGCTCTTGGTAAGTCCATTTTTTATCTTGTATTAGCGAACTAATTAGCGCATTTTTAGTAGTTACTCTTGTGACTTGTATTAGCGAACTAATTAGCGCATTTTTAGTAGTTACTCTTGGGACTTGTATTAGTGAACTAATTAGCGCATTTTTAGTAGTTACTCTTGGGACTTGTATTAGCGAACTAATTAGCGCATTTTTAGTAGTTACTCTTGGGACTTGTATTAGCGAACTAATTAGCGCATTTTTAGTAGTTACTCTTGTGACTTGTATTAGCGAACTAATTAGCACATTTTAAACAGCTTAATAATCATTCTAACTTTTTGATGGTTTAGCTTTCGCATTTTTAAGCCAACATTTCGACCCGTTTTGATGTACTGTGTTAAATGTCGCTTTGCGGTTTTGCTAAATGGGTGTTTGGCATATTTGAACTTTGGTCTAGCACAAAATGTATCCACAACAATGCACAGAGTGAAATGTGTCAAGTAATTTTGTTGTTTATTTTCAGTTTGGACGTATCATGACAATACCCCGGCATGTAAGCAGCAATGGATGCTATCATCAAGCTAAGTTGTTTTAATATAGTTTTGGGGTGGGTCAAAAGCCTTACTTTAAAATTTTGGATTTTCAGGTTGATCTGGGGAGGATTGTTCTGGCCATGCTCCCGGAAGCCGACCAACCTCAATCTCATCCCAGGCGTAGGCATCGTAGGCATGCAAGGCCCCAGATATTTCGAACACGTGTCACCCTTTTTGGAATGCCCGATGATGAGGTTTTAAGATGCTACCGTCTACCTCCCAAAATCATCATAGACACTCTCTCATTAATAGAAAGTGATCTTGAGCGGCAAATTGACAGTCCAACAGCAATACCACCACTGACGCAATTTATGGCGGTGTTACATTTCTGTGCCTCAGGATCGTTTCAAACAACGGTTGGAATAGTGGCGGGCATCTCCCAATCCTCCTTTTCCCGGATCCTGAGGGCAGTGATGGAGGCACTTTTCAAGCACCTCCATCATTTTATTCAAATGCCTTTGGATATGGGTGCCCTTAGTGTGGCCAAGGCCAATTTTTACCAAATAGCTGGCTTCCCACACATCATAGGGGTTATGGATGGTACTCACATACCACTTCAGCGTCCAGCATGGCTGGAGGCAATATTTAGAAACAGGAAACACTATCACTCCCTGAATGTAATGGTGGTATGTGATGCCTCCCTCCAGATCCTGTCCCTGAATGCTAAGTTACCAGGAAGTGCACATGACTCCTTCGTCATCCGGCAATCAGGGATATGGCAGAAATTAACCAACCTACAAGCTGGTGATGCGTGGCTTCTGGGTAAGTGGAGACCTTTAGTACATAACAATGTTAAGCTTGATACACAGTGTTCCTGATGTTGTCTCTTATTTTTCACAGGAGACAGTGGATACCCTTGCATGTCCTGGCTGCTCACTCCTTATTTGGCTCCCACACCAGGCCCACAAAGTGAGTATAATTCCGCACTAACAGCCACCAGGCAAGTGGTGGAGCGCTGTATCGGCCTTTTAAAAGGCCGATTCAGATGCCTCCACCGCTCTGGTGGCGAACTCATGTATTTGCCGGATATGGTGTCGAAAATTGTGGTCCTGTGTGGGATATTTCACAACATCGCCATAAGGAGTGGTGTCCCAATGCAGCCAGAGGATGCCTTACCTGAGGATGGCCCCCCCGAGGTTGGTCGGAGGTCAGTATGTGGGGGGGCCATACGCGATGATGTGGTGGCCAGATTTTTTAGGTAAGTTTGACCCAAACTACAGTGTTTATACCTAATGTGTTTGTGTTTGTTTGCGAACATCTAATTTATTTTTATTTTTTCACCATCTTCTGTTTGTTCACATAATCTTTGGCACTCCAACGCTCACTACTTCCTGCTACCCTTACCAAACCTGGATCTGGTGATTTTGGCCATATATTCTGGAACCCATATCGCAACGCCATGTTTGTGGAATCATGTTGGCATGGTCCTTCGTCAACCAGTTCTTGATTTTTTTTTTCAATTAAATATTTTATTTGTATGTGTTGGATTTGAGATTATCAGTGTTTTTTGGTTTTGGGACTGACCACTTTGATTTCTCATTTAAGTTGTGAATAAATGTTTGGAGAGTGAAATGGTCTTCCTTTTTTTGGACGTTAACAGCAAGTGTAACCAGGTTAACACACCTTACAATTGACTAAGGGGTAATCCAGTACTGACACCAGTTGATGTAAACTGAAATATGTTTGCAGGTTCCCAACCCACACCAAAAGGAAGCCTGTCCAAACCTTTGGATTTTGAAGATTGGCCTAAGCAGCTTGCACACCAACTAGGAACCTGTAAACTGGCGAAATATCTAATTGACACTACACCCAAAAAGGGAAATGACATTGTTACTGTTATGTGTTTCTTGTGGCTGTTTAACATACAAATACAAAATACAATCTAACTTTTAAAAAATGGAAATCCGTGCAGGAACAGTCTACTTATGTCAGGGAAAACTATTTGTGTTTTCGAAAAAAAGAATGAGCCAGAACGTATATTAGAACTACAAAATTTATTTACAAAACGAATCAAAAAAAAAAAAACTACTGGCGAAGGATGCCAGACAGCCGGTCAAGGGCCACAAGAAGGCCAATTACATGTTGCCGCATCTGGCCAACACAATCCTCCACCTCTTGACGACGCCTCTGTTCCTCTGTGGGTGAGAAAAGTGTGTGGATTAATAAAACAATAGGGAATCCACATTAAAAAAACAAAAACACAACGAAATCACTCCTAAACCGAAAAAAAAAAAACCAAAACAAAAAGGGGGTGCTGGCAAAAATACAAGGCCTATGTACAAATTCACACAGGTGTGATATGTGTATGTTGAAATCAGCAGGAAGAGGTAAAGGCAAACTGCTAAATCAACAAAAGTAAACCAAACAAGCACGAATAAAGGCACGACACATGATTACATACAAACAGTTTGTGGTTCAAAAAAATGAGAAAGAAAAACATACCGGGAGCCAAAACGGGAGCTTCGGAAGTCCATCCATGTTCCTCCTCGGAGGAGCCTTCATTCCCCAAAGAACGGGGAGGGGTAATGATGGACTCCGGGGAGGGGGTAATTGGAAGAGGGGTGGGTGGAGGAGAGGGGGAAGTGGGACGGAGGGGAAGGAGGCCCGACAGTTCCGGGAGAGGGTCTGGGAAGGCTGGGGAGGAGTGGGGTATAGGGGAAATATTTGGGGTGGAGTGTTGGCTGGGGGTTGGGGATAGTGGCCGGGAACGCCGTCTGGCCGGACGGTGACGGCGTAGTCTTGGCTGTCCTCCTAAAATATGTAATACAAATTGAGGTTAGTTTCTGGGCAAATCCGGGGCCCAAATTTAAAAAAAAAAACCAGCAACTAAAAACATGCAAAAAGGAGTAGAATGAAAAAAACAGAAATAGAGGGAAAACATGCACACGCAGATATGAGGACAAATAATTAATAGGACAGACAGGAAAACATGCACACGCAGATATGAGGACAAATAATTAATAGGACAGACAGGAAAACATGCACACGCAGATATGAGGACAAATAATTAATAGTACAGACAGGAAAACATGCACACGCAGATATGAGGACAAATAATTAATAGGACAGACAGGAAAACATGCACACGCAGATATGAGGACAAATAATTAATAGGACAGACAGGAAAACATGCACACGCAGATATGAGGACAAATAATTAATAGGACAGACAGGAAACATGCACACGCAGATATGAGGACAAATAATTAATAGGACAGACAGGAAAACATGCAGACGCAGATATGAGGACAAATAATTAATAGGACAGACAGGAAAACATGCACACGCAGTTTGCCCCACAAACACAAACATGAAAACCACAATACATAACACTTACTTTCCAGGATCTGCATGCGAAAGCATGCCAGCAAGCGGGGCGTTCGCCGTTGCAGGTCTGACCACCCGATGTTGCGGCGTGAACCCATCGACCGCAGGCGGGACCGTGCCTCCGCATACGCGGAGCGCTTCTGCCGGTTGGTGATGGGTGGAGGCTGGCTGGTGATCCGCCTATCCATCACCTCCGTAAGCACCAGCAGCTCGCGCCTGGTGAATGCGGAGGCTCTCATGATGGCAATGGAGTTTTTCATACAAAACATTTTTGATAAAGTGTGGCCCAAATTTCTGATTGGCTAATGTATTTTGGAAATTAACAGGAGCAATTTTATTGGTTAGTGTATGAGTCATGTGTTCAACAGGGCCAGAAATCTCTGGAGAGTTATGATAGGCTTGATGCAGTGACATGCGTTTGCAAATTTAAATAAAGAAATGAACCCCGGAAAATATGCGGGGATCCACAGCAATAGAACAATTGTTTAATTGTGGTTCACATGTTTTTTGAACAATAAAAGCGAATGTTCCATCCGTACGTATTCTGCGGGTAAACACAAACACGGACAAGAGTAAAGTTTCTTGCATTGTGTTGAAAAAAAAAAAAAATGAGCTAATTGATACATTGATTGGCATGATACGATTGAGGGAGGTAGGCAGAATAAAGGAGCAGGTAATCGACATCTGACAAGGCCACTTCCGGTTTCACTTGTGCGTGCGTTCCCTTCAAGCCATTTCGGGGATGTACGCTCGCTATTTCGCACGCTCGTTAGTTAGAGGAGGGGTTGCCTGAGTTTAGGGAGGAATTTTAGATGCGAACGAAAATACGAGCGAGCCATTGAATTTAAATAATTTTGTACGTACGCCTAACGTACGTGCGCCCGCTTGCGAGTGGGTCTGAATGAGGGCCATTGTTCCAAGGAGATAGACTTTTACATGAGATATAGAACTCAGGTGCAGTAGCTGTTCTGGTACTAGCAACAAAGTACAGACTGACTTAATATGTATCCACAGTGATATCTATTGTTTATGTTATTATAGCTATGCTTAGGACTGTTTGCTAGTATGATATTAGCTTATAGATATTAACCTACTGCTACCAATTTGGTAAGGGTGGAGCATGAGTTAGTGCAATCACCATTAAGAGTATTACCAATAAGGAAAAGTAAAGGTAGTGAACAATACTGAATGTTTATACACTGCATTATATGTTTTAACCTTGATTTTGTTAGGGATTTTGATGCTCGTAATCTCCAAAGCAGTATCAGTAGTAGGCCATACTTTTATACTGTGCTGGATAAATATATTTTAGAGTGTAATGTATTATTGCTAGTTATATGCATGGGAAGATCCGGAACTGTCAAAGAGTTCCAGCTAAATAAAGTGATCATTATTTTATTTACTGTCAATTGTTGTGTTGGGATTGGGGACCACCTGCCTCTCTGCTGTGACGTGGGAAGAAAGAAGCAGCAGGAACCACTGGAATGGTGTGAAAACCAATACTAAAGATTTTCAATCACCTTAGGGGTGTCACATTTGGCGTCCCCGAACAGGATCGACTACAGAGTCAAAAGCAGACGGCTTCCCTCCACACAACAAGATGTCACAATCCGGTCATCGAACCTTCACCACGTCAATGAGTCAAGAACATGGATGCAATCAGGGAACTCCTTCAATGGCAATCACCTCGTCCATAACTATGCGGTATTATTTTGGAGCACCCTGGCTACCTACTTATTCCGGAGATGCCCATACAACAACAAAAAGTGAATTTCATGAATTCAAAGCAAAAATTCAAGCTATGTTTCGTCTATATCCGCTCAATGAACCGCAAAAAATTGAGATATTGATTGGACAATTCAAAGGCTCAGCCCTTTGAGAGGTAAATTCATGGCCCGCCAGTGAAAAAAGAACAGTGGAAGAAATATTTGATAGATTAGCTAAAATCTTTGATTCCAAAACTTTATCGGAATTGATGATGCAGTTCTATGCCAGGAAGCAGCAACCAAGTGAGACCCTACGTGATTTTGCTCTTGACTTACAAGAAGCATTGCAGGCCATTGAGATCTGCAATCCAGGGGAAATAACACAAGAAAATGAAGCGCTGGTTAGCCAGTTTATCGAGGGAGTTTATGACCACAATATGAAAACTCAGCTCAAGATGATAAGACTCCAGGATCCTACCAGCAGTTTCCTGGAGTTCAAAGAGACAGCAATTCAAATTTTGGGGACCACTTCCAAGCAGGAGCAAGCAATTGCAAAATCAGAACTGGCACTGCAACATGTCCAATCAACCACATTGGTGGATCCTTTTAGCACATTGAGGGAGCAAATTGCGAATTTAGCTAACGGAATGACTAATATGTGTTGTGAACTCAAAGCTTTAAAGGAAAGACCCAGAATAGAATTGAGAGAATGGCGATTAGGAAGGAGATCCCGGGATAATCCTAGATGGGATACCTATAGGAGCTCAGGGAGACTATCCTCCAATCAATATGATACCCTGAGAAGGCCTATATGCAGGCGCTGCAACCAGAGTGGTCATGTTAAGCGCGATTGTCACCAACAAAAAAAGTTTAAACGCAGAAGTCCTGAGGCCGAGGACCTGCCCTCAGGAAAAATAAAGAGAATAGGTCCATCCTTGGAAGAAAAACATCAAAACAATGCAGCTACAGACACAGTATTGCAGAACCAGGTTAAAATTGTTGGTGTACCACATGCAGGCAATGTTCAGCCAGCCAGTACAAAGAAAATTTTAGGTCAAGTCGTATGGTTCCATGTGCAACGTGGTTACGGGTTCATAAAACGAGACGACACCAAAAGAGATATTTTTGTACATTACTCGGCTATCCAAAATAACAATCCAAGAAAATATCTTCGAAGTTTGGGAGCAGGAGAAACTGTTGAATTTGAGGTGGTAAATGGAGAGAAGGGCATCAAGGTCGCTAATGTGACTGGTCCTGGAGGTGTTCCAGTGCAAGGCAGCAGATATGCAGCTACTCAATATCTACATTGGTGTTACCCAACCAGTAGAGGATATTACCAACAGTACCCATACCGGAGATGCTACAATGCCCTAAGTCGATGGGGAAAGTCACATGGACACCAACCACAGTATCCTATCAGTTCCACTCCTGTTGAAAGCAAGCAAATCAAGATGTTAGACAAGGCAGTTGGACCTGATGTCGAACAGGCAAGAGTGGAAAGTGTGGTGGTTAATCCAGATAAGGAACTAGTTGGTTTCTATGCTAATATAGATCGTCTTGTGCATTAGACTTTGAGTGCCGCAGTTCTTTCTCCTTTTTCAATGCGTCACTGAGGGCACCCAAGCAGCTTGGTTATATAGTCAGGAGTGCCAGTTCGAGAGAGAGAGAGAGAGAGATTGAGAGAGAGAGAGAGATGCAGCTCTGTTGGCCTCCTGCTACAGCCGCAGTCTCAGTGTGCCCATGATGGCACGCTGGCTGCGGTGCACACAGTATGGAGGGAGTTGGGAGTGAATGATGGGGGAGTTAGGAGGGCGCAGGGCTGTGCTGTATTATAGATATAGGGCCTGATTGATGGTCAGACGCAGATGAGGGATACCGCGCAGTTTTCCAGTAATTGGATGAACAGATTCTGCAATATCGCTCTCAGATCCTCCAAGCTGCAGCATGATTGACATGCTTTGGTGTGTGGGTGGATGGAGCGTGGGCATGCCTGGGCACCGTTGCTGGAAATGGAGACGGGTCACACCTGTTTTCCGGGAGCACCGAGGCCAGGGTCTGTGCCTGTGGATGCATATTTTCTGGCCTAACAGGCTGCCAGCCTGAATAAGCTGGAGCTTACTTAGTTTGGCCAGTGCTGCCGCCATCTAGTCCGATAGTCGCGATGGGGATCCAAGGCAGCATCTACAGACACTGCACTCGGATTGCTCTTGCTGTCAGGAGGCATCTGCTTCCTGTAGATGCCTACTGCAGTATACAAATATTTGCTATACAGTATTGCACAGCCGCTTCCTTGCAGCTGCCCAATACCGTCTGGCCATGATCAGGCCCATACATCTGCCAGCAGCTTGCTATCTAATTTATCTAATTTCAGGGGCCATAATCGGTGGGTGTGATGTCCCGTGTATTTTGTGGTGGTCTTTGGAGTTCTCTGTATTATATGGCACTATTTGCAGTGTTCTTTGGAGTGTATGGTGGCCACTTGGATGCTTAGTGTATTATACTGTATGGTGGGCACTGATGGTCTATATGATGGTCAGTATTATATGGCACTCACTACTCTTTACATGGCAGTCACTTAATGCTCTCTGTATTATATGGCACACACTGCGATGCTCTCTCTATTATATGGCACTCACTGTGATGCTCTCTGTATTATACGGCACTCACTGCGATGCTCTCTGTATTGTACGGCACTCACTGCGATGCTCTCTGTATTGTACGGCACTCACTGCGATGCTCTCTGTATTATACGGCACTCACTGCGATGCTCTCTGTATTATACGGCACTCACTGCGATGCTCTCTGTGTTATATGGCACTCACTGCAATATTCTCTGTGTTATATGGCACTCACTGCGATGTTCTCTGTGTTATATGGCACTCACTGCGATGCTCTCTCTATTATATGGCACTCACTGCGATGCTTTCTGTATTATACGGCACTCACTGCGATGCTCTCTGTATTATACGGCACTCACTGCGATGCTCTCTGTGTTATACTGCACTCACTGCGATGTTCTCTGTGTTATATGGCACCCACTGCAATGCTCTCTGTATTATACGGCACTCACTGCGATGCTCTCTGTATTATACGGCACTCACTGCGATGCTCTCTGTATAATACGGCACTCACTGAGATGCTTTCTGTATTATACGGCACTCACTGCGATGCCCTCTGTATTATACGGCACTCACTGCGATGCTCTCTGTGTTAGATGGCACTCACTGCGATGCTCTCTGGGTTAGATGGCACTCACTGCGATGCTCTCTGTATTATACGGCACTCACCGCGATGTTATATGGCATGCCCTCTGTATTATATGGCAACGTATTGCACTCTATATTATATGGAAGTCCCTGTGATGCTCTCTGATATATCGATATATGTGTATATATCTCTGTGTATATATATATAGTTGTATATATAATTTCTCTCTCTCTACTAATAAAATAGATTTCATAACTGGTACTGCATGATAGAAAGTTTGTATTCTACAACCCCTTCCGGGAGGAGATATTTTTATGGACAACCACATCAACATTATTTGCGTCTGTAACAAGGTAAGAACCACAAATCTACCAGGTTGTTACCTTGCTACAGACGCGCTAAAAGTTAGCCATTGCTGCCATGGTCCAGCATTGCCATTATTTTTTTTAAAACAACAGCAGCAAAAAAGACAGTTAATTTATTAATTTACTGCAGTGGTTAGGGGACACTTATAGAAATATGCCAAAATCAGTGAACAATTTTGGATTTTTTCTTTCTTATCTTATTAATCTAAAGGAAAGGCAAACCATACAGTTCTTGTTATAGCTCCACTATAAAGTGGTTGAAGATAGATGTCACATATGCCCTCCATGGAGATAGCCACACATTCTGTGTAGACCACACCCACACACTAGGCATGCCCCCACACAGGGGCGTTTTAAGAGAGGAGGGGACCCGTGTGCAGCCTCCTTTTGGGCTCCCTCCTCTCTGACGGCGGCTCTGCGGCACTGAGCGCTGTAGATCCTGGCTTCATGCCAGAATCTACAGCACATGTTCGAGTCTCCGGGAAAATGGTGCCTGCTCCTACTTTCCCAGGGATATCTTTTCTGTGCATGTGCAGATTCCTGGGAAAATGGCCGTCGCTATTGTCCCAGTGAGTGTGTACTGCTCTACAGCGCTAGTCTGGCGCTGCGGAGCAGCACTTCGGGAATCGGCGGAAAGGTAAGTATAATTACCTATAGGTGCGGTGTGGGTCCCCCCTGGACCCGGGGGCCCATGTGCCCTCCACACCCTGCACCCATTATAGATACGCCCCTGCCCCCACATCACTAGTCACATCACCACAGCGCTTATCAAACTCCCCTGCGGTGGCACACAATAGGCTCTTCATAAATTTCAGCTCCAGGCCCATGTGGACCTTAATCTGGCACTGAGTTTGGGGCCCCCCTCCCTCAAACAATCCATAGCACTTTATTTGCTTTCCTGATTCATGTAAAGTGTCCCTACCCTAATGACCCTAACTCAAACCTAAGTTCAAACTTGACCCTAAACATAACCTCTAACCCTAATACCCTAACCGCTAAACCCTACACCATCCCTAATGCCCCAACTCAAACACCTAAGCTGACCCTAATACCCTAACCAAAACTGATACACCAACCCTAATACCTTATCCCTAATACCATAAGGTTTTATTCCTCGTCATCCATTAAATGCAACACATAAGCCTGAGGGGTGCTAAGGATTAGAAGGTGGCTGCGAGGTGGCATTTGCAGTGGGGGATGCGATGTGGACAGGCCCAGTATTGTGTATGACTGTGCTCAGCTGAGAGCAATAATGGGGATGAGTTATCACCATCAGGGGCGCCGAGAGGGGGGGGGAGCAGGTACCTGTGCATACACTATAGACTCTGGGCACACTCTAGTGCCCAGAGTCTATAACTCCGGAGCTGGCCGCGCACAGCTCAGTGCTCTGCCGGCCACTGGGGGGAGAGGAGGGGGCCCATGTCAGAGGCTGCACACGGGCCCCCTCCTCTCTAGAAACATCCCTGATTAGAGTAGATGAGAATAGCACAGTACTTGACCCTACCTGCCTGGCTGCTGTTCTTCCCTGAGATCTGGATCCTTGGTCACTGTCTCACTCAGCCAGACTCTTCCTTGGCCTGTGCCTCTGCTCCTCGCTAGGTGCCACTGGTGCGTGCTGCTGGTGGCAAGCTGCAAGCCTGACAGTCAGTGGCAGAGGCTGCTGTGCTGGGGGTGGGCTGGAGCAGGATGGGGCTGGTCGGAGGACCCGGTGACCCTCCTCCTCCCTCTTATGCACAGTCACTCTGTGACAGTGCAGACAGTGGTGCCACAGTGAGACTCTGGGAGTATAAACGGGTCCTCATGACATCATGATGTCACACAGTACTCGCACAGTGCTCCTCTGGGAGCATTATGACTGGCCAGATTTCTTGGGGAAAAGGGGACCCATCTAGGGCCCTGCGAGTCAAAAGGGGCCCATCCACGGACTCCTTTGGACTTGCAGGGCCCTAGGCGACCGCCTAGGTTGCCTTGTGGGAAATCCGGGCCTGCTCCTATGCCTGTGGGGAGAGCGATCACACTGATTGCACCCCCCACTAGCTATGCGCTGGGCTGGCGGGCTCACAGTGCCCCCCTCCCCAGCGCGCACGCCACAAAAATGTTTTTTTTTTTTTTAAGGGCGCATGGCCACACCTCCCACAAATAGGCCATGCCCCCTTCTTCCCCCGGGACCGGCACAACTGTCAGCGCCCATGCTCAGAGGGACCTTCCGCATGCCTATGTGTCTGCTGTACTGCAGATCACTGCTGATTGGTCAGCAAAGCAGGACCCCAGAACCAGCAGCTACAAAGATTAGCAGCCACTGGGAAAAAGTAAATTAACCTCTCCCTCACCTCCTTAGTGTACCTGGTGCCTGAAACCGGTATCAAATTGAAAGTTGCGATGGTCGCGATGTTTCCGATGTGCCAATGGTGGTTCTGAAGTTCCAATGTTTAAAAAAATCTCTCAATTTTTTTTTTTACAAATCTTAAAAAAATAAATATATATATTGTGAAATCCTACTTTAAATCTCACTACGGCTGTTGACGCCATGTGGACGCACCTTGCGTATGGCGATATGCAAATGTGAATACACGGTGTATGCAACGTGTGATGCATACGCAATACCTTCCCTTATTGTAACACCAACAGTATGCATAATAGTTTCTATTTTCATATCAAAATACAATGTGAATTACAGTGCAATATATTTAGATTACAGTATAATAACCTTATGTGAAAGCAAGTGAACACACACACACCAGTTTCTGTCGTCCTGTGGTCCAACGCACAAAAGTAAATATTGTATTGAAAGAATATATAACATTATTATTACAAGTTATACAGTGGTACAATACAGTTCAAGAAACAAAAGGTCAGAGTTAGAAAACCAGTATACATACGTTCGAATGCGCTCCCTGGATCCAGAGTGCAGTCGTCACCAGATGACTGGTAGAATACAGCTACTGGACTCTGGATCAGGGGAGCCTTATTTTATGCAGTTAAATTATAGGTGTGTATAATGGCAAGTTGTGTCTCCTTCCATTGGTCCAGGGGCGGGACATTTCCAGTTCACTGGGGGTCATTGGCTGGTTCGAACAGTGGGCGATGCCTAGGCTTAGGTTGCTGTTACAAATGTTCACCTCTGGGTTCCCTCCAAAAAGCTAGCTCAAATCAACCATTGTTATATGCTATTATTAAACATAAATCCGGCATTGCTAATATCTGCTTGCCGCAATGTGCGACAATCTATTTGCAATCACCAGATTACTGTTAACACAATTCTGTACATTTTGACCTCAAACACGAGGTTAATATGTGCTTCCATCACTGGACTATATGTATAGCTGGTTTTCTTCTTTTCAATACATATTTGTATTTTTGGTGTTATCTCAGAGGAAATATGCAACCATTACAGTGGTACAATAGTTATAGTAAAATAACGATTATGAAAGGAAAATTTGGTTACAAGAAATGCCTAAAAATGTATTGGGAACAATTGCGCTAGATCAATGTGTGGCCAATCAAATTAATCTCTCACGGCCACAAGGGGGAACTTGTCACCGCAGCTAGCTGGCAATCAATTGTAAAATAAAATATACCTTAGGAATATGAGTGATGAGAGACATTGCATAAATTGAAAACATCATTAATTGTTACTTTAGATACACTGCACATATATATTTTAAAGTGAGAAATATATTAAATAGGTTTGACTGTATAAATGTTTAGTAGCATGCATGTAGAGGTATTTGTTTTACACTGAGACTATGGGTCATTGTTATAAGAAACAGGTTTTTACTGCTTAGATCATTTAAAATGCACACAGTTAGTGGTATGCGCAAAGAACACAGAAATCTGCATACCCTTAGCAATTGTACGTTATCTGGCCCATTGTTCAAAGGAACTTACAACATAAGATCAATTGATCCACATACAATTCCCAGATGTTGGCGTTTACACTCCAAATAAGCAAAGGAAAAACCTTTGATGAGCTATCAGACTTTAAGGCTCCAGCAAACTTGATTTACAACTCCTTTGAGATTAACTGGCTAACCTATAATTACCTATTGCATTGGAACCTGTGAGAATATGCCTTTTAATGCATAAGATTTGGGATATAAGGCATTATTTAATTTTTATTTAATATTTCTGACTTCGACAATATATATTTTTTTAATGAAATCATTTTGGATAAGTTGAAATAGATGTTCCTCACCTAATTCACTCATAAAAAAAAACGTCAATTTCGGAGCGGTTTTTAGAAAATAAAAATTGTCAAGTGGTTAAAACTGTCGTTAGCCAATTTCTGAAGCTCCAGCATGCAGCGGCTATCTTCTGCATGGGATATCCGAAACAGAAAACAAAGTATTCCTATTGGTTAAACATAGGTAGGTTAAGTGAAAAAAATTTAACCATCCATTACACGTTGTGCGCCGTACCTTTTAATACATATGTATAGCTGCACAACGTATTGTCTTTTTAGTTTTAGCTTCATCAACAAATTTCTAGTGTTTGCCAAGGAGGTCAACTAATGAAATCAGTCTAGTAAATATAAAGCAAGGCTCAAATTGTAGAAATAAAAATGCAAACGTAATAAAAAATACATAAACTATCCAGACTTCCTGAAAAACAACCTCTACAGATATGCCCAACTACAACCTTGACTGTAGCACAGCGAATTGTGCCAGACGGACTCCCGCGTTTGGAGATGCGCATTTGGGTCTCCATAGGAATGAATGGGAGACTCACTCACCTCTCCATGGGATTGAATGGAGATGCACTCCTGCAATCAGGGACACACTATAGTGTATCGTGGTGCATAGCGCAATGCGCAAGCACATTTGGGGCGCGATCAGCCACAATGAACTTGGATGCATCTGTACATCATCTATTGTTACGTATTCAGTCCAACCAAAGAAGGTGTTGCCCATAGCCAGGGGTCAGGTTAGGATAGAATATGAAAACAAACATAACAGTTTTCCTTAATGAATGTAAGTGGCAATACAAAATCTTTTTTAATTGCATAGTATTGATAAATAGACCTCTGTGGGGTCTATTTATCAAAAATATTTGCAGCTACAAGGAATTACTAAGGAGAAGTGTTCCATGGCTGAGTGTAACACCTGAGGCACCACCACAACCACCAGTGACAAGCCCTTGCACACCGTGTTGTTCACATACCCCAAAGTGCAGAGGAGAGGGGGGGTGCACTGGTCACAGGAGCTGTCACTCACCCAGGTGCAATGTCAGGTTGATGGAGTACAAGTCTGGCTCTGCCTCCAGGTTATGTCCGTCTGGTTGTTGTAGTAGGTCTAGATTAAGTTTTTGGTGCTATGCTGCTAGTGGGGCAGGTCGCTGTCGCACAGGTGGCAAGACTTGGTGATCCCAGTTATGCTGTACTGCATGCAGTACTCCTCAGATGGGTGTTGGGGGCATTGATAATTTTGGGCATGACAGCCACCCATTTGCTGTGCACTCGTCCATCGTCACCCAGGCGGCATCCACCAGGAGCAGGGTGAGCAGCAGCACGGGGAGAGGTCTTGCATCCTCTAGAGTGGGTATCTCCTCAGGCTGCATTGTGCATGGGGGGTGGATCTAATCAACGGTCTCTCCTTCAGGGTGCTGGCTGATTACAGGGCGGTGTCTGTGCTGGGAGCCTCCTCTCATTTGCTGTCACTGTGCTGCAGCTGGCTCCCATGAACTTTCAGCAAACTTGCTCCACTGCTGAGGCCCGGGCTGCAGCTGCTTTCCGAGGCAGGGACTGTGGCTGCGGCATGGGAGTGGTGGCTGTGTGAGTGTGATGGCCATGGTGGTCCAGGGGTTTCCAGGGCCTGGCTCTCTGAGAGCAGAACTATGGATGCCGGCATTGCTAGCCCAAATCATTTAATAGTGCACCGACTTAGGGGCGCATCCCCCTGGCCCAGACTGCCCCTGGGCAGGGCCGCTTGTAAAGAAAAAAATACTGATTGACAAGCGATCCCACAGACACATCAGCCCTGTGGGAATCTTTCCGGTGAGCTCTATGGCCAATCCGCCCCTGACTGTACTTATGTTTTAAAAGTTTTGGTCTATTTTGCAATTGTATGTGATGTATAAATTGTTCCCTTTTTTGACCCTGTGATGAAGAGGATTTGTTAGTTATGCTTAATTGACTATAAATTTGTATGGGTATTTAAAGTAGCAAGTGTGACACTAAGGTACACCAACTGACGAAGCCTGGAGTGACGAAACACGTCTGGGTGGTGCTGGTATGATGATGCGGTGACACTGTCACGTGTGACTTGGAAAAGAGGCTAGGAATGCACGCACAGGTCAGCAGTGTTCCAAAGTTTACACAGCGACACTGGGGAGCGCTCCTGCTGGGAGTGGCGCTAAACAGGTCTTTGGAGATCAGCTACTACACCAGACTTGTTTTAAACTGATTGTTTTAAACTTTAATGTATGTAAAAGAGTGCTTTTATGTTATAAAGTTTATCATACACTTTACAACTGTGCGCCACCTTTTCTGTTCCAAGAATACGCAACATTGGGCTGGGTGAAGCACTTAAGGGAAGCGTCACTATTTAAAAGTGGACGTCATAGACTACAATCGACTGCAAATTGGAGACTAATCACAAGTGAACTTACTGCACAATTATCCATTTATTATATGTCTAGAAACAACCAGATATTAGTTACAACAACATATATACAGTATGCCTCCTAAGCCAATCTGAACATGCATGTGCACTTATCTATCTGCCTGCATATTTTTATGCACATCATATTTTTTTGGTACAGTTAAAATAATAGTTTTGATTTAAAAATTCTCATAAATATTCTATACAGAAATAAAATAAAAGATATTGGTCCCATTACAATTAGTAACTAGCAGCAGGGAAAGAATTATCCATAGACATTATTGAGACTTTTCATGCAATGGCGTATCCACAATGGGTGCAGGGTGTGTGGTGCACATGAGCCCCAGGGGTGCCCATATCGCACACTTCGCACCCATATATAGTTATACTTTCTTCTCCACAGTCTTCGGAGTGATGCTCTGCATGTTTTGAGTCTCCGGAGTGATGCTCTGCATGTTTTGGATTGCATTTAAGGGGATGCAATCAGGAAACCGGCTGACGTGTTCCCAGCAGCCGGCTTCCCGACTGCTTTATCCCGGCGTGGGTTAAATGACAGGCGTCTATATCTAGACGCCTGTCATTTTCCTGAGACAGGTGCCCGGCATCCCAATCGAAGGACAGCCGCGGGGAGGGGGGGAGGATTATATTTAGGGCACCCGGGGGGGATTTAGGGTTAGGCACCCCCCTGGGAGGGCTAGGGTTAGGCTAGGGGGAGGGAGGATTAGGGTTAGGCACCCTACATTTAATTAATAAACTGGTAGCAGCAGCATAGTGTATGCCCTAGTGTGCTTTATTCTTTTACCTGATAAAATATCAGACTTCTTTGGAACACTACTTAGCGCTGTACATTGTAATTTTTATATGATATTTGGTTTTATTTAGTATTTAGTGTTTTTTATTTATACAAGTGGCTGCATGGTATTTTGGGTTTCATTCCTAATATTCATTATTTATGATACTGGTTCCTTGCTCTCAGTACATACAGTATAACAGTGTATAGGCTACCATAAGATAGATCAGTATGGCATCACACTGTTATGTGAGTCTGTCTTCATCTACATTGAGTTTTACAGTCAGTATTTTCATTTATAGTTTCCACCATTGTGCCTACCACATACTGTATGTTATATTGGTAGTTTGCTCTACTTTATTGACAGAATGACCATCATTTATTTTTGTTTTACAATACTGATGTGGTTAGATATGTATTTTGTCTCCTAAGGTGAGATCTCAGACCATGACATATGCTGCCACCATGACCCTGCCCCTCTCACATGCAGACACCATGACACTACTCCTGTCACATGCTGGCACCATGACACTACCCCTGTCACATGCAGACACCATGACACTACCCCTGTCACATGCTGGCACCATGACACTACCCCTGTCACATGCTGGCACCATGACACTACCCCTGTCACATGCTGGCACCATGACACTACCCCTGTCAAATGCAGACACCATGACATTACCCCTGTCACATGCAGACACCATAACACTACCCCTGTCACATGCAGACACCATGACATTACCCCTGTCACATTCAGACAACATGACACTACCGCTGTCACATGCAGACACCATAACACTACCCCTGTCACATGCTGGCACCATGACACTACCCCTGTCACATGCAGACACCATGACATTACCCCTGTCACATGCATACACCATGACACTACCCCTGTCACATGCAGACACCACGACATTACCCCTGTCACATGCATACACCATGACACTACCCCTGTCACATGCAGACACCATGACACTACCCCTGTGACATGCATACACCATGACACTACCCTGTCACATGCAGACACCATGACACAACCCCTGTCACATGCATACACCATAACACTACGCCTGTCACATGCTGGCACCATGACACTACCCCTGTCACATGCAGACACCATGACACTACCCCTGTCACATGCATATACCATATCACTACGCCTGTCACATGCTGGCACCATGACACTACCCCTGTCACATGCATATACCATATCACTACGCCTGTCACATGCTGGCACCATGACACTACCCCTGTCACATGCAGACACCATGACGCTGCCCCTGTGACATGCAGACACCATGGCACTACCCCTGTGACATGCATACACCATGACACTACCCCTATGACATGCAGACACCATGACATTACCCCTGTCACATGCTGGCACCATGACACTTCACCTGTCACTAACATTACCGCACAAGAAGGCCAAGGACACAGAGCAGTACTGGATATGTAAAATGATGCCAAAAAAGTGCTCTTGCAGTGGGGTGGGGCTTCAGCACAGTCCAAAATTCAATAAGGGGAGCCACACCAACTGCCACCCCATATGCTGCCAGTCTTCACCAGCCGGGACTCACTGGCAGTTGGTGTTGCTCCCCTATTTGAATTTTGGTCTGTGTAACCTCAGGAGCCACCACTGGCTGTGATCATAGTAAAAATGAATACATAGGCCTAGGTGCTAACGTTTATGGAAGGATGGGGCAGAGTATTGCCTCAATGTTGTACACAGTATTTGTTTATTTATATCAATCTTCCTCACTTTCTCTTTCCCATTGTTTCATCTGTGCTTATATTTAAGTGAGACACCAATGTAACAAGTATTGCACACAACAACATATTTGCTATGTCTTTACACAGACACTTGATCCCGAGAATCCATTGATAGTTAATGGAAATAAGCTCCATGTAGATAAAGCACAGCTGTCAGATACTGGGCGTTATACCTGTCTGGCATCCAATATCGCTGGAGAAGATGAAATGGACTTTGATGTCATCATACAAGGTTATAAAAGTTCTAAATATTTGCAATACAATATAATTTGTAACAATAAATGTCTGTGTAATGTCATGATGTTTAAGACAAAAAAATCTTGAAATTAATCATATAGCAAGCCACGGGATATGCCCCACATCTAATTCAATTAATTAGCCTGTTCTCCTATGCGGGAAACCAGGGGATAATGCACACTAAGCCATTGATCCCACGTAGGTTCCCGAGGCTCATTAAATCATACAGCATGATCAATTAGCTGTGGGGTAAATCCTGTGGCTAATTGAATACCCCCCCAAATGTTGCTCAATTTACTAAACTAAAGTACTGACTTTTACTGTGAACTCATGAGTCAGCTATAATTATGCATTAAAGACTCTTGAGGGTCTATTTATCAATTTGCAAATTTTTTAAAACAAAATGATCAGCATTTCTCACCAGTTTTCACTTCAGCCTTTACACAGTACAGTATTTGTATTTAGACCCTGAAACACAAAATCGAGCAGAAATCGACCAAACGTCCCAACATCGATCAAAAAATCGACTTTCAGTAAATATACCCCTAAATCACACATTTACTAACAGATGATTTTTGACATTGTTTAAAAAATGATGTAAAAAATCATCTGTTTGTAAATGTATGATTTAGACCCTGAAATACAAAATCATCCAAAAAAATCTATGAAAAATTTACTAAAATCGACCTTTAGTAAATATACCCCTGGTACTCTTTTATGGTTGGACCCTGTGCCCTCCAAAAAGGTGCATTTTGCACAACTTGCAGAGCTGGAAATATTGTAAGTTATTAATCAATAATAAAGGCACATTTACCATGTAAAATGTCATTAAATCCAGACACAAACGCAAAATGAAAGTACTAATAAAATTCAATAAGATACAAACGTCCTTTATCTTCCCCTTTAAAAGATGAAATAGGAATCAGCTTTTGTGCAGCAGACTGATTGCAAATATCAGTTAAGTAATGAGAATGGACATCATAAGGCAAACTAATAATAGTAATAATATCAGCGGGAGAGATCAAAACATACTCAGCCAATCAGAAGCGATTGATGAATAGTACATATGTTGCGCCAGTTGTAGAGCACCCATAAGTGACCCGACTCTGACTGGCGCATAGACATTTTTGTGAACATGCCCTGACTGTACCTTGCCATTGCTTGCAATGCCCCTCCATCCATCATTCTGCCCCCTGAGCGTAAATGATATAAGCACAAACTGTGTCCCAATCTATAATGGAAACAATGGACTTTTTGGTGCCCTGTGGTAGAGAGAGCATTGCCCCCCCCCCCCTCCCCTCCATTTTTTTAAATAGGGACATGAGATAGTGCACCTGATAAAGGGCCATGACTTCATGGGGAAGGGCCAGGTAAGAGAGAGGGGTACTCCTGGGGAAGCCAGGAGATGCTGGGGATAAAAGAAGAGTAAGAATGATAATAAACAGGAAAATTGACAGGCCCAAACAGCGCCCCCTGCCCTGCGGTGCCCTGTGCCATGGCACTGGTTGCAGTACCGTAGTCACGGCCCTGGAAACGTGTACAAATGTCTGTGAGCACATGCAGTACAAATAAGCACAATGTGCACCAAAAACTGCAATTACTCCTGATTCTACATGAATTACTGTGCTGTGTGCATCATCCAAGCTCATCAAATATCCTGACAGTTTGATGAGTTTTGGGGACTCAAAAATAATGTGTTTGCTTCATGTTTTCTTGTATGAGGATAACAATTTGTTTTGCATGCCTTCTAATAAAAATGGTTATTGCTTTTGTTTTCTGGCTTCTCAGTGCCTCCAGTCTTTCCCAAGCTCTCTGGACTCTTGTTGAATTCTGACAACAACCCCATTGGAAGAAATGGTGATAACAAAGACGTCATTGTCAACAACCCATTCTCTCTTTATTGTGAAACCAATGCTGTGCCACCACCTACTATCACATGGTATAAGGATGGCAACTTGTTGACCTCAAGTGACAAAGCATTTATATTACCAGGTACTCTATCTAGTTACTACATCAAGACGTTCAATCCCTACTAAAGCTGTCACATACATGTTAATGCGTTAAGGGCCATGGGAACATGTTAATGCGTTAAGGGCCCGCCAGTTGACAATAAATGTCCCCGCTCCTTAACAATGTCAGCTGTCCAATCTGCAATAGCAGAACACATAAGCATTGTACTCATTTAAACTTGTTCAGGACACTCATGACTGCCACTTAAGGAGGGCTAATCATTGAACTATATCTCTCTTTCTGTTTGTTTTTTATTAGTAAAAATGCTAAACTGTGCTAAGCACAGCCTGTCAGTACTTGCAAAGTGCACTACTAAATACTGTATATCCCTCTAACTTCTGGTGGCGTGCGTGATGTTGTCACATGCGTCCCGGGGGATGCATTGCAGGGTCTAGTAAAAAGAAAGTGTATAGACCAGCACCAAGACAACCAAAAGAACTTTATTAATTAAGCACTATGCAAAACAACGGACTGTTTAAACGGGAAGTAGTCAGGAAGCCGGAGGTCGAAATGCCGTCCGCCAGCTTCCTGACAGTGAAATCCAGGCATGGGACTAATGAAAACATCTAAATACCGATACCTATCATTAGCCCCATGCTGAAATCCCGACACTCGGCATAGCGTACGTAGGTAAGCCGGGCGTCGGGAGATCATAGCCGTGCAGGGGGGGTTAGTTTTAGGGTCTCCTGGGGGGACTTAAGGCTAGGCATCCCCCCAGGAGGGTTAGGGTTAGGCTAGGGGAAAGGGAGGTTAGGGTCAGGCACCCCCTGGGGGAGGTTAGTGTTAGGCCCCCCCCACCGGGAGGGTTAGGGTTAGGGTGCAGGGAGGGGGAGTTAGGTTTAGGCACCACTGGGGGGAGGTTAGGGTTAGGCACTAGGGGGGGGGTTATGGTTAGGTACCCCTAAGGGAGAGTTAGGGGGAGAGAGGGTTCGGGATAGCCTTTATACTTACCTTGTCAGGATCTCCATCTGCCGGCCTTTCAGCGTCGGTATTTCATCCGCCGGGCTGACGTCCGGCAGCATATTATACCAATTCCGTTTAAACTAAACATTGCATATACAATGTAATCACTGGGTACTATGCAATTTAATATGTTTAATTGCATTACATTGTATATGTCTTGGTGATGGTCTATACACATTGTTTTTACTAGACCCTGCGTGCATCCCCCGGGAGGCGTGTGATGTCATCACGCACGCCTCCGGATGTTGGAGGGATGTCCGTCTAACATCTGCTTCCCTTGGGGGGGTTTTCTATCTAAGATAAGCACTGTTTGTTTGTTGTATACTATAACGAAAGATGATTAAAAGCATAATTATGGTGTTTCCAGTTTAACTTATTTAAAAGAGTGCAGTGCTGACTTCTGTGTATCTGCTGTGTGAGGTGGGGTACTTTGCCCTTCCTTAAGGATTTGAACCCCGGCTGTTGGACTATGTACAAGGGTCAAAAATTATCTGCACTCTGGCTGTAGAATTTATTTTAATGAACTTTCAGAAAAGACAAGTACATTATTTTTTGACATAATCTCCCTGCTTTTCAATACACTTTGATTATCTGTCAACAAGCTTTCGTATTCCCTCATTAAAAAATGTTTTAGGCTGGGCTTCGAGCCACGAATGCACCGCTGTCTTCACCCAAGTCTTTTGTGGATTATTGCATAGGTAGAGCCATGGCTGATTTGCAAATGATTTGCAACATAATACACTGTCACTTGTCAATCCAACTAAATCACTTCACGTGCACGCTCAATCTTCTCATCAGATGTGGACGGGGTCCGGCTCCTTCTTCATGGCTGACACTTGTGAAACCTTCTTTGAACTTCTCTCCATTCATACACACTTCTTTGTGACAAAACACTTTCTCCATTCTGTGCAGAAAGTTTAAGATAAAAATCAGCACCAGACATACCCTCACACAACAAAAAACAAATCACTGCACGCTGCTCTTCTTTAGTGCCAATCACAAGTGGGACAGCCATTTTTTCTTGCACTGCAGTCACAAATGAACTGACGTAACATGTTCAAACCAGCACAGCAGGGACTGGCGAGGCAGCAACATAGTACGGAAAGCGTTGATAAGACAGTGCGGCCAACAGAAGTTTTAATATAACTGGAGTGCAGATTATTTTTGACTCTATACTCTATTGATAGTAATATTTATTTGTACCGTGAATCTGTTTAGCATTAAGTATACTCACTGTAAACATGCTTCTAATAAGGAGGACACAGTCTGCAGATTGCAAGGGCACAAATAGAGGATGCTGGATTCTATTCTTGTGTTGCTATAAATGAAGCAGGAAAAGATTCCCTACATAATAATGTCCGGGTGCTATGTAAGTATTCTACATTCATATCACTAAACCCTAACTGTGTTTTTAAATCATTATCAAAGCATCTGTAAAACTTGTGTTTAACCCTGTAAGTCTATTGCCTTCCCCTTCTTTGAATGCAGTAACTCAAGTAAATGAGAAAAGGGAAATACAGTTAAATTAAATATATGAATAATTAAGTAACCAAAATATTTTAGGCCTCAATGCTTAGGGCTCTATTTATCACAATCCACGTTTTTAATGCAGATGTGATCAATTATTTTTGCCTATATTTGCAGCATGAACATGTAAATTCGGGAGATGGGGTGTGATAAGTGCCAGTCTTGGCATGGAGCTGGAAGCTACTGGTTTGAGTCCTCCACACATACTGCACATGGCCAGCCGTAAGCTGGCGCATACGTCATTGGGGGCCGATACAGAGGGTTTGAGAGGATTCCTTTAGGATAAAATCTGCGCTATAGCAGCCCAAAGGCTAGTATAAACTAACGCTTTGCTTTCCGGAGGTTGGTAAATTCTACAGCATACCAGCTCCCCTTTGTGGATGAGCTCAGCAGATACCATAAATATCTGTACTGTGCCCATACATTAGGTGTAGGTGGTACTTATCAGCTGAGATGGCAGCTACAATGGATCTTCCTTCTTCTTTGGCAATGACTCCACAAGCTTTAGTCACCGCAGGCTGTAGCAGTGAGGCTAGTCCCGTACACACAGTAAAATGAATTAGTGTGACAGACTTGGCAAATAGAATAATCAAGTAGATTTATTTAAGGGTGTAGTAGGACATACATCTAGGGCAGATCACTGTATGACAATAATTATCACCATACATATGAAAGGAGATTGCAGCACAAAAAGGAATATAGTAATTCCAACACAGTAGTTAGCAACAAAGTAGTGACTAGGCAATGGGGAATAACTGTTTCCAAAAGATAAATGTGCTTCTCTATCTTTGCTGTTGCAGCACCTCTTTGGCTATAACTAGGAAAAGGACAATTTTCTCAATAAACTATACTTTAAACACATTAACTTTTGCAAAACATGATTCCCAAGTAGAGTAATCTCCATTTGAATTTTGACATTAAATATAAAATCTTAATGTGCAAATATAGCGGATATAATACATTTATTATGGACCACTCATTTCTGTCCTATTCTACAATGTATGAACCAAAAAGCATTGAGTATCTGCATAGAAAACAGGAATACTCTGTATTTCAAGCAAATAAACTTCTTATATATATATATATTAATGAAAATATTGAAACCAATAATCATAGGCCCTGAACGTGCACCAGAAATAATATGTACAGCAAAATAACAGTATTTTGGGAAAGGACCAAAAATAAAAGTATTTCAATTAAAGTGCAATCTAGGACCTATATATTTAGCTGCTCACTAGCTGTAATAATTGCAACCTACTGTAGATTCTAGGTTGCAATTGTTACAACTAGTGTGCAGTTAAATATATAATTTTATTAGGTTTGCCTTAAAAACGAATAAAAACTCCTATTTTCCTATGTCTTCGACATTGCGAAATATGACAGAAAGGTAATACAATGGCATTGTTGGAGTTGTAAACCAAATTAGTACAGAATACAAAGAACAACAATTCAAACAGTTACCAATAGTCCAAAATTAAATAATATATAGTAGAAAATGTACCGTTTTCCTGAAATAAGAACACACCCAAACTTAGGGCTTCTGAGTCGAATCGAGTCCCATTTCGGAATCAGTTTGGGGTTTCAAGTTGAACTGAGTCCCGGCTCGGACCTGCATCAGTTCGGAACTTGGATTTAAAAACTGAACCCGGTTTTGGATTGAAAATAGGTCCAAATTACAATATTGTAGCTTTTTATCGATTTTGTATCGATTTTGAAGAGTCCAAAACTGAATCAGAACCAAAACACTTGGGTGGTTTTGCCTAATCCAAAACACGATGATGAATTAGAGCCAAATCCAAAATCAAAACATGGGGGTCCGTGCATATATCTTATATATATCTTATATATAGATTAATCTACTATTATCGGCAATTTGTCACTATAATAGTGTAAATAGGATAGGGTTACACCGACTAGTTCACTGATAATAAGTAATTGAACTTAATGATATAATGTTAATCTACAGTAGACAGTAAATGAAAGTAACCAATGTCTGTGAAAGTTGTTATATTATTTTCCAACACAGATCAACAATAATGTAATAGTGAAACAGGATAAATATGTTACACCAATGGTAAGGATGTCACTGCTATTGTCAGCAAGAGAATAGTACTCATGGAACAAAACAAGTTCATGGTCGCTATGAATGCAGATTTGCATCTCGCAATATGGGATGGTCTCAATGCTGCATACTAATTCCCACTCTAATTTACTTGCTTTAATTAAATAGAAGTGATTAATTGCCAAGCTCACACAGTTCCTTCTCAAATTCGCAGGCCAGTGTCTTCATTATATATTTCAGAGTGGTTACAGTGCTGAGAGTATCCACAAGATTATAGCAGTTATGGCAGTGTTTCTGGTGGTGACAATCATTCCTTACCTAGAAGATCTGGTAATCAAGGCAGGATACTTGATATTACGCCAGCATCATGAAAGAGCAATAGTCCAGACCTTAGCGTCCCATGAGTGGATAGACAACTCTCTGAAATCCAACCTAGTACCAGTCCAGCAAATTATTTTTCTATGGCTGCTGTTTGAAAGCACAAAGCAGATGGCATTTATGCCGGAAGACAAGATTCTCTACTCGTTCTCAAATGGACATTGGTTATAGTTTGCATGACTGCTTTACAGAAGATGGAATTGAATTTTATGGTGGTGCAATTTTCATCTAAACCCATACACAAAAACATACATTACAAGCTGGTGCAATTTTCATCTAAACCCATACACAAAAACATACATTACAAGCTGGTGCAATTTTCATATAAACCCATACACAAAAACATACATTACAAGCTGGTGCAATTTTCATATAAACCATATACAAAAACATACATTACAAGCTGGTGCAATTTTCATATAAACCCATACACAAAAACATACATTACAAGCTGGTGCAATTTTCATATAAACCCATACACAAATACATACATTACAAGCTGGTGCATTTTTCGTATTACCCATACACAAATACATACAGTACATTACAAGCTGATGCAATTTTCATATAAACCCAAACACAAATACATACATTACAAGCTGGTGCAATTTTCATATAAACCATACACAAATACATACATTACAAACTAGACAATACACTAGAAAATGGTATAGCCTCTGTGAGGGTAATTACTCGGCTATGGTCACCAGGATATGGAGAGACATGAAACGCGTGCGTCCGTCATAACACAGGCGCATGCATTCCAGAATCCCCCTATGAATAAACCACGATCAATTTGATCCCGATCTGGGTACAAACTTGTGGTGAGGATGCTGACATCAGACATCCATCGGTCCCATCTGTCCCCGACGCGCATTTCGCCGCTAGAGCTTGGTCACGAGGATTCTGGAATGTGTGCGCCTGTGTTATGACGGACGCACGCGCTTCATGTCTCTCCATATCCTGGTGACCATAGCCGAGAAATTACCCTCACAGTGGCTATACCATTGTAACAGCAGTAGGGGATAACTTTTACATGGCTAGTGTATTTTCTCAGTTTTATTAGGAGTCACGTCCATATTTATTGCATACTGTGGTAGTCACGCCAGTTTTAGTATTGACATTGCACATTATGATAGTCATGCTAAATATAGCTAAGTTCTGTCCTTCATCTATTTTCTAACCAGGCACTTGTCTTATGCACTGTGGGGATCTATATGATTGTTAGCAACCCCCTTTTTATGCTACATAGTGACTTGTTAATTTTGAACACCCTTTGACGTGCTGCACATATATTTAAATCATTGTGAATATACTTCCAATCTGCATTAGGGGTGCTCCCATTTGTGCATCAGTGTCGAATTAACACTCTCAAACATCACAGCAGGTGGACCGTTTATTCCATACTATTTTTGGTTGAATATCCAAACCCTGCTTGTGTGATATTGGTCATGGGATATGCAGACAGTGGGGCCTATTCATCAACACTAAAATAACGTTTTTAAGGACATTTTCCTTAAATAACGTTATTTTGGTATTCATGTAGCCACTTAGCACAGGAGATATCACAGATATCTCCTTGCTAAGTTCCCCTGCGTTAATTTCCACACTCCCCATACATTAGTATGGGGATGTGGAAATTGTGGTATTCATCAAATTCCGAAAATTATAAATTTTCGGAATTTGATGCAGTTACTATTCGCCACTGTGAGGTGGCGAATAGCAGAATCCAATTACCTGTATCAGTGTGTGCAGGTCCCCCGACGAGTCCCTCCGGCACTCTGCTCCGTCCTTAGGCTCCGTCCTGCTGGTCTGTCATGTGTGCTCCCTAGCAGAGCACAAGAAAGATTAGAAAAAGAAAAAAAAAATTTTTTTTTTCTAATCTGTCATGTGGTCTGCTGGGAAACCAGATGACAGACCAGCAGGACAGAGCCGGAGGCTGCTGCGCGGACAGGTAAGTCGGGGGGGGGGAAGGTGAGTGGAGGGGGGAGGGGGATCGGGGGGGGTACGAAACTTAACACATCTGTAGGCAGTGCTGCGCATGCGCTGGTTTTACAGATGTAACAGCGCATGCGCAGCACTGTTTCCAGACGCGATAAGTTAGTGTAGGCAGGGAAAAGTATCTATTTCCCGAAAAGCTGTCATCGCAAAAATGACAGCTTTTCGGAATAGATACTTATGGAGAGGTGGAATGATGAATTCCATCTATAATTAGCTACAACTCCATGAGAGTTCTAAAGCTAATTATCTCCAGAGAATTTTAATGTTAAATGAATAGGCCCCCATATCAGCATAAAATCAGTGTATTTCTAATGATGAATATTGAATATTCTATATATGGTTGAATTTTCATGTTTTTTTCTTGTATTATGTTACATATGCATTTAAATCATTGTGAATATACTTCTAATCTGCATCAGGGGAGCTCCCTTATGTGCATAAGTGCCTAATTAATACTCTCCAATAACACAGCAGGTGGATTGTTTATTCCACATTATTCTTTGGCTGAATTTCCAATACCTGCCTGTGTGTTAGTTTGAGGATATGCAGACCATACTAGCATAATATACATGTATATTTAATGATGAATATTGAACGTTCTATATAGAGCTGAATATTCATATTTTTTCTTGTATTACGTGACTCTCTATGATTTGCCAAACATTATGCAATATGGTTTAATGTCCAAATATGCAAATAATTCAACTTCTGAACGTGACAATAGAAGTCAGAAACACACCTATTAAATCTAAATACAGTCTGATTATATTATTTTGATGTAATTTACCTTCAGTGTGTTGTCCTCTTTGTCTCTATTAACTGAGGACAATCTCTAGTCAGTAATTCTCTCATTGAGTGTCCAATGCGTACAGTATGACACCCAAAAGCAGAAATGAAATCTGAGTAACGTCCCTGTTATTCTGTTGTTTCTAAGGGTAAACTGCTCTCCGGTAATCTCTCACCCCTCACAGATAGCAATTTGCATAGGTGAGGAGCAGCAGAATGATGAATAGCAGCACTATACCCTGACTTTTCTGATATTCTATGTTTGCTATATCCTTATGAAATGTAACGATAGAGGGTAAAACTTGGATAGGTTATATACATGAAATATTAATGTGTTGAATTGGTCAGGTACAGCTATTTAGAGTTCTACAGAGAATGGGGGTTCCGATTCAACAGTAGGTATATTTGATTATAATATATGACATCAAGGACACTCTATGTATTAATACTGCATGTCTTAACAGTCGTGATGTCCGATATATTTATGTATGTATATATATATATATATATATTATATATATATATATATATATATGTCTAATGTTCTGAATATTTCGCCCCAATTCGGATGGATTAACAAACAATGATGCTTTCACAGTGACATTTTCCTGTTTTTTGTCATATTGCATCAATTTATTCATTTTGTCTTATATGTATACTATAATACTTGTGGATCTTTACTTGATGTTGTCTGTTTATACATGATCTTTTTCTCTTTATTTTAATATATTTATTAAAAGTTAAGATTGAATTATTTAATCATTCATCTACATAAGGAGTGCTCACCAAACAGAGTTCTTTCTATTTTTATTTCTTGACAGCCTATTTCTAACTCTAGTGAGCACCAACACTGCCAATATACATTTATAATTTTTCCCTTATTATTCTTAGGAACAGTGGTTAATATTACTTATTGTAATCCAATTAATTTATCTTTGCCTGTGCGTCATCACTTCCCCTCCTTCCCCTTCCCTGACGTTACATACAAGTACATACATTACAAGCTGGAGCAATTTTCATATAAACAATACACAAATACATACATTACAAGGTGGGGAAGTTTTCATATAAACCATACACAAATACATACATTACAAGCTGGTGCATTTTTCGTATTACCCATACACAGATACATACATTACAAGCTGGTGCAATTTTCATATAAACCCATACACAAAAACATACATTACAAGCTGGTGCAATTTTCATATAAACCCATACACAAATACATACATTCAAAGCTGGTGCATTTTTCGTATTACCCATACACAAATACATACAGTACATTACAAGCTGGTGCAATTTTCATATAAACCATACACAAATACATACATTACAAGGTGGGGAAGTTTTCATATAAACCATACACAAATACATACATTACAAGCTGGTGCATTTTTCGTATTACCCATACACAGATACATACATTACAAGCTGGTGCAATTTTCATATAAACCCATACACAAAAACATACATTACAAGCTGGTGCAATTTTCATATAAACCCATACACAAATACATACATTCAAAGCTGGTGCATTTTTCGTATTACCCATACACAAATACATACAGTACATTACAAGCTGGTGCAATTTTCATATAAACCCAAACTCAAATACATACATTACAAGCTGGTGCAATTTTCATATAAACCATACATAAATACATACATTACAAGCTGGTGCAATTTTCATGTAAACCATACACAAATATATACATTACAAGCTGGTGCAATTTTCATATAAACCATACACAAATACATATATTACAAGCTGATGCATTTTTCATATTACCCATACACAGATACATACATTACAAGCTGGTGCAATTTTCATATAACCCATACACAAATACATACATTACAAGCTGGTGCAATTTTCATATAAACCATACACAGATATATACATTACAAGCTGGTGCAATTTTCATATAAACCATACATAAATACATACATTACAAGGTGGGGAAATTTTCATATAAACCATACACAAATACATACATTACAAGCTGGTGCATTTTTCATATACACCATACACAGATACATACATTACAAACTGGTGCAAGTTTCATATAAACCATACACAAATACATACATTACAAGGTGGGGAAATTTTCAAATAAACCATACACAAATACATACATTACAAGCTGGTGCATTTTTCGTATTACCCATACACAGATACATACATTACAAACTGGTGCATATATAAACCATACACAAATACATACATTACAAGGTGGGGAAATTTTCATATAAACCATACACAAATATTTACATTACAAGCTAGTGCATTTTTCGTATTACCCATACACAAATACATACAGTACATTACAAACTGGTGCAATTTTCATATAAACCATACACAAGTACATACATTACAAGCTGGAGCAATTTTCATATAAACAATACACAAATACATACATTACAAGCTGGTGCAATTTTCAAATAAACCATACACAGATACATACATTACAAGCTGGTGCAATTTTCATATAAACCATACACAAAAACATACATTACAAGCTGGTGCAATTTTCATATAAACCCATACACAAATATATACATACAAGCTGGTGCGTTTTTTGTATTACCCATACACAAATACATACAGTACATTACAAGCTGGTGCAATTTTCATATAAACACAAATACATACATTACAAGCTGGTGCAATTTTCATATAGTCCATACACAAGTACATACATTACAAGCTGGTGCAAGTTTCATATAATCCATACACAAGTACATACATTAGAAGCTGGTGCAGTTTTCATATAAACCATACACAGATACATACATTACAAGCTGGTGCAATTTTCTAGAAAACCACCAAAATAATGCATTGGATGGAACTGAATTTTCCAGCACTGACTGATAACAGAACACAAAAAGCTTTTACTCAGCATTATCATGAATGTAAATAAAATATCAAATATATTAAATTCTGAAAGGGTATGGGAACTTTATTTTAGGTTATGTGATAATTTACTGAAATCAATTATATATAAAATACAGTAGATGATATTTGTGATGTTAAGATAGATGACTTTAAAAATTCCTCATGGGGAGCATCAATAACATGAATTCATGACTTTTAGGTAACAGGAAATGCTAGGCATACTATAATCTATGTAACATCCTTGCTGCCAAATCCAAAGGCCACTACTCTCTGCTCATTCTCCTTGATCTCTCTGCTGCTTTCGACACTGTGGATCACCCTCTCCTGCTGCATATCCTTCACTCCCTTGATCTACGTGACACTGCCCTCTCCTGGCTGTCCTCCTAACTCTCTGACCGATCTTTCTCGGTTTCCTCTCATGACACCTCTTCCCCCCCCCACAGCCTCTTACAGTAGGTGTTCCCCAAGGTTCTGTTCTTGGACCACTCCTATTCTCCCTCTATACTTCCTCTCTAGGTGAACTCATCAGCTCTTTTGAACTTATCATCTCTATGCTGATGATACTCAAATCTACCTTTCCTCCCCTGTTCTCTCCCCCTCTCTTCTGACTCGTATCTCCAACTGTCTCTCTGCTATCTCTTCATGGATGTCCCAGCGATTTCTTAAACTTAATATGTCTAAGACAGAGCTGATCATCTTCCCACCCTCCCACATAACCTCACTTCCCACTATTTATTTAGCAGTTGATGGCATAACTATCTCATCTAGCCCCAAAGTGCGCTGTCTTGGAGCTATCCTGGACTGATCCCTCTCCTTCAAACCACATATCCAGAACCTTTCGCAGTCCTGTCGTTTCCATCTCAAAAACATTTCCAAGATCAGACCCTATCTCACCCAGAATGCTACTAAAACCCTCATACACTCACTGGTCATCTCCAGATTGGACTACTGTAGCCTCCTCCTATCTGGCCTCCCCAAATCCCATCTCTCACCTCTCCAGTCTGTCCTTAATACTGCTGCATGGCTTATCTTCCTCTCCAAATGCTCTACATCTGCCTCCCCTCTCCTACAAGCCCTCCACTGGCTCCCCTTCCCTTTCAGAATCCAATTTAAAATTCTCACGACGCTTACAAAGCCCTCACCCAATCTTCTCCCATTTACATCTCTTATCTCATCTCCCTTCTCTCTCCTGTCCGCTTTCTTCATTCAACTAATGCACGCCGCCTTTCATGTCAACTGATTACTTCCTCCCACTGCCGCCTGCAAGATTTTGCCCGTACTGCTCCCCACCTTTGGAACTCTCTCCCACTCCCCATCAAACTCTCCACCTCAAATGGGCTCTCAAGACCCACTACTTCATCAAAGCCTTCCAGCTCTCATCCTAACGTGCTACTACATGCTCCTTCCTCCCTGCTACCCCATCTGTGTCAAACCTGTTTGTCTGCCCCTCCCTTTTAGAATGTAAGCTCTTATGAGCAGGGCCCTCTACCCTCTTGTGCTTCTCCCTACTTTAGTTTCATCTACTTCTTACTCACCACTAGGGCACCTAACACTTGGTTGCTTATGCTCTGTTGCTTATCTGGGTTTTATGGTCGCTAATGTACTGTAGCAATGTATATTATCCATATCCTGGTGCTGTATTGTATTGTTCTGTAAATTACTGGTCAACAATTTGTTTATATACTTTGTAAGGCGCTGCGGAACACTTGTGGCATCATCTAAATAAATGATAATAATAATAACCAATGATGATATGTATAGAAAGTGAATGTGCGTTGTGTTCAGTAAAATGTGTTCTTTAATGCAGTTTATAGTAGTGTATTAGTATTATGGATTGAACTGTATTATATGTAGCTTTTTAATTGTTATGTTGTGACTGATATTATTTTTTTATTTAGTACCTCCAATATTTGAAGTAGTCACTGAAAATTTGGCAGAGAATATTACATCTCTAGCAAATCAAACAATATTGTTGGACTGCAGTGTGAAAAGTATTCCTGCGCCCACAGTAAGCTGGCAGAAAGACGGACAGGTCATCAAGGAAGGAAAACGTTATCACATTTTATCCAGTGGAAGCTACCTGCAGGTCAGCACTACACGTGTAATGATCAGCTGCACATACAGTTTTAGATGTAGTTTGCATATTTGCAGAAGCAAGCAAGGCCATGAATAAAGTGGCACAATCAGGTCATATGCAGCCATTTGATTATCGATTATAAGGTAGAGGGAGTGAGTCAGGGATGTGCGCTAATGATGCCGCAGCTGCAAACTTGTACACAGCAGCTGCGGCAGATGTTACAGACACCAGTATTTGTATAGAGGCGCCCATCTGGCAGCTTCGCAAATCCAAGCGACTGCATGAGACACAGCTCTGCCACGGATCAGTTTATCTTTGGACTTCTGAGTAACCCTTTAGTTGCCCAGAATGGCCACGGGAACTGTGGCACCAGAGCCATATTGATAGCGTACGGGATCGCAGTCGTAGGCAGAGACATCCCCCGAAAACGGTAATGACATGACTGCTTTAGAGTCACAGCCCCCCCCCTCGTAGCCATCCCCAAGTGGTCCCTACCTGTCAATCACTTTGCAAATAAATCCTCACTGCGAGTAACATCGGTGATGAACTTGACGCATGCACAGTGCAAATCAGACAAATGCGTAGACCACCGCGCTCAACTGTGTAAGCATCAGCATTGCGTCCATCTCTGAATCAGGCACTGAGTCTATATGACGATATATTTTCCTGAATTACATGTAAAATTTTAATCTCTTTTATCCTAAAGTCTATTTTACATGAGCACTGTAGACAAATGAGGGATTCATTGCATGAGGCGGGATGTACTATTATCAATTATGCAGTCAAACCACCAAAAATGCAGTTTTCAGGGATTTTCCGCATTTCTCATATGCACCACGTTTTGGAAAGCAATGCTCTCCGCGGCTGGGACCTGGTGGGCAATATCATTTTCAGATGGCATTACCCAATAGAAGCCTATGGGCTTCTTATTGCACTGTGCTGTTAGAGGGATCCTATCGGATTCCTCCCAGCACACCCCGCGGCATGTGCGTCATACGACGCATGCGCAGAGGGACTTCTGGGTCATAAACCCTCTCTCCCGATAAGAGCTGTTCTCTTCCTGCATACCAGCATAACACCGGCATGTATGCGATGTAAAGTATGGTGGGTTGCAACGCATGCAAAATGCAATGCTTGATGCATCCTGCTCTTTGTGTCTAATGGTGTGGAAAGACCATCTGTCTGTTTTCACAAAATTGTACCATGTAACAAATGTATTAGGGGCATATTTATTATGTCATTATCAGGGGCCAGACGGCCACTGATAAGTAACATTCTTACATACAGCGAGCGCCGGAGCAGTTAATCATTGCTCTGGCATGGAGACAGCTGATCCTAATTCTGCTGTCTCCACAAATGTTTTCACTGCTACTTTTGCAGCAGTGAAAATTAGCACTGCCAAGTCTGACTCAGCAGTGCTAGTGTGCCTAGGGTTCATGCAGACACACAAAGCCCCGGCATCCGACAGAAAGAGCCGGACAGGGGCAGAAGGATCTGAAAGGATCCCTCTTCACAACCCTGGTCTCCTTCCCTTAGCGAAGGAGCAGGGGTACAGGAGCAAATGCCATCTGAAGATGGCAAATGTTCCTGCAGTGAAGCTCCGCAAATATTGTATTTTCCGAGCTTCATGAATGTAGGTCCTCATACTAGTGTATGGAGACAGCGGGACAGATCGGGGTTGAAAGTTAAGCAGGAGATAGTGATATATCCTGAGTTATATTTATGATGAATGGCCCCAATACTTAATTTCTACAAAAGTAGGTGAAAATGTTGATTTTCCCTTTTACTTTTGTAGATATTAAGTGATGATAAATATGGCTCTTAGTGATATTGTTTGTGCTTCATAACGGGACATAATGTATATTGCTAGTACAGCAAATACTGATTTACTCAGAATAACCTTTGCCAGTTGTAGTGTAGCCTAACACACACAGGCAGACAGGCAGACAGAAATGCTCACTGACAGACACAGAAACACACACAAAACACACACATAGGCAGACAGATGTATGTGCAGGACAAACTGGGAAGAAGACCATGGAATTACTATATAAGTGGTTTGAGAGTAGTGTCCATATTCTTGTAGTTCATGCTTATGTACAGCAATACAAATTATTCTCATTGAAAACACTAGAGAAAAATAATGCACATATAACAAAACCTGTCCCTGTCTGTGGCTATTTTCTTGTAGTATGCACAGCAGAGGTGCAGGAGTTTTGTCGGCCTACTTGTGGGAGGAAGAGATCTCCCAATATTGTGGGAGTCACCAGCCATTCTGGGAGTGAAAGCAACTGTGTTGCAATTTAGAAGAAAGTGCATGTGATAATGCTATGGAATATTTCTTAGCTGTACAGAAATATACAGAAAAGTGAAAAGAAGATTCAGATGTTTCCAGATGGTTCAAATTTGTTGCACTGAATTAAGTGAATAAATATTAATATTTAGTGAATCATTCCCCCAAAAAATCAGTATGTGTTCATCTTTTGCAAGATCATTGAGCTCTAATGCTGTGCTATATAGTATGCAATGACTTGGGTGGGGATTGGGACCGACAGCAGCATCCAGGGGCATCGAGAGAGGATGGGCAGGTACTAATTACCTAGGCCCGGGCTTGATGGAGGGGCCTGGCGTGGGCCCGGGGCGGAGGCCACCCCCTTGCTCTTACCTGTCAGCAGCCCAACACACGCTGCTGTGTGCTGGGCTGCAGTAGGAGACCAGAGAAACTGCTCACTGCTGTCGTTGAGCAGCTGCAGCAGTCTCCTCTTCAAGGCACTGCAAATAGGGTCTTTTCTTTTTAAGATGGTGTGTTTACACCTCCCACAATTAGGTAACGCCCCCTCAATAGTGATGGACCTGGGCCGGCTATCTAGGGCCCTGGCGGCATCCCGATGATTGAAATCTTCATGGATTTTGGTAATTATTTTAACCCAAATCTTAACCTTTGCCCTTAACCTAAACCTCCCCTCCCGCACCCTAACTCTAAACCACCCCTCCCACAGCCTAACCCTATTCATCCCCTCCTTCTGCCTAACCGTAACGCAGCCTAACCCTAACCCGCCCCCTAGTGCGTAACCGTAAACCTAACCCTAATATTTACCGTCATAATCTGTTGGGATCCTGACCATCCGGATGCTGCTGTCGGTTTTGTGATCATCAACATTCTGCCCATGGGGATCCTGACTACATCCCCAATGGGTTATTAAGTGAATCACTCTGACATATGTAATACTCACTGCTTTTGTTGTGTTTCTTAGATCTCAAATGCTCAGTTAATGGATACTGGACGATATATCTGCATTGTTGAGAATGCAGCAGGAAGTGTACAGAAGCTGTTTAACATAAACATTCATGGTAAAACTAATATTATAAATTGAATAGAGCCATTAAAAAAATGTCACTTACAGTAGGTTATAGTTATTTGCCAGGAGTTTATGAGTAAAGCAATAATATATCCTATGTCATTCCTAAAACATACTTTATATTTATTTTTAAATGTACTAATACTTATAGGGGGGAATGAGATGGATGTGAAGTGCCTTTCTTGAACAGCAAATCACGCCTGCCGAAATCACAAGTTTTCCCTTGAATCCCATAGAGGTGCAAGGGAAAACTTGCGATGTTGACCCTATTGTATATATCCGATATGTGCACAGTCATGCATCGCACCGATGCCCGGGGCATTATATTGATTTCCCCCTGTAGTGGTTAGACACTTCTTAATGAATTTACATGAATGTCCTACTCATTACATATGACAGACAAGGTCCCCTTGCCTGATATGCTACTAGAAGCCTCAGTCCACCTATAATGCTTTAACATGGTCACGAGAACTGCTATGGAAAACTTGCAGGGTAAATGAGCACAAATGGTGGCAATCCCATACAAATAACAGTGAGAGACCTTGGAAGAGCCTCCTATATTCTAAACATACAGTACTGTAAGGTGGGAAGGTCTAAAGAGGGGATTGTCCAAAGCTGGCAAACGCTTTGCTCCCTGAAAGCTCTGTCATATGGAATGGTTTGGATCTGAAAAGTATTATTAATTTTTATGGCAAAGCTAATTAAATGGTGTGAGAGAGACAACAATTAGATGTAATCTTTTGCAAACTAACCCATTCTTATTAGGGCATTTAGAACTACGTTTTTCAGTTAAAGGTTCTAGAACGCTAGAACATTTTTGGATTTGCACAGATAAATATCCCACAATTTCAGGTACTATTATATAAAATAATAATTTATTTAATAGTTTTATCTGTCATTCATTGGCATGATATAACATAACTGAACCGCAAAATCAATCATAAATACATAAATAACATATCACACAACAGTATAATTTCATTTGTTCTTTCCATCATATAATGTTTAAATGCTGTAGGATAAAGTTATAGTTTCTAACATTTAAAAATGTTCAAGGCTACATTACAATTTTTGAAACAAATGTTTTATTCAAGGAACATTAAGTGATCAGATTCCTTCTCCCGTGTTTGTTGCAGTTCCTCCCATAGTGGCAGGCAATATCTTTGAAAATGTCACTGTTGTAGAAAATAACTTTATTTCTCTGTCGTGTGAAGTAACTGGAATTCCGCCACCTTCAATAAACTGGCAAAAGGATGGCAATGTCCTTAGCACTAGCAAGCATCTTTTTATCGTGCCAGGTAAGAATGATTGATGTGTGATACACAATCCATGCAAAAAAAACATTTTTTTCCTGTTTCGACTTTAATAATATGTCCATCAGATGGATAATTTAGCTGCATATACATAATGACAAAACTGTTTTAGCTCTATGAATATAAGATAAATGTGCAACTGGTAAAAAGCTTTAGATAGAACATATATATGATGATGCACCCTGGACAATGCTCATTAGTTATATGCTTACATAGCCTATGGGGTAATTGCAGCCCTTTTATGGTTTGACAAATTCTTACTGCATGAATTTTGTTTAAGTGCATTGAAGTAAATAACTTTTTATCATGCCTAGATTCTTTCACTTATATATTTTTATATACACAAAATCTGCTTTAACAATGCAGCTTTATAAGGTTTGTTCCAGTGTCTATTATGAACGCAGCATAAACTGTCAGTATATTTTCATGCTCAAACATTTCACTGTGTCCCCTCTAGGTGGCAGGATAGTACAGATACCTCAAACCACACAGTCAGATGCTGGAGAATATGTATGTACTGCTAGTAACCAAGCCGGAGAAAGCAAGAAAAAATTCTCTCTTAATGTCTATGGTTTGTTTTATCATTAAGTAGTACAGTATAATTAAAGAGAATATCATAGTTAAGAAAACACTTACTAAAATTGTCTCACGTTTGCATTATTATTGCAGTTCCTCCTACGATCCTCGGTGGTAGCAGTGATACCAGTATTGAGGTTAGCATTGCTACATCCTTGTCATTGGAATGTGAATCAAATGCTATCCCACCTCCCGTCACCAGCTGGTATAAGAGCGGCCAGTTGCTTGTGGATTATGCTAATTACAGGATCCCAAATGGAGGACAGACATTAAATATTATGAATGCCCAGGTAACAGGCTAATTTATCCTAAGCTTTTATGTGTGATTAGGTTTAATATTGCTGCTTGGACTAAGTGTTGGAAAGTTACCATTATAGTCAGCACTTTAAACATTTATTCCAGGTATCTGATACTGGAGAATATGAATGCATTGCAACAAATGTTGTAGGACAAGACAGGAAGAAATTTCTGCTGAATGTTTATGGTGAGTGATTATATATGCAGTATAAAAGCTTTGGGAACTTATTCATTTTGTATCTAATAATAATCTAATTATATCAATATTTGGGATAAAAAGATAATTCCCAGTTCAACCCCAAATTTGCAACTTTCAGTGCTCTTTGAAAAAGAAAGTGGAAATGAGCATTTTCCATTTTTTTTAAGATATGACCCACTTCTGTCCTCTATTACCCACTTCTGTCCTCTATGACCCACTTCTGTTTTCTGTAACCCACTTCTGTCCTCTATAACCCACTTCTGTCCTCTATGACCCACTTCGGTCCTCTATGACCCACTTCTATCCTCTATGACCCACTTCTGTCCTCTATAACCCACTTCTGTCCTCTATGACCCACTTCGGTCCTCTATGACCCACTTCGGTCCTCTATGACCCACTTCTGTTCTCTATTACCCACTTCGGTTCTCTATGACCCACTTCTGTCCTCTATAACCCACTTCTGTCCTCTATGACCCACTTCTGTCCTCTATGACCCACTTCTGTTCTATATGACCGACTTCTGTTCTCTATTACCCACTTCGGTCCTCTATGACCCACTTCTGTCCTGTATTACCCACTTCGGTCCTCTATGACCCACTTCAGTCCTCAATGACCTACTTCTGTCCTGTATTACCCACTTCGGTCCTCTATGACCCACTTCGGTCCTCAATGACCTACTTCTGTCCTCTATGACCCACTACTTTGTTTTCTTCACCCTCCCTATTATCTCATATCTTTAAAAAACTGTCCTAAATGTTTCTGATTCCATACAGTTTTTAGCAGCACAACTTGTTATATCCTGTGATATTACTGGTTATTGGTCAGTATTATTCATATTGTTATGGAACAGTATCCCCCAGTGGCCATGTGGAGACAAGTTACAGAATTCCGGGAATATTCCTGGGTCATCGCTCACCAAAGCTACAAAGAGACCAAAAAAAGTGACAAACATCTGACATTATGTGTATATTGGGCAACTACAAAATGTTCTTGTAAAGTAAACCTACAGTAAGTGACATAGGTAAAAATTGGTTGTCAACTCCAGAAGAGTTAAGTGGAAAAGTATGTAGATTTATTATTACAGTAGTTAAGATTAATAGTTAAATAAAAATACCCTAAAAATAAACAATCTTTTCTTAGTACCTCCAAGTATACAAGGCCCAGAGGAGGAGTATCACAATGGAACTATCCTAAACTCTGTTACCTTTTCTTGTGATGCTTATGGCATTCCTACACCAAGGATAAACTGGCTTAAGGATGGAAATCAGATAAGTAAGTATTTGCTTTCCAATGGGGAACATTTGTAACACATAAATAATATACAGTTTTTATAAACTGTCATATTTGGTGCCTGTGATAACTATTATATTTTATAAAATGTTAATTTATAGGTTATGTTGAGAAAAATTAATGTATATGTATGCAATCACATTTTGGTAAACCGATATTATCTCCTCTACTGCATCTCTGCCTTTCTCTTGACAGACAAATTTACTTCCACTTTTTAATAAACTCACTGACCACCAAAATAAAGCTAGCCACTTTACAGACCACATACCCATAGCTAGCCACTTTACAGACAACATACCCATAGCTAGCCACTTTACAGACAACATACCCATAGCTAGCCACTTTACAGACAACATACCCATAGCTAGCCACTTTACAGACAACATACCCATAGCTAGCAACTTTACAGGCAACATACCCATAGCTAGCCACTTTACAGGCAACATACCCATAGCTAGCACTTTACAGACAACATACCCATAGCTAGCCACTTTACAAACAACATACCGATAGCTAGCCACTTTACAAACAACATACCCATAGCTAGCCACTTTACATACAATATACCCATAGCTAACCACTTTACAGACAACATACCCATAGCTAGCACTTTACAGACAACATACCCATAGCTAGCCACTTTACAGACAACATACCCATAGCTAGCCACTTTACAGACAACATACCCATAGCTAGCCACTTTACAGACAACATACCCATGATGCATACTAAAGTGATACATCAGGCTACTGAATAGACTTCTCTCTTAAATAATGTAGAATTAGAAATACGTAGGCTAAAAACTGGACCAGTATCCCAAAAGAATAGTCCAGCATTAGTCAAGTTGGAGACAAACAGTAATAATTTTTTTCATGTGAGTAAGCAACATAGATATAGAATACATTTATTACCTGTCTTATCGATCATTTTACCATTTATTTACAGTTGTGAGTGTTACTGTTCTTTTGTTAATTTTTCTCTAAAATTTTTTGATCTGATACATAGCAAGGTATTATTCAGATTAATATTACTCGGGTATAATTGTGCTGAGTTCACTCTCTGTATATGCACAATATAATGCCTTTGCATCAGAAAATATTCAGTACCCAAAAGCACAATCCATGCACCTTTCTAGTTTCTGCTAGAGATGTTTTGGTCTTGGTTCTAAATCAACGTCATGTTTTGGTTTTGCCAAAACCCCACTCAAGTATTTTGGTTCAGTTTTAGTTTTAGATTTCTTTAAAAATCGATAAAAACAGCTAAAATCATGCAACTTGGACCTGTTTCTGTTCCTATAGTATTATTAACATTAATTTACAATAATTTCCAGTTCATTTTGACCACCTCACAGCACCTAAAATCACGAGGAAGGGACTTAAATCCAATCCAAAATACACAAGATCTGGTTTTTAGTTCCGAACTCAGAGAGAAGACTCATGTCGGGACTCGGTTGTATTCAGAACCCCAAAGTGATCTGAGCTGGGACTCGGTTCTACTCGGAACCCCAAAGTGGTCTGAGCCGGGGCTCGGTTCTACTTGGAACACCAAAGTGATCTGAGCCCGTTCCTGGTTCTACTCGGAACACCAAAGTGATCTGAGCCAGGACTCTGTTCTACTTGGAACACCAAAGTGATCTGAGCTGGGACTCAGTTCTACTCGCAACATCAAAGTGATCTAAGCCAGGACTCGGTTCTACTCACAACACCAAAGTTCAGGTGTGTTCGGTTTTCAGCAGCAAAACCAAACTGCTCATCTCTATCTAAAATATGACCCTAGCTGATAACTGATTTTGTATTATTAGAGAACTAAGAAGTCAAGCGTATAAAAAAATGTTTTGTTAGCTTTGGGTTCATTGCAGGATTGTGTGATAGCTTCAGTGGTCTGCTTGCTACTGTATGTTTATGCCATGCTCATTCTAAAATCAAAGGATAATCTGAAGGACACTTATGTAACATCAAAAGATTAATAGAGTATTTCTCTCCTGTGTCATTTTTTGCGTTTGTGCCATATAGCAGTAATTTCCAATCTAAGCAGCCATCATATGAACAGTCTATACTTTTAGAAACTCCAGTCAGCACACACTAATCTTGCTAAGGACTGCAGTATTCTACATGCATGACGTTTCCTCTGATGAAAATGTGCAGGAGCTAGGTATTTAAGCTATGGGCATTCATTTGGTGGCTGATATCAGATGTGTAAAGGAAATTAAGATGCAACATTATGTTTACCAAACATATCCATTTTCCAGGTATAGTCCATGTTTTGGAGGTTTTGTCCACAACGAAACTGCATCAATGTGGTACTAACTAGGCTATTGTTTCTTATAAATAGTGGTGATTGTTTTATTTTATTAAGAAAGAGGACATACAGTCAGGTGCATAAATATTAGGACATTGACAGAATTTTCATATTTTGGCCTCTATTCACCACCACAATGGCTTTGAAATGAAACAAACAAGATGTGCTTTAACTGCAGACTTTCAGATTTAATTTGAGGGTAATTACATCCAAATCAGGTGAATGGTGTAGGAATTACAACGGTTTTTATCCCACTTTTTAAGGGACCAAAAGTAATAGGACAAACTAAATCCTAAAGCTAACTTTCACTTTTTAATACTTTGTTGCAAATCCTTTGCAGGCAATTACAGCCTGAAGTCTGGAACGCATAGACATCACCAGACGCTAGGTTTCATCCCTGGTGATGCTCTGCCAGGCCTCTACTGCAAATGTCTTCAGTTCCTGCTTGTTCTTGGGGAATTTTCCCTTCAGTTTTGTCTTCATCAAGTGAATTGCATGCCCAATCGGATTCAGGTCAGGGGATTGACTTGGCCATTGCATAACATTCCACTTTTTAGCCTTAAAAAACTCTTTGGTTGCTTTTGCAGTATGCTTCGGGTCATTGTCCATCTGCACTGTGAACCGACGTCCAATGAGTTCTGAAGCATTTGACTGAATATGAGCATATAATATTGCCCGAAACACTTCAGAATTAATTCTGCTGCTTTTGTCAGCAGTCACATCATCAATAAATACAAGGGAACCAGTTCCATTGGCAGCCATACATGCCCACACCATGACACTACCACCACCATGCTTCACTGATGAGGTGGTATGTTTTGGATCAGGAGCAGTTCCTTTCCTTCTCCATACTCTTCTCTTCCCATCACTCTGGTACAAGTTGATCTTTGTCTCATCTGTCCATAGGATGTGGTTCCAGAACTGTAATGGCTGTTTTAGATGTTGTTTGGCAAACTGTAATCTGGTCTTCCTGTTTTTGTGGCTCACCAGTGGTTTACATCTTCTGGTGAACCCTCTATATTCACTCTTGTGAAGTCTTCTCTTGATTGTTGACTTTGACACATATACACCTACCTCCTGGAGAGTGTTCTTGATTTGGCCAACTGTTGTGAAGGGGTTTTTCTTCACCAGGGAAATAATTCTTCTGTCATCCACCACAGTTGTTTTCCGTGGTCTTCCGGGTCTTTTGGTGTTGCTGAGCTCTCCGGTGCGTTCTTTCTTTTTAAGAATGTTCCAAACAGTTGATTTGGCCACACCTAATGTTTTTGCTATCTCTCTGATGGGTTTGTTTTGATTTTTCAGCCTAATGATAGCTTGCTTCACTGATAGTGACAGCTCTTTGGATCTCATATTGAGAGTCGACAGCAACTGATTCCAAATTCAAATGTCACACCTAGAATCAACTCCAGACCTTTTACCTGCTTAATTGATAATGAAATAACAAGGGAATAGCCCACACCTGTCCATGAAATAGCTTTTGAGTTGATAGTCCCATTACTTTTGGCCCCTTAAAAAGTGGGAGGCACATATAGAAACCGTTGTAATTCCTACACCGTTCACCTGATTTGGATGTAATTACCCTCAAATTAAATCTGAAAGTCTGCAGTTAAAGCACATCTTGTTTGTTTCATTTCAAAGCCATTGTGGTGGCGAATAGAGGCCAAAATATGAAAATTCTGTCAATGTCCCAATATTTATGCACCTGACTGTATGTCATATTTGATATGGAAAATGTCACAGTTCTTGTATGACAAGGGTTCAGTAGTTTCAAAGGTTCAAAATGTACAAAGTTACCATGCACTGTGGCTTAATAGGAGTGATGTATGCTAAAATTTACATCATTTTTGTCCGTGGATTGATGTTTTCCAATCTAGTAATCTAAATTTACATTAACCTTTCTGAACTTACATATAGGTCATTCAGATTTATTGAAAATTCACTTTCTTTCTGGCGGGAGCAAAATGAAGATAACCAGAGCTCAGCTCACAGATGGTGGAAATTACACGTGTCTTGCATCAAACATAGAAGGAAGAGCTCAGAAACACTTCATTCTAACTATTCAAGGCAGGTTATCTAGTCATACTGGTGCATATTTGAAAGTAAATTCTACATTATTGCAGTCACAATGTATATAATAATATATAAATATTTAAAGTTCCCCCTAGCATTGCTGGCTCTGGAGCGCCAAACGAGATAAACTCTTCACCAGCTGAAGACATACAGATGGTGTGTGAGACCGGCGGAATTCCTGCACCTGTCATTTACTGGCTAAAGGATGGTAAACATATCAACTACAACGGTCACTTCCTCATTAAGTAAGAATGTCTGAAACTGTGTCATATGTCTAAAATGATGGAAACATTGTTTAGTGGAATGCATTCAGTCAGTGGAAATATTTATATTGGACCTGTAACCTACAAGCTGTGGAGGCATCTATTTTGTTGCCTGAATTAGAATTCATAAGATGGCCTATTACCTCCCTACTGGCAGGATACATCAATAGGATCCCTCCCATGGTCCCCTGCGGCTTGCGCATGCGCAGACGGATTCTTGGGTTATAAACTTAGAAGACCCAACACTGCAAAGGACAGCTCTTATCGGAAGATCTGTCCTTTGCTTAAATGATCATAGACACGGCCTTACTAAATGTCAATACGCAATTGATTATTGGCGGGACGGGATGCGATGCTTGAAGCATCATGCCTTAGGAACCTCTACCTGCCAATGTTAATCGCTCAATCACCAGACCACCTAGCACATGATGATAAAGCATAATGTCTTAAGTTGTAAAACCGACACTGTTGAAATGCTTTAAATTCCTTTATTAACATTTTGGCATCCCATGTTCCACCTCACTTTGCCCTCAATCTCAATTGTCAAACTGGCTACTGCATTCCCTTCTTAGGTATTAGAATACCGTATCCTCCTGATATGAAACATACAGCTCTTATAGTCACCAACTGGACATCAACCTTAGTATTTTCATATGTGACCAAACAAACAACAACTAAATATCAAAAACTTGAACTATATCTTTTTTTCCATGTATAAAGAAGAACATTCCTGCATTCACTGTGATTTTTTTTATGTTCCACATTTCAAAGCAAAACCTCAAGTGGAGAAATATTATCCATTCTAAATGTTGTAGTAGCTGATATGGGAAAATATACATGCGTGGCTACCAATTCTGCTGGTGAAGATGACAAGATATTCAACTTAAACGTACATGGTATGTACTTGTGTAAGACCCTAGAAAGCATTGCATTTTATAGTACATATCACAACCCTGTTTACTCATTAGTAATACAAATATAGAACTTATACTGGACATCTCCAACTCCAGGAAGCCTGTTACCTGAAGCACAGACCATGTCAAATACTTCCTAATGCTGGGCATACACTATACAATTTTCTGTCAGATATCTGTTCAATCTAGCTGGCTGGAATGAAAACCTGGTACTGTATGGGAGCAAATGACAGTTGATCATATGATCTTAAATACTGGAAAACAGACAAAAAGACAATTGTTCAAATTGATTAAATTTGTGTGTTTTAACCAATTTTTCTGAACAACCATTTTGGCTATTTTCCAGTGTTTGTGAGCAAATTAAGTATGTCATTTGCTCCCATACATTTCCAGGTTTTCATTCCAACCAGTCAGATTGGACAGATATCTGACAGATAATTGTATAGTGTATACCCAGCAAAAGACTTTGGGCCTGATTCAGAGCCGCTCGTAAGCGGCCGCTCGTTCGTTCCGAGCGATGTTTGCCCAACTGCGCATGCGTACGAATCGTTATACGCATGCGCGAACCAGTCAGTGTGGTCGAAATTCATGTGCTCGCAAAATAGCGAATGCCTGATAATTTGAGTGACAGGAGTAGGCGTATGTGGGTGGTAACGGGGGAAGGTGCTTGAAAACGGGGAGTGGAGATCAGAACGCAGGCGTGCTTAAAGGTCAAAACGGGCGTTTTATGGGTGTGCATAATTAAAACAGCAGCGTCATTGACCACGTCACTGGGTCATTTTATAGCCAGAACTGCTCGCAAAATTGTGGTAGCAAAAACCAACCCCAAGAATAGCGAGCAGTTCATACCCTGGTCGATGTACTCGATTAATCTAATAAATAGCGGACATGATGTAGGATGCGAGCGGCCAGGGGGCATATTTTTTCAAAAAATGACCGCAAGTTTTGTTCGCTCGTTCAGACCTAGAGGCGTGAACAGAACGCAAAGAGTGAATGGTTGCTTTGAATAGCCACCCCTATTTTCTGGACGAGCGAGCGCTAATTGCGTCCGGCTCTGAATCAGGCCCTTTGTTTGAATTGGAATCAATATACTTTATATGGTACCTCATCTTTATGTCTGATAAGTTCTCCTTAAACTAACATATAGTTGATACAATAAACTCAATTAAAATATACTCATCTAGAGGTAGTTATTATCTAAACTTTACATGTATTTTTCTACTGTATCTTAGTTCCTCCTAAGATTGCTGATAACCATGGAACACCATTAGCACTGACAGCGGTATTAGATACTTCAATAAACATCGAATGTCTTGTTACTGGAGACCCAACACCGCAAATCAATTGGCTGAAAAATGGCCTTCCACTTTCTGTGTCCTCCCAAATACGACTTCTTTCCTCAGGACAAGTATTCAGGTAAATCTATATGTAAGTCATGTCACTAAAGTCATCCTTATAAAGATTAATAACTGCAGATACACTTATATACTGTTCGCTGTAATTAAAGAGAAGCAAATAGACCTACAATATGTTATGTACTAGATTATCTACATTTAATTAATTTTATGTCTCATTTCTATAGTGAAAATGTGTTTAATAGCACTGCTAGAGTAACATACAGTAAGAGCAACTTTCAGATGGGAGTAGACAGAAATGCATTTCCACAGAATCTTTAGTCATTGAGGTTCATTCTCTGAATCATCATTCATTATTCAAAACTGGTGCAAATTACACAAGTTTACAAACAATACGCAAATGTAGTTAAATTAATAAAAATGCAATACCAAAATGTAAAAACTACAGTCATCATCAGGGCCTAAAATAGTTGGTAAGAATCTTTGCAATATTATAGTAAAGTATTTTTCTTGTTCTTTGGGAGCAACATTTTTCATTACTGTGAGCTTGGGAGCTCATTTAGACCCGCTCGCTAGATGAGTACGCTCGCTCCCCAAATTTGGTTAAGTGACGGCATGGCAAGCGATCACAAGGCAAGGTGTAAGCACGCCAACTATGTCTTGGCGTGCGATCGCTTTGTGTATGTAGACACCCACCAGCCTGTCTTAAGACGCCCACTAGCGCACGTCATCTCCAGGAAGTGTATGCAAGCATTGGTACATCGGGTACCATCGGCAGCGAATGCAACGCTTAAGGTTCCCTATACCCTGCCGCAAACACTGCGAGCACTTCAGGCTGAAATTCCACCAAGTGACATGTACTATGTTGCTGCCTTTTAATTATGCACGCCTCTGAAATGGCGTTCAGACACTGCATTCGCACCTCCACTCCCCCATTTCCAGTGGTCAGCCCCTATCACCACCCACAAATGGCCTCTTCTGTCACTCACTCTACTGGGCAGTGGGGAGCTTTCTCCTCCATCAGAGCAGAAAGCTCCCTGGGGCTTACGAGTGCCCAGACCCAACCTTAGGGTCTGGTTGTAAGCCCCGATGGTCGCGATGGTGATCACCATCGCGACCATCAACCTGGTCAGTCATTAAGCTGTGGGTGGTAACCCACAGCTTAACAATCGACAAGGTGGCGGCCGTTCAGGATGCAAGCGGCCGCCCTGATTCAGTGCGACCGCTTGCAACTAACGACCGCCTCTGAATGAGGTCCAGTGTGAGGAGCTAGGTTAGGTTGAGCTGACCTGACAACTAGAGACCCCTTGCAATCTGGTATTAGGATTCCCAATCTGTAGTGTGGGAATTATCAGATAGGGAAAGTGGGTTTTAGTGAGATGGGTCAGCAGGCACATCATCAGGAGAACCCGTATTTAGAGAACAGGTTTCCAGATGTTTTTGCTTACTACAGGTAACAACAGGGAACTTTGGGCCTGACTGAGAGTTGAATTCTATGCCATCCCGGCTGGCTCCGTCTCTCCTCAGTAAGGGCTCAGAGAGACGGAGCTGGCAGATGTGCCTGCAGCAGCACATTGCTAATGCTGGCCATACACGCTAGAATTATCGGGACGATCCACCCGATATCGGCGGATCGCCGCGATAATTGTAGCGTGTGGGGGGGCGACTGAGGGTTAAATATTGCTCCAGCATGCCCGTCTGATGCGATATTTAGCGGGTAAACTGTCGGCCGCATCGGGCAGTGTATGCCCAGCGCAGCCGACAGACAGACATTTACTGTGTTCCTTCCTACGGAAGGAACAGGGAAATGTCTCCGCCCCCGGGGGCGGAGCGCGGATGTCGGGCTATACACTGTGAGATTTCTCTCACAGTGTATGCCGGCGACTTCTGCGGCTGGCAGGCTGCCAGATAAAATGTCTGTCGGTCTGACAGGCATTTTATCTGGTAGTGTATGCCCAGCATAAGAAAGAGGAAGACACCTGTGGGGAGAAATGTTGTAATACGTCTGAAAGATGCACTGATATAGTTACCGGTACCACTCAGTTTATTTAGGGATACCTAGGAGTCCCAGCGAGGTATGGAATAACCTGCAGCCTGTGAAGTTACCTTTCTGTTGTATGTATCCCATGGCTTGTAGATAATGAATCTGGAGCGGATTTGGAGTAAATAATCCAGTCTGTGACCAGAGGCGTCACCAGGGTGTGGTGATACCCGGTGCACTCTCCATAACCCCCTCACGAGTCAGAGCGAAGGGCGTGACCTTGCTAGAAATCCCTTTGGGGGTGTGTCCAGCATCCCTCCAGGGGGGGTGCCCAGCTTCCTCAGAGACAGTATATTATATACAGAGTATTTCACTCACTAGTGGTCACAGAGTTTTTCTTATAACTTTTAAAGTAAATTAGTGAAGTATGACACAGACATATCTTGATCCATGAAAAAATATAGGAAGTGTCTGCCATTAGCATCCAGACCAGCTGTGCGAAGTAAAGGCCAGATGTTCACCACCAACTGCCAGTGAGGATGGCAGTTGGTGTGGTTCCTCTATTTGAATTTTGGACTGTGCTGTTGCCCTACCCCTGAAGCCGCCACTGCTAATCCGTAGGTATTCCTGCTTCTAACAGTAGTGTTGTGTATTGAGGCGTCCACATTCATCATGTGTGTGTTCCATGCCGATATGAATCTTTATCTACTCAGTTCTCCAGTACATCTGGACAATAAATACGTGTCGTTCAGCTGTGTACCATTCATATCGGCACGTAACACAAAGACATGAAGTGGGGCTGTGTCAAATTTCACTAAATTCCGTCAAATACTTTATAAGTTATAAAAAAAACTTTGGGGCCAATATCGAGTGAAACTATACTGTACTCAGTGGCGTAAGTGCAGCCCAGATGCCGGAGGCAAGTTATAATTTGGTGCCCCCCCGAATGACAGAGAGTTGTGGGTGAGGGGGGCGCTAGACATGTCACACTGACAAATTAAGCTGCTGAGGAACAGTGACACCAATGTGTAGGGACAGGATATAGATAGATGGAGGCGGCAGCTGATGGTCTGACACGGAGCTCTCCACTAGTGTATGGTGGCTTCTCAGGTGCCGGGAAGAGGTGTCATGTATGGGGCGACTGTGACTCCGGATACATAAATACAGCCCTAGGTGGGGTGAATATATTGTGGGCAATGGAGGAGGTGCCCCTTCAGTGCTGGAGCCTGACGGCAGGCGCCTCCATTGTCTCCCATAGTTCTGCCCCTGACTGTACTATATAATATATATATATATGTTAGCTTTCACTAGTAAATTATTAATAGTAGCTTTAGCATTCCACCATCAGTCCTGTTCTTCATGGGACAGTTCTGGGTTCCCATCAGTAGTCCTGTTCTTCATGGGACAGTTCTGGGTTCCGATCAGTAGTCCTGTTCTTCATGGGACAGTTCTGGGTTCCCAGTGAGCATAAGAGGCAGGATCTTCTGACTCTGGGATGTTACTATGTCAGATCTGTTAAAAAAGTTTCTAATGAGTGGCGCCAAAGGCACCCTGTATAGCAGCCTAATGAGGATAAGGGATTCCCAAATTACACTAAGGTCTAAAAGAATACTAATATTTCAAAGTATTACCAATGTCTATAGGCATTAGCTGGGATATATAAAAATGGTGTATGTCTGGTAGTAAAGAGAGGTGAATAATACCACCTTTAACAGAATAAGGAATAATGTGTCTGTGACACAGGAGACATGTTTAAACAGGTCCTTACCCCAAAAGAGAGACAATATATATGATGGATCTATTGAACAGATTAACACAGCCCCAATCAACTTCAAAGATCAAAACCTTTTACTCACTATGGGTCTGATTCAGAGGTGGACGTAGTTGCAACCGCCATTATTCTCATGCCGCAGACGATGGCCTTTCTACTGAGATCCCCACCAGCTGCGGCACTACAGTAATCCATCAGTGTGCGTATTAAGACTCACCATCAAAGATTGCACCAACTCTATGGAGGTGCAGATTCTCTATTTGAATATGGCCATCTGTGTCAGCGCAATTGCAGCTTTAGATGCAGTGACACGCCCACGACAACTGTGTCTGGCTAGGCTACCCGTTACCACCTAGAAACACACACTGAATATAACAAATTAGTTCTGCGTCTGAGCAGTGCCACTCACCTTATTTGCATACATAAAACACCTTGGAGTGACAAAACTACATTGCTAGCTTGCACTGATTCATTTCATTTGCGACATATGTACATCTGTGTGCGACTGAGTCTGAATTTCTGCAAAGAGGAATCCCATGCGAGTGGCTGCGGATTTTTCTGATGCCCTTATTCTGTGACTTTGCACGTGTGTTGCAGTATAGCATCTCTAGTAGGCTGCGAGTGGCTTTTCACTGCATCTGTGATGCGTGTAAGTTACAAACATTCAATGGTATGCTACTCCTTTTGGAGCATCTTAGTTGCACTGTATGGCGTATAGATGCAGTGTGTATGAGGACACAGCTATAACTGAAAATATCTTACTGAAATGACGCGGGGCGAGTTTCATGGCACCTGTCTGCTTCTTTAGGCAGCAAACTGTGAATTACTCTTTGCTGCATGATGAAGAAGCAGGGAGGTGCCGTGAAACACGTCCAGCATCATTTCAGTGAGATTTTCAGTGAGTGTCTGCAAGATCACAGCTTTATAAATGGTCTTTACTAATATTGCTGTATATTAATAATGAAAAGAGGAAATTGTTAGAATGATTTTACTGCATTGCTAGTCAGAATCCTTTCACATTAAGAATTCCCTTCTTATGGGCTAAAGGTGTAATTTAACTCTTTCTCTCTACCTTTTTCATTGTCTTTTTCTTGACTCTACAGATGTGTCCTCATACACCATTGCCATATCCCGCCAAACAGCCCCTCTCAGCGTGCCAGGTTCCGTGCGACTTATTTGCTCAAAATGTGCATTTTATTCACACTAATAAATCACCTAGATCGCACTGATCAATTTATTGTACGACATTTGTACATCTCTGTATTTAATGAGACTGAATTTGTATATTAAGTTCTACGAAGCAGCAACCGCGGCTTTTTTCACGTCAAGTTCCATTTTGCCTTGTCGACAACTTTGTACATATTAAAAACAAATTCCTTTGCAGTTAAAGTCACAGCCCTGCGTCTTTAGTAAAGATTTAGAGTTGTTTCACTGCGTCTTTGAATAAAGGTGTGTACACACTGGGCGATTAAAGTGGACAACTGAACGATTACGATATCGTTATCGTTCAGTCGTCCACTTTATCGTCTGTTTTTAACACAAAAACGATGAACAATAATGACGATGCGCGTTCCTGCGGGTCATTCGTCATTATCGGTCATCGGATAAACATGCAGGCCAACCTGACGATATCGTCAGGTTGCTGCATGTTGGGGAATGGGGGAGAGAGCCCGGCGCTGAACGATATCGTTAATGATATCGTTCAGCGGGTGTGCTCAATGTCATGAACGACATTGAGCACACCCTGCCGGAGACACACTAGACGATATCGCTAAGGGAGCATATCGTCTAGTGTGTACGCTCCTTGAGATGCAAACTTAAAAAAGTCGCTACACTACACTGCTCAGCACAGCTCAGTCGCGCCAGGTGTCATGTGCTGTATGGCGTATTGAGGCTTGGTGCATGAAGACACATCTATATTTTATTTTGTGCAAGGATAATAACATCAGTCTCTACTGACTTTAAGTAAAACATTAGTGACTGTTAAATCTTGTGAGCTAAAGTTTTCCAAATTATTTCCAGATGTGTAAGCCACTAAAAAGGTTCTGTACCACTTCACTGTTTAGCATTTGTATTGGTTTGCACTTTGCACTTTGCACTACTTGTCTGCTTGGATTCTTTGCATCTGTATTTTGTCTGATTTGTTTGTAGGATTTCCAGAGTACAGAAATCTGATGAAGGTTCCTATACTTGTGTAGCTTCTAACAGAGCTGGTGTGGACAAAAAAGAATACAATTTAAAAGTCTACGGTATGCTAATCTCTTATGCTATCCCAATATATCGGGGTCCATTGATGTGATCGTTTGCTTGCATTGTTTCTTTTGTGTTGGGTAAGTCTGGTGTTCATGTTGCTGAAAATTGTATGCATGTATGTCTGTGTTTAGAACACTGTGTAACCCAAGTGGCTGGAATGAGATCTACAACTACAGCCATCTTTTCTGTGGGTATCATTCTTGATAAGAAACCATGTAAGAGAGACCGCTACAGAGTTTATCAAAGTGTAGCAGTCCAAGGGAGGGAATGTAAAATGAAGCTAAAGGTTAGAGAAAAGGGAAAATTCAGGAAGCTGTATCTATTCCAGGTATTATTGAGTTGCTATAGCGGAAGTTGCAAGATTGACCCATACACTTTAAAAAGAAATCTCTAAATAAATAAACCTCTACTTCTGGTACATGTTTTAAAATAAACTATTATTTGTAGACTTGTTAAACAAAGAACTTGTTAAAAGTTATTAGCGGGGGTCACAGCCTGGTTATTAATTGTGATAGATGTACTGTATATGGAGATGTGAGACCTGCGCTATAATATATATGTAGCTGTTTGTGGTCAATGCTTGCTGCGGACCTTGTTTGGGAATACCCAGCCCAAAAGAATTGAAGTACACAAATAATATATAAGGTCGGTGCTACATATAGATATATGATGAAAGTGTACAATAGATTGTATATAAAAAATGGTTCCCATTTTATTGGTAGAAAAATAAAGGGGGTCACAGTGCCCCTTGTCAATGAATAGTAAATGTAGGTGAATATAAGTTCCTAAATGTACACCAGGATACACCCCACATCTGTGAAGGTACAACGGATCACCCCCCTACCAGCTCATTTTTTTCAGACCATTTATTTGTTTTTTCCAGGACCTAACAATTGTACGATTGTATGTGACTTCACGGTATTATCCTGGTGTACATTTAGGAACTTGTATTCACCTACATTTACTATTCATTGACAAGGGGCACTGTGACCCCCTTTATTTTTCTACCAATAAAATGGGAACCATTTTTATATACAATCTATTGTGCATTTTCATCATATATCTATATGTACTGTATAATTAAACTTCTTGGGTGAGATTTCCACCAAATAATCTGCCTCTTATTGTGCTATTCCCAATAGTCACCTTTTACCAACTTCACTCAGGGACCTTATACCTTTTCAGAATAGGCATCCAGCTATATTTACGAAGCAAGCTGACGCTTTTCAGCTGTTTTCATGTGAAACGTTAAAGCAACAATAACATTAAGTGCAAAGCACGTTGTGATTTACACTTAATATTAGTGTCGCTTTAAAGTTTCACCTGAAAGCTGCCGCTCCATAAACATAGTCCTCAATATCAATTGTAATGATCAGAATGCAGATATCCATCTCCTATATTGTAGCTAAAGCATAATTATTCAGGCTGTTTCAGCTAAGCAGCTAACCACAGAAATTGCCTCTCTTGGTTAGGTTTAACACCTTTCCATTTTCAAATTCCTAAACATGGAGCATGACAAGGGGTGTGGTCAATATCGCATTAGGGTGACAACCATTTTATTTCAGCTTTCAATCCCACACATGCCCCTATATAAGCCACCTGCTGCACATGCACCTTATATGCCTCAGAGCCCTGTCATGTCCTTTTATATGCCTCAGAGTTGCTCATGCCCCTTTATGTGCTTCACAGGCCCCTCATGCCCTTCATATGCCTCAGAGTCCCCCCGGCTCCCTTTATATGCTGGTAAGGTGGTAACCCTATGGTTCATTTATATCCTGCACTACATCATTGCAATATCGATACTTGCCTACTCCATATTCTGCAATACATATATGTCCTCTGAGGATCCAGTCAAGATGCCGGCGGATGGGATTCCGGACGCCAGGATACCGACGCCGGAATCCCAACACCGGAATCCTGAAGGGATCAAGATACTGACATCAGCATCCTGACCGCCGGCATCCCTAAGGTAAGTATGCTGGTTAGGCTTAGGGATAGGCTAGGGATGGGGGGGGTTAGTTTTAGGGACCTGCAGTGTTAGGCACTGACCGGGGAAGTTTAGGGTTAAGCTGCGGAGAGGGGGGTTAAGGTTAGGCACCACCAGGGGAAGGTTAGGGTTAGGCACCACCCGGGGAAGGTTAGGGTTAGGCAGCACCCGGGGAAGGTTAGGGTTAGGCACCACCCGGGGAAGGTTAGATTTAAGGTGCATAAAGGGGGGGTTAGGTTTAGGTCCCAACGGGGGGAGGTAAGGTTTAGGCACCACCGGGGAAGGGTTAGGGGGCACGAGGGGGGGTTAGGTTACTTACCAGCTTCACCATCGGGATGGCGCTGTCGGTTTTCTGTCTGCTGGCATCCCGTCCACCAGTATATCACACCGATGACGTTCTCTCAATACACTGCACAACATTTCTGAACCCTTCATACACTGCACTACCTCCACTCACTGCACTACTCTGCACTACCATGCTGAAACCTCTATACCATAGACTACAATACTGACTCCTCTTGTACCCTGCCCTACAGAGCACTCTATACCCTGAACTACATCACTGACCCTCTGTATCCTGCACTATCTACATCAGGGTAGAGCAGAAGGGGTGGGTCTAGTCCTGGGAGTGGGAGGGAATGCTTGGGACCAATGGAACACCTTGACTGCAACACATTCCACAGGAGGCTGGTCCTGGAGGAGGGACCAGCCAATCACATTAGAGCATCAGCAGGAACCAATTGCATGATCACTTGCTGAGGAGGTGGGCCACAGGTTGGGCAGGAGATGGCTGCAGCAGAGATTGGCTGCATTGACAGCGTCTGAGTGTTGCCAACGCCGACCCTCCAGTGATATTTCCAGACACTGTATACATTATATACAATCACGCAGTGATGGCTTCTATACAGTTATATACAATCATATAATGATAGGCTTAATAGAGTTATATACTGTACACAGTGATGGTGGGCAGTATACATTATATACACAGTGATGAGGGTCTGAGTGCTTACATAGAGTCCTGTGAACTGAGCTTAATAGTAGAGCAGCAGCTGTGCCAGTATCACCAGCTTAGAGGTATAGACGTCCATGTCCGGCAGCAGTTGGTCCCCGAGTGTTCCCCATAGGACAAGAGTATCAGGAGTTCCAGCTGGGAGAGAGCAGTGTAGTGTAGATTGAGATCCTGGTCCCAGGCGCATGGTGAGTGTCAGCTGGGTGGCTGGTCCTGGAGGAGAGACCAGCCACTACATCAGAGGCCAAGCAAGGATCCAACAGCACAATCACTTGTATTGGAGGCATGTGGGAGGTGGGACACAGTGAGCAAGAGGCAGGCACCTCCATGATCTGAGGAGCTGCGCATGTGCAGCAGCTCCTTGGACTGAGAAATCTTATTGGAGGAACTCTCTGCTCACATACAAGCAGATGGCAAAGGGGGAGCTGCTGCAAATGTCCAGCTACAGCAGCTCCTCCCATGCCATATGCTGTACAGCATCCAGTCTGCACCTCTACTCAGTCCTGAGGCAGTGATGGTGAGTAATACTGGTTTTTATTATTATGTGGTGTTATAAAGATGTGTCCTCATACATCTTTCCTTTTTTGCTTCAAGATGCCAGCACGGCTAAGATGCTCAACGACAAGTAGCAATTGGATTGATCCCAATTTTTTTTTTCCAAGGCGTGGCTAATTCGCAGATTCAAAGGCATGGCAAATTTTGCAATATGGCTAGATTTTAGGAAAGGTGTATGTGCACACATCTGTATGAGTGTCATGAAGGGGGTACATGATATAGAACACCCCTATAAATCCTGCATTTGCTTGGATATGGGGCCTTTATTCTGTTTACACTTTTCTCTCCTCTTTCTTCTTTCTCTTTTGTCTCTCTATGGGGGAGATATCAAAGCTTGGAGAGAAATAATGTACAGTACTAACCAATCAACTTCTGTCAGTTTACAGGCTGTGTTTGAAAAATTACAGTTAGCAGCTGATTGGTTGGTAGTTTTTTTATCTCCACTATATCTATCTACAAGCTTTGATAAATATCCCCCTCTATCTTTTATATTTTTATAACCCCTTGTCACTCTGTAGATTATATGAGGTGCATGAGTAGAGAATTCTCATTCTCACTGATGCATTCATTCATGCTGTCTAGCTTATGGATGTGAGCAATTAGTGACTAAGGGGTCCCTGCCATGGGGTTTGCATACAACTCTGAATTAGGCCCACTGTATGGTACCAAACAGTGCATTCAGAGACATGAATGAATACATTGACAAGTTGTTGTCCAAATCTCAGGAATTGGCATTTATAGGAGCCCAGGTTGATGATGACGAAGTTGTGATGGCAATGCTGCAAAATCTGAGGCCTGAGTTTGCTTACTTGGCTTTAGAACCCACTATGACTAAGCTATCAACGGAGATCATGAGAGCTAAACTGCTGCAGTTCCAGAAACACATACCAGTTGAGACACATGATGAGTGTTCTGCTAAATGACACCAAGAGAGATTCAAGTGGCACGTAAAAGAAGCATGATAATAGACACCAGTCAACTTTAAATGTCACAGACATTCGTAGAGAGGAATGCTGGTACATAGATTTGGGAGCCACAAGGCATTTCATTTGCAATCAAGAATGGTTTACATCACTGAACACTTGTGATCCTATAATAGTCAAAGGGATTAGAGATAAAGTCCTCAGAGCCATGAAAGTCAGGGCAATCACGGTGTGCATTAGAATAAAAGGTGAAACCATAGTCATGAACAACTAGGATGTGTTATTTGTACCATATTTGGGGGACAAACCTTATTGCCATAAACATCCTAGAAAACAAAGGATTCAAGATTAAACTCACAGAGGGCAAGTGTGTTTTGCAAAATAAAAGAGGGACTGTTATAGCAACAGTAAATCCAGCAACTGTATGTCCTAGACACAGAAGAGTGTTGTACAATGATGGCCTCTAATACAAGCCAGTCGAAGGAGCTGTGGCACAGGTGGCTAGGTCACCTGGAGTATGGTAACATTCAGAAACTCCTTGATGGAATAGTGACAGAAACAGCGATGAGCAATACAGAGAGACCAACACGTGAAAACTGGAATATGGGTAAGCAGACTTGCTGTCCCTTTCCAAAATCAGCAAACAAAGCTGGGGCACCATTAGCTTTAGTGCATACAGATATATGTGGCCTGATGGAAGTAAAATCAATAAGTGGTTACCGAAATTTCCTGGCATTCATGTTTTTGGGCACAAGGAAGTAGGCAAGTACAAGGGGAAGTGTGAGTGCAGTCGAGTGAATGTACAATAAAACATTTGGGGGTCTATTTACTAAGCAGTGTTATGAGACAGAGTGAAAAGTGATAAGAAAGTGATAAGGTGCCAGCCAATCAGCTCCCAACTGTCATATTTAAAACACAGCCTATGAGATGACAGTTGGGAGCTGATTGGCTGGCACCTTATCACTTTTCACTCTGTCTCCTAACACTGCTTAGTAAATAGACCCCTTGGTGTGTGTCTACTGTCCTTATTTTAATATTTCCTTTACAGCTGGACTATAGGTACCAGTAGGCTCTTAATGTCAGAGCTTGCTTGCACTTGTGGTTTCCTACTGTAAAGGACAATATAAGTTTAAATCTAATCTTAACACCCATCAACCAGGCACCCAAAGCCAAGGGGTGCGGGGGATAGCTCTGGGCTTCAGCCCAAGACCTAGGTTACTCTGGAGTGGGGACCCCTTTATTAAGGGGGTACCCACTTCCCAAATAATCGCTGGCCTGATCAGCTGGGGGGTTAATGCTTTGACCGGGTAACCTTGTCTAGTGTGTCCCATGTTGTGGCATTACCCCCTGCTAGTTGAGCCTGGTATTGATTTTCTTAAAATGCGGGGGGGGCCTGCACAAATATTTCCCCATATTTTTAGAACCAGAGCCGGCTCAAAGAGCCTGGTGCTGGTTATGCTTTTGGGAAGGGGCAGCACGTAATTTAAAAAAAAAAAAAAACACTTTTAACCATTCAATGCCTGTTTTACATTCAGAAACACTCACAGATCACACTAATCTGTGCATGCTTCTGCTAAACACGTTACTAAGGTGGTCTATATATAACTTCTTTTTTGCTCCTAGTTTGCTCCATTTACGATAGTGTTAGCATACACGATTCTTGATAAATGCCCGTGTTGCATTCCTCTCTATGGAAAGTACTTGCGAGTTTGGCCAATGGTGTTTTGATTTGTTAGTGTGTTTTCACCCATGTTTTGCAGAGAGAATTGTGTTTTGTGACCTATGTTTGCCTTTGGTACATTTCGGTGTTTGAAAAACAGGGCAAATGCGCCCGAAAATGGCATCTTGGACAAATACAATTCTTAGTAACCCCTGCCAGAGTGGATTCCCCAGTGCAAAACAGGAGTTCTGTAAAAAACAAAGGAAAACCCCCAAGATATATTTTGAGGATATTGCAAATATTGCTTTCTGTGAACCCCAAAATTCCAGGAAGCAAAGTCAAGTATCGACCAGGAATAATGGAAGTCAGCAATAGCCAAAAAAAATGCATAATTGCATGACAACAATAAATGGACTCTTCTTTTATTGACAGTCCAAGTCATTGCAAGACAGTGAAGAACAAATGGGTGCATTGTTGAGCATTACAAAGCCAATCTTGACACTAAACGATATATGGAAAAATCTGGCATTGGCTACTGTGAAATCTTCTCGACTGTTGCAGGGTACAGTACCCTGCATTAAGTCATTTCTATGTCTGCCATGCATGATTTGTTACTGCACCAGTTAGACTGTGACTCAGTTTTCTTAAATGGAGAGTTCATTGGAAAAATGTTTATGGAACCCCCTGAACATTATGATGAGGACATGCTCCAAGAAGGAAAAGTCTGTTTGTTGAAGTCAGCTATATGGTATGAACCAAAGTGGCCATTAATGCAGTGGCGTATCTATAATGGGTGCAGTATGTGCGGTGCACACGGGCCCCCGGGTCTAGGGGGGCCCAGCAGCGCACACCCTGCATCCATATTATTTTAAACTTACCTGTCCGTGGTCCCGCGGCGGGTGTCACCGCTGCTCAGAACACTGGAAAATGGCCGCCGCAGCCATTTTCCCAGTGTTCTGCGCATGCGTAGTAGACTCCAGGCACACTCTAGTGCCTGGAGTCTACTAATGCTCCGGTGGCTGGCCAGCCGCATCAGTCGGCTGCTGGCCACTGGGGAGAGAGGAGGGGGCTCCACACGGGGAGTGTACACGGGCACCCTCCTCTCTTAAGATGCCCCTGCATTGATGGTACACTAAATTAGCTGCTGTACAAATGGAGATGGACTTTATACATTGAGACTGATCAGTGTCTATACCTCAAGAAAATAGAGAAGAGAATGTTCATTGTATTTATGTATGTGGATGACTTATTACTAGCAGATCGAGAGAGGCACATAGCAAGTGTTAAGCATCTGCTGGAGCAGAGAGTCAAGTTGAAAGACTAAGGGCCTGCACATCACCTGGCTTAAGAATCTTGCAAAACTTGGAGACATGAACAATACAGTTGATCAAAAAGGATATATTAAAGCTGTACTTAGCAAGTATGCAATGCTCGATGCAAACCAGTCAGTACTATCATGTCAGTACTATCATTGACAAAGGCACTAAACTCACAAAAGCCATGTCACCAACAAGCGAGGCAGAGACAGAGAATATAATAAAAAGTTCCTTATCAGAAGGAAGTATGATGTACACAAGTATAGAACATTACACATGCTGTAAACCCGAGGCAGTCAGTTGTCATTAATTCTGGTAACACCAATGGACTGCAGTAAAGAGAATCCTGAAATACCTTAGGGGTTCAATTTTCTTGAAGTTAGAGTTTTCAAAGCATGGGAATTCTGAACTGAAGAGGCTGAGAGGTCCAGGGCTGTTTACTATTATGGGGAGGGACCCCATGCATTTTTTCTTCTAAAAGTAATAATTTAGCTGCTCCTAGCAGCATTTAAACTGACGGCTCTCCCAGGCATCTTTTAACTGCATCTGAGACGCAGGCAGCTTTTAGCGGTGGCTGCAGTTTATTATTATTACTGTCGATATTATGACTGTTAACATTATGACTGTGTCTACATTTTGGTTGTCGACCTGCTTTATCTATATTTTAACTGTTAACATTTTTGGTGTGTTTTCATTTTAGCTGTCTAAATTTTAACTGTGTGTACATATTGGCTGTTGACTGTCATTTTTTTTTAGGAATCTGACCTTTTGACTGTGTCTATAGTTTAGCTGTCGACCTTTTGACCCTATCGACCTTATTTTCATGCCACCCTTTTGTTTGTAACTTTTGACCATATCGATATTATGACAGTCGACATTTTGGTATGTTATACCGCATTTACACCAAAGTCCTACGTCTGACCCGGGGTTTTTAACACATTTCCAACCTGGATCAGACCCTGGACAGACCCCCTTTTACACCTTAGTGCCGACCCAGCTTTGCCCGGGTATGTACCTGTCCCACCGGAGCTGGGTCAGCACTGACCCGGCTCTCTGGCGCAGGTGAGCAGTGCTTCTTCCCCTCCTTCCTCCTCTGTAACTCTCTTACCTCAATCCACAGTGGTCCGGTGGCTTTTTTTGCTGCTCCGTTCTGGTCAGCCCGGCAGTGGACGTTTTGAGATGATGTCACTGAAGCCGGCCAATCGGGCGGCATGCGGCTTGACCCGGGTCATCATGACTCGGGTCGTTTACACTGCAGGGTGAAATGGGAATGACCCGTGCTCAACCCTGCATGCTAGCCGGGTCAGATCCCCGTGTCACTGGACCCGGGTTGATCCTTTTACACTGACAAAAATCCCGGGTTGATGCATACATCAACCCGGGATTTTTAAGTCAGTGTAAAAGGGGTATAAGTTTTGAGATTTGACTTATGTGTGTGTGATTATTACTTTTTCTTTGATAAAAAACCCATGGCATATTTGCAGGTTTCCTAATCACATGCAGGGGCGCCTAAAGGGGGGGGGGAGCAGGTACAGTTTACCCGGGCCCGGGCTTCCAGAGGGGCCCGGCGGGGGGCCCGGGTCTGGCGCCGCCCCCCCCCCTCACTTCCTCCCTCCCTCCCTCTGCAGCAGCCCAGCACACAGCGTGTGCTGGGCTGCAGCGGGAGATTGCTTGCGGCTGCTAAGTAGCAGCCACAGCAATCTAATATGCCTGAAGGGGGGAGCGATCACACTGATCGCGCCCCCGACTGGCTTTGTGCCGGGCTGAGGGGCTCACAGCGTGGCGCTGCAAATCACTTTTTTTTTCTAAGAGGGCGTGGCCTCGCCTTCTGAAATTAGGCCACGCCCCCTCTTTACCGGGGCCCCGCGTGGCTCTCTACGCCCCTGATCACATGTGCTACATTCCCTTGTATGTACTATATTGCCTTTCTACTGTGCTTTCTTTTACAGTATTGCCAAGCATGAATGACGCAGACATAACTGAACAACTTGCCACTTTGAAGGGAAACCCTACCACAATGACATGTATTGCTGATGGGCATCCTGTGCCGCATATGTCATGGTTAAAAGATGGAAATGCTATTCATCAAGAACAGGGTGAAAGGATGATCCTTCAGATCCCGAATACAGACATAAGTGACATTGGCAGATATACATGTATTGCATCTAATGAGGCAGGCAGGGTCAGCAAGCATTTCATACTGCATGTTCTTGGTAAGTTCACAACTGTTTTGTAAGATAAACTTCACAATGCTTTTATGATAGCTGCTCTGGATTGTGGTTCCCATTTCTGTAAATTAAAAATCACTGGCGCCACTAGGGGGGTGCAGGGGGTGCGGGCCGCATTGGGTGACACCATCCGAGGGGGTGACACCAAAATAGTAGAGCTGCTCTGCTATTTTGGTGTCACCCCGTCGGATGGTGTCACCGTGACATGGAGACAGTCAGGGAGAGAATGTGGGCTTCCCCAGCAGCTGCAGGAGCGCTGGGGAAGCCCACTGTGTGCAGAGAATGGGAGGCGGTAACGCCCCCAATATTGGCACGCATATGGGGGGTGTGGCTTCGTGGGGCATGGCCATGCCCCCTTTTCCGCGAAGCCATGACCCCTTTCGGGTGCGTGTGCCTACGGCGCGCACAGCAATTAAGCCTTGCCGCATCGGGTGTCATAAAGGTAAGTGACACCTCTGTTAAAAATAATACATGTATATTCCAGACTACAACATATTTAGAATTATGGATGGTGTTCCTGTATTCTAAAAATACTCTGTATATTAAATATGGCAGTAAGGCAGTAAATGCAGAATACATCACATGAATTGTAAACAGGCATATTGGCAAGATTGCTGAAATGATGTTACATATTGATCAATAACAACAATATCCCACTAGGATAAAACTAAAATCCAAGTTAGCAGCTTATTTAATATATAAACTATATTAGTTTACTCTGTATGTCTTGTATGTTTTTCCCTTATCTGTAGAACCCCCGCATATTAACGGATCAGAAAACACAGATGAATTGTCAGTGGTTGTCAATAAGCAATTAGACCTTCTTTGCTACACAATGGGCTTCCCACCCCCGATAATAACTTGGCTTAAAGATGGACAGATACTTTCTCAAACTGACAATGTGAACTTCATGAAAGGGGGACAGATACTTCGAATAACAAGTGCCCAGGTACTATTAAAAAAAATGTCCATCTAAATTCTATTATGCCGGCTACAATACTGTAGACTTCTTTAGTGCATGATTTCTTTTAATTATCTTAACTCTTGTTATGGTTTTAACTATCTCTATGACTAGTCTTGGCCACAAAAACAGCGACCATCTGCTTGTCCATGCTGCACTCACATCAGAACTTCTGTGGTGGCACACCTCGAACTGGGGTCACCTGGGCCAACTGTTGTTTGGTCTCAGGGTCAAAACTGTAGATCCAGGATTCATCGCCACTAATGGTCTTCCATGCAGAGTTTCAGTGACTGCCATCAAACCTGGCTAGCATATTGTGGTTCCAAGTCACTTGAGCCTCTGCTCTTGAGTCAGCTGATGGGGTACCCAGTGTGCAGAAACCTTGCTCAGGCCAAGCTTTTCTTGGAGTATCAAGCAGATGGATCCCGATAAGATGCATATCTCTAACTGGGCCACAGTCACCCTGGCGCCCACCTCAACTATTGCCCGCTCAGCAGCAATGTTGTAGTCGGTGATGGCGGACACAGGTCTGCCACAGAGTTTTTAGTCTTCCAGGGACTGTCACCCGCTCTGAAATTCTGCAAGCCACTCAAACACAGTGGTTCAGGATGGTGCTTCCCCCACAAAAGCAGCTTGCAATTGATCAATACTCTCCTGCTGTTGCAGAACACTCTTGTAGTCATAGAAGATCATGGCTCCCCAGTGGCCTCTGATGAGCTTCATCACAAGTTTTTTGAAGGAAGTGAACCAGCTGACTTCTTCTGTGTGCAATGCAGCTTATATACGGCTCTGTGCAATGAAAGTTAACAAGAGATTACAGTTCACAACTAGACAATCAGATTGTCTCTACTATACCTATGCATTACACATCCAGAAACTTATTGCACACCCCTCGTATTTAAAATTTTAGATTACATACTTTATACATTTAATATTTTCAGTGTCATCTTCGAAATTTTCCATTGGAGCTATTGAGATGTAATATTAATTTATAACATGTTTTCTTTAATGTTTCTAGGAAGAGCACATTGGACTTTATACATGTGTGGTATCAAACCGTGCAGGAGATGCTAAAAAAGAATTTGCTGTAAAGGTTCATAGTAAGTTCAGATAGAGTTATTACCTCTTTTGGGTATATACACCATTGCACACAGGCATTATTCTCCACTTGTTAGGAATAGTTGGTAAAATGACATGTACAGTACACTAATGAAAATGATTGTCCATTTTGACAAGTAAGGATATTAAAGTATATATAAATATATGTGCGTGTATATATATTGTAATGACGTGGGGTAGTTGGCTTGGAAGAGAGGTGTCAGTGGTGCAGTGTTAGGTGCTCAAATGAGGGTCCACACACAGCTTTCCAGGATTAAGTAAATGAAAATATTGGTTTACTGGCATCAGCATGCATCAACAGAAAACAAAATAACAATCACCTAGCCTTCTCTCAGGGTACCTATCTCATTTTTTGAGTCCTCACTATTCTTGGGCAGCTAATATGCATACATAAAGTTTCTCAAAGTCTCTCCAGTCCTGTCTCTCACAGGTACTGTATATCACAGGCTCCTGTCTGGCTTGACTGTGACTGCCACAGCCAGTGCCAGATTAAGGTCCATATGGGCCTGGAGCTGAAATTGATGAAAAGCCTATTGTGTGCCGCCACGGGGGATGAGACCAGCACAGTGGGGGAGGAGGTGGGATGGCTAGTGATGTAGGGGAATATACACACACAGATATAAATATAACATATATATATATATATTAGGGGTGAGCGGGTTCGGATTTCTGAAATCCGAATCCCCCCAAGCCCCCCCGATCCGAGTCCGATCCGAATCAGGCTCGACTTTTCCCGCCTGACTCGGATCTGAAATGGAGGCAAAACGTCATCATCCCGCCTTCCGAGTCTCGCGGGTTTTGGATCCTATATAAGGTACCCGCGTCAGCGCCATTTTCTCACTCGGCTGTGGACAGTGAAGAGGGAGGGTGGGAGTTAGGGCTGTGTAGTGTAGTGTAGTGTAGTGTAGTGCTGCTGTTGTCCACTACTTCAAAGTCCATAGGGGCTGGCTGTGTGTGCTGTGCTGCTGTTGTTAATAGGGGCTGTGTCCACTACTTCAAAGTCCATAGGGGCTGGCTGGACTGTGTTGTGCAGTCAGTTGTCCATAGGGGCTGTGTCCACTACAAAGTCCTGTGCAGTGTCCCAGTCCTAAAGGGGTGCTGTAGTGTTGTCCAGGGGGTGCTCTGTCCATCAGGGGTGCTCCCCCCAAGTGCTAAAAAAATAATATATTTTCTGTGTTTGTGAATTGTATGCGCAGTAGCCGCACGTGCATCAACAAAGTAGTGCCAAGCGTGCGCCTGTGTCATAAGTAAAGGGCCGGCTGGCTTGACCGTTAAAGGGTGCTGTAACCCCCGAAAGTACACTCCAGTCCAAACCAAAAAAAAAATTATTTTCTGTGTTTGTGAATTGTGTGCGCAGTAGCCGCACGTGCATCAACAAGGTAGTGCCAAGCGTGCGCCTGTGTCATAAGTAAAGGGGCGGCTGGCTTGACCGTTAAAGGGTGCTGTAACCCTGAAAGTACACTCCAGTCCAAACCAAAAAAAAAATTATTTTCTGTGTTTGTGAATTGTGTGCGCAGTAGCCGCACGTGCATCAACAAAGTAGTGCCAAGCGTGCGCCTGTGTCATAAGTAAAGGGCCGGCTGGCTTGACCGTTAAAGGGTGCTGTAACCCCCGAAAGTACACTCCAGTCCAAACCAAAAAAAAAATTATTTTCTGTGTTTGTGAATTGTGTGCGCAGTAGCCGCACGTGCATCAACAAAGTAGTGCCAAGCGTGCGCCTGTGTCATAAGTAAAGGGCCGGCTGGCTTGACCGTTAAAGGGTTCTGTAACCCCCAAAGTACACTCCAAACCAAAAAAATATATATTTTCTGTGTTTGTGACTTGTGTGCACTGTGGCTGCACGTGCATCAACAAAGGAGCAGCGCCAAGCGTGCGCCTGTGTCCCATAAGTAAAGAGCCGGCTGGCTCATTTCTTAAAGGGTGGTGTAACCCACAAAGTGCACTACTCTCCAGCAAAAATAAAAAAATATTTTCTGTGTTTGTGTGCGCTTTAGCCGCACGTATATATCAATATAACATAAATGGAGGACCAAACTTTCTCCGATAAAAATAAAATAGGGAAAGATCAAGAACCACTTCCTCCTAGTGCTGTTGCTGCTGCTGGGAGTTGTTCATCATCCCAGAGAGGAAGTAGGAACATCACTACTTTTACTAAACAATTGACCCTCCAACAGTCCCTAGCGATGAGGATGAAGTACGACAGCAGTCATCCTGAAGCAAAACGTATAACTGAGGCCTTGACTGCTATGTTGGTGTTAGACGTGCATCCGGTATCCGCCATTAGTGCAGTGGGATTTAGACAATTGATGGAGGTAGTGTGTCCTCGGTTCCAAATCCCGTCTAGATTCCACCTGCATCCTTAAAGCAGCAGCGACAAGCGTGCGTCTGTCTGTTAAAGGGTGGTGACACCCTCAAAGTGTGCTACACAAACAATTAAAATATTGTTCTTTTTTTTTCTGTCTTTGTGAATTGTGTGGGCTGTAGCCGCACTTGCATCCTCAAAGCAGCAGCGACAAGCGTGCGTCTGTCTGTTAAAGGGTGTTGTAACTCTCAAAGTGCTCTAAAAAATAAAAAAAATTTTTTAATGTGTTTGTGACTTGTGTGCGATGTAGCCGCACTTGCATCCTCAAAGCAGCAGCGACAAGCGTGCGTCTGTCTGTTAAAGGGTGGTGACACCCTCAAAGTGTGCTACACAAACAATAAAAATATTCTTCTTTTTTCTGTCTTTGTGAATTGTGTGGGCTGTAGCCGCACCTGCATCCTTAAAGCAGCAGCGACAAGCGTGCGTCTGTCTGTTAAAGGGTGGTGACACCCTCAAAGTGTGCTACACAAACAATAAAAATATTCTTCTTCTTTTTTCTGTCTTTGTGAATTGTGTGGGCTGTAGCCGCACCTGCATCCTTAAAGCAGCAGCGACAAGCGTGCGTCTGTCTGTTAAAGGGTGGTGACACCCTCAAAGTGTGCTACACAAACAATTAAAATATTGTTCTTTTTTTTTCGGTCTTTGTGAAATGTGTGGGCTGTAGCTGCACCTGCATCCTTAAAGCAGCAGCGACAAGCGTGCGTCTGTCTGTTAAAGGGTGTTGTAACTCTCAAAGTGCTCCAAAAAATAAAATACTATTTTTTTAATGTGTTTGTGACTTGTGTGCGATGTAGCCGCACTTCCATCCTCAAAGCAGCAGCGACAAGCGTGCGTCTGTCTGTTAAAGGGTGGTGACACCCTCAAAGTGTGCTACACAAACAATAAAAATATTCTTTTTTCTGTCTTTGTGAATTGTGTGGGCTGTAGCCGCACCTGCATCCTTAAAGCAGCAGCGACAAGCGTGCGTCTGTCTGTTAAAGTGTGGTAACACCCTCAAAGTGTGCTACACAAACAATTAAAATATTCTTCTTTTTTTTCGGTCTTTGTGAAATGTGTGGGCTGTAGCCGCACCTGCATCCTTAAAGCAGCAGCGACAAGCGTGCGTCTGTCTGTTAAAGGGTGGTGACACCCTCAAAGTGTGCTACACAAACAATAAAAATATTCTTCTTTTTTCTGTCTTTGTGAATTGTGTGGGCTGTAGCCGCACTTGCATCCTCAAAGCAGCAGCGACAAGCGTGCGTCTGTCTGTTAAAGGATTACATCGGTGACAGCATCCAAGTAGGCATGTCAGACAGTCCGTACCTGTACTGGCAGGAAAAAGAAGCAATTTGGAGGTCCCTGTACAAACTGGCTCTATTTTACCTGAGTTGCCCCCCCTCCAGTGTGTACTCCGAAAGAGTGTTTAGTGCAGCCAGGAATCTTGTCAGCGAAAGGCGTAGGCGGTTGCTTCCACAAAATGTGGAGAAGATGATGTTCATAAAATGAATTATCAACTCTTCCAGGGAGACCAGCCTCCAGAACGTACAGAGGGACCTGTGGTTCCAGCAGGGACGAATTAATACTCTGTGAGGATGAGGATGTACACACTGAAGAGGGTGAGGAATCGGTGGATGAGGAGGATGAGGATGACATCTTGCCTCCGTAGAGCCAGTTTGTGCAGGGACAGATTAATTGCCAGCTTGTTTTGTGGGGGCCCAAACGAACCAATCATTTCAGCCACAGTTGTGTGGCAGAAACTGGCGCTGAAATGATTGGTTTGTTAAAGTGTGCATGTCCTGTTTATACAACTTAGGGGTGGGTGGGAGGGCCCAAGGACAATTCCATCTTGCACCTCTTTTTTTACTTTGCATTATGTACAGTTTGGGGCCTAGTTTTTCAAACTGCCATCCTGTCTGCCACTGCAGTTTCACGCCTAGATGGGTCACGTGTTTGTGCCGCCCACTCGTGTCGCTTAGCATAGTCATCCAGCTACCTCGGTGCAACCTTTTGGACATAAAAACACTATTGTGAGGTGTGAGGTGTTCAGAATAGACTGGAAATGAGTGGAAATTAAGGTTATTGAGTTTAATAATAGCATAGGAGCAGAAAAACCTACAAATTCTGTGATTTTAGCTGTTTTTATGCTTTTTTTCAAAAAAATACAGATCCAAAACACAAAACCCAGAACCCAAAACACGGAAGGGTGGTTTTGGCAAAACCAATCCAGATCCAAAACACGAAGAAAGATCCAGATCCAAAACCAAAACACAAAACACGAAAAGTGGCCGGTGCACACCCCTAATATATATATATATATATATATATATATATATATTAGGGGTGAGCGGGTTCGGATTTCTGAAATCCGAACCCCCCCGAGCCCCCCCGATCCGAGTCCGATCCGAATCAGGCTCGACTTTTCCCGCCTGACTCGGATCTGAAATCGAGGCAAAACGTCATCATCCCGCCTTCCGAGTCTCGCGGGTTTTGGATCCTATATAAGGTACCCACGTCGGCGCCATTTTCTCACTCGGCTGTGGACAGTGAAGAGGGAGGGTGGGAGTTAGGGCTGTGTAGTGTAGTGTAGTGTAGTGCTGCTGTTGTCCACTACTTCAAAGTCCATAGGGGCTGGTTGTGTTGTGCTGTGCTGCTGTTGTTAATAGGGGCTGTGTCCACTACTTCAAAGTCCATAGGGGCTGGCTGGACTGTGTTGTGCAGTCAGTTCTCCATAGGGGCTGTGTCCACTCCAAAGTCCTGTGCAGTGTCCCAGTCCTAAAGGGGTGCTGTAGTGTTGTCCAGGGGGTGCTCTGTCCATCAGGGATGCTCCCCCCAAGTGCTAAAAAAATAATATATTTTCTGTGTTTGTGAATTGTGTGCGCAGTAGCCGCACGTGCATCAACAAAGTAGTGCCAAGCGTGCGCCTGTGTCATAAGTAAAGGGCCGGCTGGCTTGACCGTTAAAGGGTGCTGTAACCCCCGAAAGTACACTCCAGTCCAAACCAAAAAAAAAATTTTTTTCTGTGTTTGTGAATTGTGTGCGCAGTAGCCGCACGTGCATCAACAAAGTAGTGCCAAGCGTGCGCCTGTGTCATAAGTAAAGGGCCGGCTGGCTTGACCGTTAAAGGGTTCTGTAATCCCCAAAGTACACTCCAAACCAAAAAAATATATATTTTCTGTGTTTGTGACTTGTGTGCACTGTGGCTGCACGTGCATCAACAAAGGAGCAGCGCCAAGCGTGCGCCTGTGTCCCATAAGTAAAGAGCCAGCTGGCTCATTTCTTAAAGGGTGGTGTAACCCACAAAGTGCACTACTCTCCAGCAAAAATAAAAAAATATTTTCTGTGTTTCTGTGCGCTTTAGCCGCACGTATATATAAATATAACATAAATGGAGGACCAAACTTTCTCCGATAAAAATAAAATAGGGAAAGATCAAGAACCACTTCCTCCTAGTGCTGTTGCTGCTGCTGGGAGTTGTTCATCATCCCAGAGAGGAAGTAGGAACATCACTACTTTTACTAAACAATTGACCCTCCAACAGTCCCTAGCGATGAGGATGAAGTACGACAGCAGTCATCCTGAAGCAAAACGTATAACTGAGGCCTTGACTGCTATGTTGGTGTTAGACGTGCATCCGGTATCCGCCATTAGTGCAGTGGGATTTAGACAATTGATGGAGGTAGTGTGTCCTCGGTTCCAAATCCCGTCTAGATTCCACCTGCATCCTCAAAGCAGCAGCGACAAGCGTGCGTCTGTCTGTTAAAGGGTGGTGACACCCTCAAAGTGTGCTACACAAACAATTAAAATATTGTTCTTTTTTTTTCTGTCTTTGTGAAATGTGTGGGCTGTAGCCGCACCTGCATCCTTAAAGCAGCAGTGACAAGCGTGCGTCTGTCTGTTAAAGGGTGGTGACACCCTCAAAGTGTGCTACACAAACAATAAAAATATTCTTCTTTTTTCTGTCTTTGTGAATTGTGTGGGCTGTAGCCGCACCTGCATCCTTAAAGCAGCAGCGACAAGCGTGCGTCTGTCTGTTAAAGGGTGGTGACACCCTCAAAGTGTGCTACACAAACAATAAAAATATTCTTCTTCTTTTTTCTGTCTTTGTGAATTGTGTGGGCTGTAGCCGCACTTGCATCCTCAAAGCAGCAGCGACAAGCGTGCGTCTGTCTGTTAAAGGGTGGTGTAACCCTCAAAGTGCGCTCCACAAACAATAAAAATATTCTTTTTTTTTTCTGTCTTTGTGAATTGTGTGGGCTGTAGCCGCACTTGCATCCTCAAAGCAGCAGCGACAAGCGTGCGTCTGTCTGTTAAAGGATTACATCGGTGACAGCATCCAAGTAGGCATGTCAGACAGTCCGTACCTGTACTGGCAGGAAAAAGAAGCAATTTGGAGGTCCCTGTACAAACTGGCTCTATTTTACCTGAGTTGCCCCCCCTCCAGTGTGTACTCCGAAAGAGTGCTTAGTGCAGCCGGGAACCTTGTCAGCGAAAGGCGTAGGCGGTTGCTTCCACAAAATGTGGAGAAGATGATGTTCATAAAATGAATTATCAACTCTTCCAGGGAGACCAGCCTCCAGAACGTACAGAGGGACCTGTGGTTCCAGCAGGGATGAATTAATACTCTGTGAGGATGAGGATGTACACACTGAAGAGGGTGAGGAATCGGTGGATGAGGAGGATGAGGATGACATCTTGCCTCCGTAGAGCCAGTTTGTGCAGGGACAGATTAATTGCCAGCTTGTTTTGTGGGGGCCCAAACGAACCAATCATTTCAGCCACAGTTGTGTGGCAGACCCTGGCGCTGAAATGATTGGTTTGTTAAAGTGTGCATGTCCTGTTTATACAACATAAGGGTGGGTGGGAGGGCCCAAGGACAATTCCATCTTGCACCTCTTTTTTTTCTTTGCATTATGTACAGTTTGGGGCCTAGTTTTTCAAACTGCCATCCTGTCTGCCACTGCAGTTTCACGCCTAGATGGGTCACGTGTTTGTGCCGCCCACTCGTGTCGCTTAGCATAGTCATCCAGCTACCTCGGTGCAACCTTTTGGACATAAAAACACTATTGTGAGGTGTGAGGTGTTCAGAATAGACTGGAAATGAGTGGAAATTAAGGTTATTGAGGTTAATAATAGCATAGGAGCAGAAAAACCTACAAATTCTGTGATTTTAGCTGTTTTTATGCTTTTTTTCAAAAAAATACAGATCCAAAACACAAAACCCAGAACCCAAAACACGGAAGGGTGGTTTTGGCAAAACCAATCCAGATCCAAAACACGAAGAAAGATCCAGATCCAAAACCAAAACACAAAACACGAAAAGTGGCCGGTGCACACCCCTAATATATATATATATATATATATATATATATATATATATATTAGGGGTGAGCGGGTTCGGATTTCTGAAATCCGAACCCCCCCGAGCCCCCCCGATCCGAGTCCGATCCGAATCAGGCTCGACTTTTCCCGCCTGACTCGGATCTGAAATCGATGCAAAACGTCATCATCCCGCCTTCCGAGTCTCGCGGGTTTTGGATCCTATATAAGGTACCCGCGTCGGCGCCATTTTCTCACTCGGCTGTGGACAGTGAAGAGGGAGGGTGGGAGTTAGGGCTGTGTAGTGTAGTGTAGTGTAGTGCTGCTGTTGTCCACTACTTCAAAGTCCATAGGGGCTGGCTGTGTTGTGCTGTGCTGCTGTTGCTAATAGGGGCTGTGTCCACTACTTCAAAGTCCATAGGGGCTGGCTGGACTGTGTTGTGCAGTCAGTTGTCCATAGGGGCTGTGTCCACTCCAAAGTCCTGTGCAGTGTCCCAGTCCTAAAGGGGTGCTGTAGTGTTGTCCAGGGGGTGCTCTGTCCATCAGGGGTGCTCCCCCCAAGTGTTAAAAAAATAATATATTTTCTGTGTTTGTGAATTGTGTGCGCAGTAGCCGCACGTGCATCAACAAAGTAGTGCCAAGCGTGCGCCTGTGTCATAAGTAAAGGGCCGGCTGGCTTGACCGTTAAAGGGTGCTGTAACCCCCGAAAGTACACTCCAGTCCAAACCAAAAAAAAAACTATTTTCTGTGTTTGTGAATTGTGTGCGCAGTAGCCGCACGTGCATCAACAAAGTAGTGCCAAGCGTGCGCCTGTGTCATAAGTAAAGGGCCGGCTGGCTTGACCGTTAAAGGGTGCTGTAACCCCCGAAAGTACACTCCAGTCCAAACCAAAAAAAAAATTATTTTCTGTGTTTGTGAATTGAGTGCGCAGTAGCCGCACGTGCATCAACAAAGTACTGCCAAGCGTGCGCCTGTGTCATAAGTAAAGGGCCGGCTGGCTTGACCGTTAAAGGGTGCTGTAACCCCCAAAGTACACTCCAGTCCAAACCAAAAAAAAAATTATTTTCTGTGTTTGTGAATTGTGTGCGCAGTAGCCGCACGTGCATCAACAAAGTAGTGCCAAGCGTGCGCCTGTGTCATAAGTAAAGGGCCGGCTGGCTTTACCGTTAAAGGGTGCTGTAACCCCCGAAAGTACACTCCAGTCCAAACCAAAAAAAAAAATATTTTCTGTGTTTGTGAATTGTGTGCGCAGTAGCCGCACGTGCATCAGCAAAGTAGTGCCAAGCGTGCGCCTGTGTCATAAGTAAAGGGGCGGCTGGCTTGACCGTTAAAGGGTGCTGTAACCCCGAAAGTACACTCCAGTCCAAACCCAAAAAAAAATTATTTTCTGTGTTTGTGAATTGTGTGCGCAGTAGCCGCACGTGCATCAACAAAGTAGTGCCAAGCGTGCGCCTGTGTCATAAGTAAAGGGCCGGCTGGCTTGACCATTAAAGGGTGCAGTAACCCCCGAAAGTACACTCCAGTCCAAACCAAAAAAAAAATTATTTTCTGTGTTTGTGAATTGTGTGCGCAGTAGCCGCACGTGCATCAACAAAGTAGTGCCAAGCGTGCGCCTGTGTCATAAGTAAAGGGCCGGCTGGCTTGACTGTTAAAGGGTGCTGTAACCCCCGAAAGTACACTCCAGTCCAAACCAAAAAAAAAATTATTTTTCTGTGTTTGTGAATTGTGTGCGCAGTAGCCGCACGTGCATCAACAAAGTAGTGCCAAGCGTGCGCCTGTGTCATAAGTAAAGGGCCGGCTGGCTTGACCGTTAAAGTGTTCTGTAACCCCCAAAGTACACTCCAAACCAAAAAAATATATATTTTCTGTGTTTGTGACTTGTGTGGACTGTGGCTGCACGTGCATCAACAAAGGAGCAGCGCCAAGCGTGCGCCTGTGTCCCATAAGTAAAGAGCCGGCTGGCTCATTTCTTAAAGGGTGGTGTAACCCACAAAGTGCACTACTCTCCAGCAAAAATAAAAAAATATTTTCTGTGTTTGTGTGCGCTTTAGCCGCACGTATATATCAATATAACATAAATGGAGGACCAAACTTTCTCCGATAAAAATAAAATAGGGAAAGATCAAGAACCACTTCCTCCTAGTGCTGTTGCTGCTGCTGGGAGTTGTTCATCATCCCAGAGAGGAAGTAGGAACATCACTACTTTTACTAAACAATTGACCCTCCAACAGTCCCTAGCGATGAGGATGAAGTACGACAGCAGTCATCCTGAAGCAAAACGTATAACTGAGGCCTTGACTGCTATGTTGGTGTTAGACGTGCATCCGGTATCCGCCATTAGTGCAGTGGGATTTAGACAATTGATGGAGGTAGTGTGTCCTCGGTTCCAAATCCCATCTAGATTCCACCTGCATCCTCAAAGCAGCAGCGACAAGCGTGCGTCTGTCTGTTAAAGGGTGGTGACACCCTCAAAGTGTGCTACACAAACAATTAAAATATTGTTCTTTTTTTTTCTGTCTTTGTGAATTGTGTGGGCTGTAGCCGCACTTGCATCCTCAAAGCAGCAGCGACAAGCGTGCGTCTGTCTGTTAAAGGGTGTTGTAACTCTCAAAGTGCTCCAAAAAAAAAAAAAAATGTTTTAATGTGTTTGTGACTTGTGTGCGATGTAGCCGCACTTGCATCCTCAAAGCAGCAGCAACAAGCGTGCGTCTGTCTGTTAAAGGGTGGTGACACCCTCAAAGTGTGCTACACAAACAATAAAAATATTCTTCTTCTTTTTTCTGTCTTTGTGAATTGTGTGGGCTGTAGCCGCACCTGCATCCTTAAAGCAGCAGCGACAAGCGTGCGTCTGTCTGTTAAAGGGTGGTGACACCCTCAAAGTGTGCTACACAAACAATAAAAATATTCTTCTTCTTTTTTCTGTCTTTGTGAATTGTGTGGGCTGTAGCCGCACCTGCATCCTTAAAGCAGCAGCGACAAGCGTGCGTCTGTCTGTTAAAGGGTGGTGACACCCTCAAAGTGTGCTACACAAACAATAAAAATACTCTTCTTCTTTTTTCTGTCTTTGTGAATTGTGTGGGCTGTAGCCGCACCTGCATCCTTAAAGCAGCAGCGACAAGCGTGCGTCTGTCTGTTAAAGGGTGGTGACACCCTCAAAGTGTGCTACACAAACAATTAAAATATTGTTCTTTTTTTTTCAGTCTTTGAGAAATGTGTGGGCTGTAGCCGCACCTGCATCCTTAAAGCAGCAGCGACAAGCGTGCGTCTGTCTGTTAAAGGATTACATCGGTGACAGCATCCAAGTAGGCATGTCAGACAGTCCGTACCTGTACTGGCAGGAAAAAGAAGCAATTTGGAGGTCCCTGTACAAACTGGCTCTATTTTACCTGAGTTGCCCCCCCTCCAGCGTGTACTCCGAAAGAGTGTTTAGTGCAGCCGGGAACCTTGTCAGCGACAGGCGTAGGAGGTTGCTTCCACAAAATGTGGAGAAGATGATGTTCATAAAATGAATTATCAACTCTTCCAGGGAGACCAGCCTCCAGAACGTACAGAGGGACCTGTGGTTCCAGCAGGGACAAATTAATACTCTGTGAGGATGAGGATGTACACACTGAAGAGGGTGAGGAATCGGTGGATGAGGAGGATGAGGATGACATCTTGCCTCCGTAGAGCCAGTTTGTGCAGGGACAGATTAATTGCCAGCTTGTTTTGTGGGGGCCCAAACGAACCAATCATTTCAGCCACAGTTGTGTGGCAGACCCTGGCGCTGAAATGATTGGTTTGTTAAAGTGTGCATGTCCTGTTTATACAACATAAGGGTGGGTGGGAGGGCCCAAGGACAATTCCATCTTGCACCTCTTTTTTTTCTTTGCATTATGTACAGTTTGGGGCCTAGTTTTTCAAACTGCCATCCTGTCTGCCACTGCAGTTTCACGCCTAGATGGGTCACGTGTTTGTGCCGCCCACTCGTGTCGCTTAGCATAGTCATCCAGCTACCTCGGTGCAACCTTTTGGACATAAAAACACTATTGTGAGGTGTGAGGTGTTCAGAATAGACTGGAAATGAGTGGAAATTAAGGTTATTGAGGTTAATAATAGCATAGGAGCAGAAAAACCTACAAATTCTGTGATTTTAGCTGTTTTTATGCTTTTTTTCAAAAAAATACAGATCCAAAACACAAAACCCAGAACCCAAAACACGGAAGGGTGGTTTTGGCAAAACCAATCCAGATCCAAAACACGAAGAAAGATCCAGATCCAAAACCAAAACACAAAACACGAAAAGTGGCCGGTGCACACCCCTAATATATATACAGTATATATATATATATATATATATATATATATACACAAAATGCAGTCGGGTGGCACTTACTGCGCAACATGGATTTCAATAGCCCGATGCCTTCCGAGAGAACCCCGCCATGCGGAATCCATCATATAATCATATACACCACTGTCGGTGGCACTCAGGTAATAAAACAGAACTTGACACAGGTAGTAAATTTCGATACGTTGGAATACTTCTGTGTCAAGAGCTGTTTTATTACCTGAGTGCCGCCGACAGTGGTGTGTGTGTGTGTGTGTGTATATATATTATATATAAATATATATATATATATATATATTAGTTCAATGGTCTAGAAAATATGGAAATAACTTACACAGCTATAATGGCTATAGTAGTCAACGTTCCAGTTATTTATATAACCAGATATATCCTAAAGACAGTAGATAACTGAAACGTCGACTAGTATAGCTGCTGTAGCTGCAAAATATGCATCCATATATCCAGGGCTGGACTAAGGTCTGTGGGGGCCCCTGGGCAACAAACTTGTGGGGGCCCCTATATACTACCATTTCTCTTCACCCTAGGATTTTTTGTCTTTCTATTCACCTTAATGACCCTTATGCAATGTCCCCAGTAATGGTTTCCCCTATACAGTGCTCCTTATGCAGTGCCCCATGTAGTAGTCCCTCCTATGCAGTGCCCCCTGTAGTAGTACCCCTTATGCAGTGCCCCCAGTATTGTCTTCCCTATGCAGTGCCCCTTATATAATGCTCACAGTAGTGGTCCCCTCTATACAGTGCCCCCAGTAGTTGTCCCCCCTATGCATTGCCCGCAGTAGTATTCCCCCCTATGCAGTGTCCTTTATATAGTGCCCACAGTAGTATTCCCCCAAAAGCATTGCCCCCAGTAGTAGTCCCCCCATGCTCTGCCCCCAGTAGTAGTCCCCACCATGCTCTGTCCCCAGTAGTAGTCCCCCCTATACAGTGCCCCCAATAGTAGTCCCCCCATACAGTGCCCCAGTCCAGTAGTAGTCCCCCATGCTCTGCCCCCAGTAGTAGTCCCCACCTATACAGTGCCCCAGTAGTAGCCCCCCTATGCATTGCCCCCAGTAGCAAACACGGTACTATACAGTGCCCCCATGAAGTGGTCACCCTATACAGTGACCCTTATAGCTGCCCCCCTATACAGGGACATCTGTAACGCTCCCTCCCCTCCTATGCAGTGACAGAGCCCCACACACACAAAAAGAGTCTGTCTGACTCTCATCGGCTGCTGTAACATACACACAGCTGCCACCGGCTGCTGTGTGTATGTCACTGTGTAGTGTGGACTGCGCTCACTGCCCGGTCTACACTAGCGGAGCGGACACTAGCGGCGGGTGCAGACAGCGCACCACAGCTAGTGGGGGCCCCTCTGTGTGTGGGGGCCCAGGGACGACTGCCCCTGTCGCCCCTCCCTTAATCCAGCCCTGCATATATCCCTATATATCACAATACAACTTTTAAAATCTTTGGTCAGTATCAGAGCTCCCAGATGGAGCATACCTTTTAGAGGCATTGCACTCAGGCTCCAGGACACCAGGTTCCTAAACAGCGTCAGCCTGTCCCCGAATAGCAGCAGTAGCTGCTGCACAACTCAGTCACTATCACGGACACCAGCAGCCCCTCACTACCTTCATGGAGCTCAGATAGTTGCTGGCTTTGGGCAACATGGTAGGAGTAGTGGTGCTCGAGTGACGTCATGTGGCACGCAGAAGGAGCCCTATAACTGTACGCAGTGCAGTGAGGGCTTATGAAGCCTTCCACTGCTCCACAAGTATTATGCCCAGTGGTACTTGAACCGTCGGTGGGTGGGCAAGTAGAAGTACAACATTGCGATTTCAGTGAGCGTGTCTTGGGCTGCTAGTTACCAGACTTTGGCCTGTCACTGGCAACCGATGCATCGGCTGTGTGTGGCGTCCTCCAGTGGTCGGCGCCCCTAGGCAGCTGCCTATTATTAGCGCCAGCCCTGTATATTATAGATAGATATAGATATATATATATATATAATGTATATACACATATACAGTGTGTATACATATATATTTAAGATATATATATATATATATATATATATATACACACATATAATGGGTGTATATACATATATGTATTATAATTATGTGTCTATATTTAAAATATATATATATATATCTATATATGTGTGTATAGATAGATAGATATATAATATATACTCAGCCTGTCCCCTGCATTATATAACTAATTTATTCTACAACTGCTATAAAGCAGCAGCAGGACTGACAAGCATCTCACCTACTGCTGCTACTGCCAGGCCGCCTTCACGGAGCTCCTGTGGCTATGGTGCCCGGAAGACATTAGTGGCTGCTTGAAGGTGTGGTAGTGGTGACGGGCGGCTCTTGTGACGTCACGCGCAAGTGACGCGGAGGCGGCGCCACTGCTGAGTCCCTGTGTTATCAGCGCTGGGACTGGGAGGGCTAGTGAAGCCCAGCCCTCCACTGTGCGCCGCCATCATGGCGGCTTTTGATCATACCCCATTGCCAGAGAGGAAAAAGGGAGGGGGTGCGCGGCCAGGAGGGTGGGTGTGCGGCGGGGTGGGGAAGTGCGCGACCGGGTGGGGGGCCAGACAGCTACTGGCAGGCTGCTGTAGAAGGGAAAAAATAAATCCTGTATACAGCAGCACACATATACATCAGATGTCTGTGGGCCTATTCTGATGGTGGGCCTGGAACTGAAGCTCCATCCACCCCCTTAGTAATCCGGCGCTGGCAACAGCTGCTCACATTTATGGCCTCACAATCTGGCCTTCTACCTTGCAGGTAACATAGGCTCCAGCCTACTCACATTCACATAGCTAAGTCCCAGAATTTGGTGGTCTTCCCTGTCTCCCACAAGTCTAGGCTCAGGCCTCCTGGCCCTCAATGGCTTGCTAGCACAATGAGCTCTGTCTGGCTTCCACAATCCCACTTGGACTGTCCGACTGCTCCGGCCTCACCTGGGCTCTGAATCCATTGGGCAGCCTCTAGGTGTGTTCCCACACTCCTTTTCTTCTCTGTGTGGGTGGATATCTCCTGCCCCACACAGAATCTACTGTTCACCAGTGCCATCTCTGGCGATACTGTCACAATATATATATTACAGACAGTGTAGAGAATATAGAGCACCTGATAGTGTGTAGTGTATATAAATCTAACCTAACCAGTGAAAAGAGAAAAAAAATAAAAACAATATCATCTCTTATTCATAGTTCTTTGGACAAAAGACCCATCAAATGATATAATACATGTAAATGGAAAGAAATAAAACATAGTGTGCACTCTGATAAATTTACACTGCAGTAAAACCAAATAATTAGAATTAAAACCCATACATACGAACATTAAGTCCCAAGCATTTGCTATACAGATGGTTTAAAGGATAAAACAATTTATTACAAGCAGTGAAATAAAAATAGTAGGTAGCAAAAAGACATAAAATATAGTTCTTATCTATCCATAGAGGGGTCTCAAGTAAAGTGTCTCGGTCCCTGTTCCTGAGACCCCTCAATGGGCAGATAAGAGTATTTGTGATCACCTTACTATATCATTCCTTCATCAACAATTAACCCTTCTTCAAAAAAACAGTAACTACATTTGCGTCATTGTAACAAGCCCATTAAATATAATTAATATAATTTATCTATTTATAATCGTTACATTCATTGTCCCCATTAATAGTTAGCCCCAACATCATCAAATAGTTCCATTTATGTACATTTACCCCCTAATTACCTTCCTCAGTCTCATTAAAATGAAAACTTAATTAACCCCAATAAAGCATTAACCTCTTATTCCTACTATTACTATCATAATTGATGACTAATCCACCCAATACCCTATCTTACCTGTTGGATATCTTATGTGTTCCTCTTGTTACAGCCACAGAGTTCAGAAAGCAGCAGCCTGCCAGGCAGGCCATGCTGATGCTGTGATTGAAGAGGAGGGACCACCAGAGGGTAGACGGGGTCTTGCGCCCTATTGCTGCAGTGCACTGCCCCTGGTAGGGGATATGGATACAGTTACGACTACTTTCTCCCTCTGCTCCCTGGTTTACAGAGTTTTTTTTCATCTATCTTACCCAATCTAGGTGCAAGATCGCAGCTTTGGCTCCCCTGATGTGTCCCCACCCCCTCTCTGACTGCCAGGATACTGCCACGTCTGCCCCTCACCCTCTAGCTGCACCTCTGATCTTGTTGTTTGGTGATTTAGCAGAACAACTGCATTTCCATACATTCTGCACAACCAACTTTCAGTAACTTAAATATTCCTACACAAAGGGCCAAATGTGAGAGTTTAGAAAATGTGAGAGTCCGAGAACATACAAACTCTCATGTTTTTCAGACTCAAAAAACTCTCACGATTTAAACTCTCATCTAGATAATTTCCCATTTTGAAGATACAGCTCAACCAATATAATAGTGTGAGAGCTTACTGCTAAACTCACATTTTCTAAACTCCCACTCTATTACATTTGGCCCAAAGTGCCTTGGTTTACTAAAATATATTTTATTGGTACGCATAAAACAAGAATAACCCTCCTCAATATGATTTATTCTTGTCTAGCTGACACATATTCTAGCTAGATAAAAAGGGAAAGAAAAAAGATATTAAAGTAAACAAAAACTATGTATCAATAAAAAGCTTACTGTCACAAATGTAACAAAATAATTAAAGTGCAACAAAGTAATTGTAATTACAAATGCAGTCTAAACACATACAGTAACATGCCCAATGAGGAGTAGATAATAGGTCAGCGTCATACTTTCCAACTGGGAGTATTAGTGGTAGAAATTAGTGCTAAGGTCCTTCAAAAAATTGCAGTTAATCCATGAAAATGTCCTGGTCAATGAATATTATAAATTGGAAAAGCAGATATAGTGGCAGCTGTCATAGGTGTATAGTTAGCAAATATGTCTAGCGGTGTTAGTAGATATCAGAAGCTTGTTTCACCAGAGTATATAACCAAACCTGTAGGGTGTATTTTTTCCTGATGGATTGGTCCAATTTCTGTAGTTACAGTATGCTGGTTAGGAGAAGGCTTCTCTGGATCCCGTGCATAGATATGGTAGATGCTTCTGTAGGCAGGTGCTGCTGATATTTCTTTACGTCCAGGAACTCCAGCCGGACCAAGGGTTTCACTCAAACTGTGAGCCATGTCAGGCAGAAAATAGCTGGCCTCTATAGAGGACAGCAGATTCCAGCACTGAAACAGTAGTAGGTGGCTATTAGCAGGTCACTCAGCGCTATCACGTTTTGTCTAATGATAACACTTTTTCAAAGCAGTGATATTCTATCTAGGCCTTATTTATTCACTCCTGGCTTAGACATGCTCAGAGCCTAGAACTGTTACATGGCCCAGGAAATAATTATGATATCTCAATAGCTTTGCAACTGACCATTCCCATCACCCTATAAGATGACTAACAACACTGAATGGATTTGGCATTCCAGAGTTAGTGCTATAGTTATCATATAACACACACATGCAATAATATGTTTGCATAAAGCCATTAATTGACAACTATACACCTTGTAGTAACTAAGTAATAAGCAATACGTGACTCCTTATTCATAATTATGAATATTGTTTTTTTGTAGTGCCTCCGAATATTGCGGGCATCAGTGGAATCCATAATATTACAGTGCTGCAAAACAAGCAAATTAATCTGGAATGTAAATCAGAAGCTCTCCCAGCACCAGACATTACCTGGCTAAAGGATGATAGTCCACTATTGGTACATTTTTAATATATTTGTTGTCTGGGTTTCTTAGGTTGTTTTATTGTTTTGCAAGTGATGCTGTTTACCTGGCTATATCAGTCCATGTCTGGACGGTTAGCAGTCTTTCACAGGTTTTTATACTTCTGCCACTTTTAGAGGGTAATTCAATTCTGAGCAATGGCCAAGATGTGCGTTCCAGAATGGCACATTGTGACCACCAACATCGACAATGTTTCCTCCCACCCCATAGATGTGAAACAAGGTTGGGTTACCATAATATAATGTGCACATCGGTACATCGTGACCCAATATTGCGCAGAATTATATTACCTCTTTAGTATGCTGGTGTTTATGTTTGTTTATTATTGCTGGACACAGTTTCATCACTTACGTAGATCCACAGAAATGACTAGGTTAAATATGCATGAACACTCCCCAATACTTTGTTCCAGCTATACTGTTATAATTTTGTCCCTCTACATTCCTTTGCTTCTGTGTTATATTTAGGCTACATTCACATATATGCCTTTTCCCAAGCATTCACTCCATACAAAGTGCTCCTAAGCTGGAACAAATATAGAGCAATTACATAATAGTTGTTTCATATAACAAAAGCTCCTTTTCACATCTCGACATACACTGTGGTGCAATACTATCAATACAGCAGAATATATTGTTTGTGCAATATAAGCCAGAAACAAGGATATGCCATGAAAAACATTATTTCTTGTTACTATTCTACTGAAAGATATGCACATACTATACACTAACTATATACAGATGTATCACATTCTAACTTCTCATTATGACATATTTGTCAAGACATATATTCTAGACCACCATATTCTTATTTGCTACCTTTGAAATGCCATTGTAAGCAAAGTAAAGTGCATACATGAACCATCGATGCACAGTTCTTATGGTATTATAATTAAAATCAGACAGCAGCGCATCTGTGAACATAAATATAACATGTTTACTGTCTAGAGACAGCATTTTGCTGCTTCTGTTTCTTTGTAAAAAGGAAAATGATGGTATCCGAAGCCCAAACTTTGACTTTGTATTTCTGCAACTTCACCAGTAAAACATGTCTCTGACATATCATCAGATTGTTTGCCATGAGTTACAATTAAATTGAATTCTTTATCACAAGAACCTGAGGATAGCCCATCTGAGATATACGTTTTTAAAATCTATTGTTTTACTGTATTTTACACCACTAAGTACACGTGTAAATCCTGTTTTTGTTTTTTATATTTAAATATTTTCATTATGCATTTGTCATCACACTCAGGTGGTACTTGTATATAAGTCTTGCAGCAAGAGTATTATTATATAAAATTATACATCTCTGTTTTATCCTTATTAATTCAATGTAATATTTTTGTTTTTATTTTTGTTTTATATTTTGTACCTGCCAAAACAATATTGCCAATGTTCTTTTTTGGTTACATAAGTTATGTGTTTTTTTACACTTTAATAACTGTACAACTTTATACATTGAATTAAAAAAAATTTAAATTATTTATATCTTGCTTAGCCCAGCTTCCGAGTGCAAATTGTATCTGATGGACGATATTTGAGGATTAACAATGCTGAGGTGACAGACTCTGGGAGATATACTTGTATTGCTAGTAATATTGCTGGAAAAACCACCAGAGAGTTTGTGCTGAATATCTATGGTAATAATCATCCTTAATGTGCGTTATATATTAACTTCATAGGTTGTAAAAGGAAATGTTTTTTATATGGTACTAGGTACTAGATGTTTATTATACATGTATAAACATGCATGTATACATAAATGTATAAATGTATAAATATAAATATATATACACACACACTATATACATATACAGTTTTAAAATAACACATCAAGTTTGTGGACTGCTTCCATATATATATATATATATATATATATATATATATATACATAGAAGGCAGTCCATAAACTTTGTGTATTATTTTAAAAGTTTTTTCAAATGCACTTCCATCAAGTGATTTACATTTAGACCTTCATTTACATTTAGAGGTGGAGAATGTTCAATCACAACAGTAAAAGTTAAAGAGTAAACATTTAATTTTGAATATTAATTTGTGATATTACTGTAAATATTAATGTCTAATGACAATCAGTTGTGTTGTGGTAAGGTAGGCTGGGTCTTAAATAGTCTTATTTTGGTAGAAGACCATCTTTGAATGTAGTTGTCCAAAATATTTCAAAAATAGGTCAACTTAGCAAAGACAAGTGACAGCCCATCATTACTTTAACAAGTGAAAGTCAGTAAATCTGGAAACATGTTTTCTAGTGCAGTGGAAAACCAAAAAGTACAATTATAAAACAAGCTATAAAGAGCATCGCTACAGAAAAAGGCACACCAAGAGTTACCTGTGCTACACAGGAAATGTTTATTACCGTCACCAGCCTCAGTAATCTCAGGAGACTTCGAGAATTAGGCCTTCATGGCTGAATTGCTGCAAATAAATCACCACTAAAGGAGTGGAATGATAAGAAGTGACTTGCTTGGGTCAGGCAGTGGAAATAAGATTAGTGGAAATTTGTCCTTTGTCCCTTGATCTGATTATTCCAAATGTTCAGATCTTTGGTTTTATACACTGTTGTATCTTTGTGAGATGCCTAGAAATTGAGAGGATGATGTCTGGATATGTGGTTCCCACCATAAAGCATGCGGGAGGAGACGTGATGGTGTGGGGCTACATTGCTGGTGACCCGTTGAAGATTTAGTTAGAATTGAAGGCACAATTAACCAGCATGGCTATCGAAGTATTCTACAGTTACACACCATCCTATCTAGTTTGAGCTTAGTTAGGAATAACCTTTAAATAACACTTTCCTCCAAAACAGTGTTGGTCCAAGAGGTTGTATAGTGCTAGTTCTAATAGCGGAAGCTCAACAGATTCTCTCTATATTTGCTGTCTTGTCTAGAGGGGAGATTTTCGGCAACTGTAATCCTCACGTCCGGTGTTTGCCTGTAGGATTAACTACTTTATTCAGTTTTCTATAAACTTTGTATTGCTATGAATTAATATACAGCTTTTGTCAACAGTTCCTCCTTCAATAAAAGAGGGCCCTAATTTAGTGACTACCTTTGATAACAAACCTGCTCATCTGGAGTGCATTGCTACTGGTGTCCCTTCACCACGTATATCATGGAGAAAAGATGGCTCTCTTCTGCCTGGAGACAATGAAAGGTCAGATTTGTTAGCACTTTTAGTTCAAACACAGAAAATCAGTTGAGTTTGAAATCTTATGTGAAAATGATATGATTTATCTTACTGTTTTGACTAAACAGAAATGCAACGCATTAAATTGCTTATAGTTACTGCCCTAGATTCAGGTTGTATTGCTGCATTCGCACGTTTGCATTCTGCACAAGCGTACAAGATGCAGTGCGTGTACGCAAACCAGATGATGCGATCGGGAATGCAATTGCAGTCAGTATGCAGACCCATAACTCAGTGATTGACAGGAAGTGCCGTTTGTGGGAGGTGACGGGGGGGTTGGTCGTGCTAACGCAGGCGTGTCAGTGTATTTGAACCAGAATAAGATAGGTAAATAAAGAATATAAGAGGCAAATCATATAACAGAAAGAAATGAATAGACAACAAATGTTCAGTGTCTTTTAAACTGAAGGACTCAGGCGCAATAAATGAATACCTCAAGAACACTTGTATTGGTCATTTGAACTGGCACCAGTGGAGAGGCTTCTGCCCAGTTCTTCCATGTGCTTGAGACTGGCATTTATCACACAGTTACTCTTGATTTCAGAAAAAGTACAATCAATCTTTTTTAGGTTCATTTTTATTTTTATGTTACAATACTCGTGTGCCTGATACATTGTCATAATCGATCTTGATGAGACTTTCACCTATTGCCACCTCTGTTCCCATAGAGCGCTATTGGGCTGATTCTGAGTTGAATGCAACCTTGTCCATGTCTGCGTCTTTTGGTGGTCTCCCATCTGCGACTTTATGCAAATGGCTCTGCTAAGCCATTTCCTAGTGTACATCCATGCGTCACAATGTACAAGAACAGAGATGCCCACTGTCAGCGTCCATAGATGCTGAAATACTAATTGGCACGTCTTTAGATGCCCCATCAGTCACTCCATCAAAGCTTGCACAGCCCTATGGCAGGTGCAGTTTTTTTGGCCGAGTACGGCCTCCTATGTGAGCGGTTCAGCGTCTCTGTACACAACCACTTTCAATAACACGTCTGCGACACTCCCATAAGACACCAGAAGACGGACCATCTCTATGCGCTCATGAAGCCATCTGCCTGTCACCACTCAGGAACACCTAATACATTCTCAACACATTTCTGAAACAGTAAACAAAATATGTACAACTCAGCCATTGTCTATAAATCAGTATATATATATATATATATATATATATACACACCTTAAGTGGTAGCTGCCAGCTGAGGTAAATTCTGTGAATTTACAAAACTTTCTAGAATGAAAGGGGAATACAGATGGCGCTACCAAATTTAATAATCTATATAATAAGCTAGAAAGCGTGTCTATCTGTCTGTTTATCCTTTATGCACGGCCAGAGTTTTGAACCAAGCTCCACCAAATTTGGCATGGTGGTGTAGTTTGGCCAGTATTAGGTTTTTGCCTAAGTTTGAACTTCGTCAGCATCACACACTTTCACACAATCCCTAAAAATGAGGACACTCTAACATTACACAGGTTATGGGGCTGGCTCCAGTGGAAATTGGCAGTCTGCCAAAAAACTGTGTGAAAGCTACAAAAGTATCCTTTTAACTACAGTCGGAGCAAACTTGATGACTCATACAAGTCCATATTAAATCCAGAGCCTCTGTGTTTGCATGTAACAACATAACTAGAACTTTTAACCTCACAGTCTGACAAAGAGTCACACTTTATGACTCATGCAAGTTATATTAAATCCAGAGTTAGTCTTTTTTAAAGTGATCATATATATTAGTCAGCTCTAAGGCCCTCATTCAGAGCCACTCGTAAGCGGCCGTACGCTCGTAGTGAACCAATGTTGTGCAACCACGCATGCGCCGGTGTAACAATGCGCATGTGCGTACGGCTGATTGCGATCTTTTTTTCCGTCGTTCGACGACTAGCGAACAGGAAGTGACATGTCAAATGTGATTGACAGAACAGCCCGTTTTGGGATGTTGACAGGGGTGGAGATGGGAAAACGCAGGCGTGTCGAGGCGTTTTTTGGGCGTACATAAATTATCTCATGCGAACGGCCAATGTGAACGGAACAAGTGATACGTAACTGTCTGATCCACTTTCCATTCAAACTGCTCGCTCAGCTTGTGGTCTGGTATTCTCTACCGCAATGACGATGGTCTCTTCCTCCTTCCTGTGCCTCTTCGATGTTTTTCCGATTTATCAATTGTTGCCAGAAAAACAATCAACTTAGAATTGAAAACAAGCTTGTAATGTGTTTCTCAAATAGTATTTTTTAAGTAGCACAAAACCGTACGCAGGTGAACTACTCATCTGATAATTTCAGGATTAGACAATCAATTAGCGTACCAATGTTAGAGAAAAATATGTTTTTTGGCATTTTGTATTGGGAGTTATTTTATTGCAACAATATTGTCATTATGTTTGTGTTTTTTCTTCATTTTTAAGGAGCCAAGAAAAAACTCGTCCTTTTTATTTGGCAAAGTGTTCATTAAAACTCCTAAATGGTTTTTAACCCTTTTGTTTCGGAATCAAAAATAATGTGTAGATTTCTGTTCTTTTTTTTGTGTGTTTTTTTGCGGGATTACCTATGAACCAGTTTTGTAATAATTTCACAATACAATTGAGCAGATTTTCCAGATTTTTTATTTTTTCAACACATTTTTTTTTTTATGTTTAATTGTCAGAAATCACATCTGGCTAACGTAAATAAATTTAAAAAAGAAATACCAAAAACACAAACACAAATAGTGGCAGTTGCCCAACACAAAATAACACAATTTAAAAACAATTCACAAGAAAGGAGAGGGAAGTTTTGGCCCTTAAGGAATATGGGGCAAGCACAGAAGGAATGTGGGAAAATTAGCCAGTGCTGTCATCGCCTTTTGGCCCGTTTGGCCGGGGTAGGGTGGGAGCCTGACCAGGTCCGGGAGGTCTTTCGGCTGGCCTGTCCAGAGGCAGATGTTGGGGCCTCTGGATTAGGCACAGGGCTAGGCACATTTGGAGGGATGGCTGTTGTTGTGCCAGAGGTGGAGGGTCCTGATGTTCCGGCAGGAAGGGAGGCCGGCTCCACCATGTGCTGGCGAACGAGCTGCTCCAGGGCATTTGCAATCCTGATGTTGGCCCCAGTATTTGCGGCCAGGGCCTGAGCAATGGTCACGTTGGCCGCAGCATTTTGCTCCATGGCCTCCGCCACCCGTAGCAGACTGGCGTCCATCCTCAGCAGAATCTCCGTGTGGTGATCCGATTTTAAATTGAGATCCGTGAGGAGGGCCACTGCCTGCGAGGGGGATTGCCCTGGACTGGCTTCTGCAGGGTCCCCAGCCGGATCTACTGCTTCCTCCCCTGCAGAGCCAGCAGAAATTCTGCGGCCAAGGCTCCCCTCTGCAGCAGACTCATCCGCCTGTGTCTCTGTGAGAAAAATGAGAAAAGAGTATCATTAGAATCTACATATTGTCACAAACACATTTCAGAGTTGGTAACATAACAACATTTACCTGGGACAACATGAGAAGCCGCAAAGTCTGGCATGTCCGTATCCATGTTGGACACGCCAAACACCTCCTCATCCTGCACACACCCCTGGGCCAGCTCTTCCAAGTCATTAAGCTCCAATGACACAGGGGTGGGACCCCCACCTGTCCCCCTTGCATGCCTAAACCTATCAGCCAGTTTTTGCTTCAGCCGATATTTGAAATCGCTCCATCTGTGGGTGAAAAAGTTGGCATTATTCCTGCAGTATTTGGCCCTGTAACCATTTTTTTTTTTTAAATGTAATTTTTACGTTTTGGCGTTTGACATCCCGGGTTGCACGGTCAAACTCACCCACCCTATTTACAGCATTGGCTATGTCATCCCACATTTTCCACTTCTGGCTTGCACCCATATTCCTTTCTGCCTGTGGCAGGTTGTCATGGCACATTTGGACCAAAACCTCCATCTCCTTTCTTGTGAATTGTGGCTGCCTTTTTTTTTTAGTTTGTTTCTTAGGCCGACTAGGCCCAGCAGCCTCTGACATGGCATCCTCCACTCCTTTTGTAAAAAACATTTTTAAAATTGTTATGTCAAACGTTCCCAAAATTATTGGTATCAATAATCCTTTAATACAAAAGAGACAAATACTTACCGCGCGCCTCTTGCACAGTGTTTTGCTGCTCTGTAACCATTTTAGAAAGTCAAGTTTCACTACAGCAGACCGTTTGTGAATTTCAGTGACATATTTATACATGCGTCAGCATTATTCGTCCGCATCATTGATTGTGCGATCCTATTATCCGTCCTTAATTTGAGCGGGAAAATAAAGACTATTTATGGCTTGGTGCGACTCGAGTCGAGGTGGCGGGTGATGAATGTTGGAGGTTTAGCTTGGAGGAGTGGATTGTTGGCGTGGTTTGTGGTTTGAGGCGGTTTTTTGGAGTTTGTTATTGGTTTTGGTTTTCTGACTTTTTTAGTTTCCGTTCGCTTTTTTGGAATTGGTTATTTTCTTTTTTGGTTCTCTTTCGAGTAAGTCTTTTTAAAAGCCTCCTTAAAAAAATAATGGATCTAATAACCAAATGTTAGTACTTTTTTTTTTTTTGTAAAGTTATTTAGGCATTGCCCCATTGTCGTTTTTGGACTGTGACTTATTTGTCGGATTTTGGTAAGTTTTTTTTGGTTCATGAAGTTAAAAGTTCGATGTGTTGGTCTTCGCATATGTTTTGCAGAGTAATTTTTTATTTTGAATTTAAACAATCATGTCTTAACAAGAAATATAACGTACTCTTTAGCGAAATATAGTTATAGTTGTATTTAATAAAAAATGCGAACTATTTAGCACACTAATGTTTCCTTATGAACCAGTAAAAAATGCGAACTATTTAGCGCACTGTTTCCTTATGAACCAGTAAAAAATGCGAACTATTTAGCGCACTAATGTTTCCTTATGAACCAGTAAAAAATGCAAACTATTTAGCGCAATAATGTTTCCTTATGAACCAGTAAAAAATGCGAACTATTTAGCGCAATAATGATTTTTTTGTGTAAAAAATGTAAAGCCATGTTTTACCACTAATTGTAGCGTGCATTTCCTAACTAATGTGTGCTCCCTTCTATATTTTTTGAGCAAAAAAAATGTGTTTAGAATACAAGTTTTTGTGCTAAAAAAACTAAATTTATTTTTAAATTTGGAAATGTAGGTTTTTCAACTCATGACAATACTCCGGCCTGTAAGCATCTTTGGATTTATTGGAAAAGATAAGTAGTTTTTTTGGTTCACATTTGTCTCAAACAATAACTACCTGGCTTACCATTTCAGGTTGATGTTGGTCGTATTATCTTGGCCATGTTTCCAGAACCCGACCAACCTCAACTTCGTCCCAGTGGTAGGCCTCGTAGGCGTGCAAGGCCCCAGATATATAGAACACGTGTCACCCTTTTTGGAATGCCAGATGATGAGGTCTTAAGACGATACCGTCTTCCTCCACAAATCATCCTAGACACTCTCTCATTAATAGAGAGTGATCTTGAACGGCAAATTGTCAGTCCTACAGCAATACCACCACTTACACAATTAATGTCAGTGTTACATTTCTGTGCCTCAGGATCCTTTCAAACCAGGGTTGGAATAGTTGCCGGAATCTCCCAATACTCCTTTTCAAGGATCCTGAGGGCAGTGATGGTGGCCATTTTTAAACACCTCCATCATTTTATTCAAATGCCAGTGGATATGGGTTCCCTTAGTGTGGCGAAGGCCAATTTTTACAAAATAGCTGGCTTCCCACAGATCATAGGGGTTGTGGATGGCACTCACATACCACTATTTTTAGGAACTGCAAACACTTTCATTCACTGAATGTAATGGTAGAATGTGATGCCTCCCCCCAGATCCTGTCCCTGAATGCCAAATTCCCCGGGAGTGCACATGATTCCTTCGTCATCCGGCAATCAGGGATTTGGCACAAATTAGACAACCTACAAGCTGGTGATGCATGGCTTCTGGGTAAGTTGACACCTTCCGTGGCAAGCAATGCAAAGCTTGTTACACAATGGTCCTGATGTTTGTTTTTGTTTTTTCACAGGAGACAGTGGTTACCCTTGCACGCCCTGGCTGCTCACTCCTTATTTGGCTCCCACACCAGGGCCACAAAGTGAGTATAATTCTGCACTTACAGCCACCAGGCAGGTGGTGGAGCGCTGTATCGGCCTTTTAAAAGGCCGATTCAGATGCCTCCACCGCGCTGGTGGCGAGCTCATGTATTTGCCGGATATGGTTTCGAAAATTGTGGTCCTGTGTGGGATATTTCACAACATCGCCATAAGGAGTGGTGTCCCAATGCAGCCAGAGGATGTCTTGCCTGAGGATGGCCCCCCCGAGGTTGGTCGGAGGTCAGTATGTGGGGGGGCCATACGCGATGATGTGGTGGCCAGATATTTTAGGTAATTATTGTCAAACATTTGGTTAATTGACACAATGTAGACATGTTAGATTTTAATGGCCAATTTTAATACTTTTTTTCAATTTTTTGTCATTTATTCCCTAAAATTAACCGAAAAAACGATGCCTACTACCTGATCCCAAAATTCTCTTCATGTGGCCACATTGGATATAACTTCGGGAACAATTATTTCTTCGCCTCATTTGTGGATTCATGTTGGCCTGCTCCTTCTTACAACAGTTCTTGAGTGTTGTATTTTTTATTTTTATTTTGGGTGTTGTTTGTTTTTTGGCGTGTGTTTTCACTGTGTGAATTGTTTTGTCACAGTTCACTTTCTGTTTATTATTTGTGTGTATTAAATTTTTGATTGACGTTAAAAAGACTTTTCCTTGGTACATTAAAAGCACGTGTAACCTGGGCCAACAAATGCAAAATTTCATAATGGCTAATCCTGTAATGTGTTAAATTGTTAAGTAGTTTAACATGCTTTGTGGCTAAAAACAAACCCCAAAGGGATTATGGTGAATCAGTATGTTTTATAATCTAGGCCTAAGCAGGTTTGCTTTAATTTTTACATTACCCACCCCAAAAAACAAAACAAAAAACCTGGTAATCCTCCGAACCTATTGGTATTGTTAGGTGTTTAATGTGCCAGCTTACATACTTACCTGAGCTTTCTAGAATCTAATTTACATTACTTAAAAACTCATGCTCCAATAGTCTACTTATGTAAGGTTAAACAATCTAATATTTACAGACAAGGAATGAGACTCTAATAAATCAAAATATATTTTATTTTAACCAACTTTTTGAGGGGGGAACAAACAAAAAATTTAGTGCCGCAGGACCGCCATCATGTGATCCAGGACCACAAGCATCCCGACGACATGGCCCCTCAATGTGTGCAAGCCTTCCTGCATTGCTTGCAAACGCCTCTGGTCCACTGTGGGTTTAAAAAAAAGTGTGGATTACTAAACTGACACCTTAATTTATATGTTACCAAACAGCTTAAAATTCAGACTATACTTAAAAAAAAAAGAAAAAATTTGGAAGAGAAAAAAAGAAATGCAAAACTCAAAGATTGTATAAATACAAACTAGAAAAATGACACATAAAAAGACAACCAAAAAAAGGGGGAAGTACGCCAAAAAACTACATTTGTTGTTACCGTAAACTAGAAAGACACAAGTATGAGTGTTTGGACATGTGTGATATGTGTAAGGGGAAAGCATCCTAGACATTGTTTTTCAAAGATATATCTCCAAAACATTCGAAATACTTAACAAATTGGAAATGCACAGGCAAAAGGACAACATCACCCCAAAACCCAAAATTACAAAGAAAAAGCATAGTTTAAAAGGGAAACATACCGGTCAGATTGATGCCTGGTCCAGGAGCCCCGACATCGTCCTCCTCTGAGGTGGGCCAGTGCTGGTCCAATGGAGGAGGGGAGATTTCACTAGGGGTGGAGGGGGAGGAAAAGCGAGGGGTGGGTGGAGGGGAGGGTGATGAAAAGAGAGGGGGGGTGGAGGGGAGGGTGATGAAAAGAGAGGGGGGGTGGAGGGGAGGGTGAATTTGGAGGGATGGGAATATTGGGAGAGGGAGTGGCCGGTCAGGGCTGAAGGGGGGATTTTGGGGAAGGTTGGGGAGAGGAGGTTTGGGTGGGAGTGGGGGATAGGGGACGAGGCCGACGTCTTCCTCGCATTAGACGTCGGAGTCTGCGCTCAGCCCCTAAATGATGGATAAAAATTTTTTTTTTTTTGGGGGGGGGGTTTTAGATAAAAATTTACACCTCCAAAAATGTACCAAAAAAAACAAAAATAAAAAAATATGGCAAACATGCACACGCAGGTCTGTCCAAAATAAACAAACAGGGCTAAATGGAAAACATGCACACGCAGGTCTGTCCAAAATAAACAAACAGGGCTAGATGGAAAACATGCACACGCAGGTATGTTTGCATTTTGTAGGTAAAAAAAATAAACTTACTTTCAGCTATTTGCTGACGCAAATTCGCCAAAAGGCAGGGGGACCTGCGGTGGAGATCCGACCACCGCCTTTCAAGCTGCCCGATATTGTGGCGGAAGCCCATATTACGCAGCCGCCGCCGCACCTCCGCATAGGCGAGCCGTTTGCGTAGGTTTGTGCTGGGGGCCGGATGAGAAGTGATTCTCCGGTCCACCACATCTGTGAGGACCAGGAGTTCGCTTCGTGTAAATGCTGCGGCTCTCATGATGGCAATGATTTTTACACAAAAAACTGTTTTAATAGGACCCTGAAAAAATTTGATTGGCTAATGTACTTAGAAAAATAACAGAACGCATTGTATTGGTTATTGTATGAGTCATGTGACCTACACCCTCACAAATATAATGTGAATTATGATAGGCTTGATGCAGTGACATGCGTAAGCTAATTTAAATAAACAAATTAAAGTACTAAAATATGCCTATAAAAAACAAAGGAAAACAATAGTATCAATCCTAAAAACATGTAATTTGTTTAAAAAAAACCATTGGTGAAACCGTACGTATTATGCGGGAAAAATGACACACACTGACAAGAATAAAGTTTATTGACAATGACAAAAAAAAACAGGATTGAAAACATGTGAAGAGCAATTAAGGTAATTAATATATAGATTGCCATGAAACGATTAAAGTATGTTTGCAGAATGAAAGAGCAGGTAATCGAAATCTGACAGGCCCACTTCCGGAATTGACTTGCGCGAGCGACCAAAGAAACCAAAGAGGAGACGAACGGTCGCTATTTTGAACGGTCGCAAGCTAGAGGAGGGGTTGGGAGACTATAGGGCGGAAAATTAGCTACGAGCGAACATACGGACGAACGCTTGAATTTAAATATTTCCGCTCGTACGGCGGACGAGCGGACGGCTACTTGCGTCCGGGTCTGAATCAGGCCCTAAGTGTTTGCATGCAAGGGCGTAACTAGAACTTTGGGGGCTACACAGCAAGATCTTAAAAGGCCCCCCCAGGGGTAAAAAACACATACATGTGCCCCCACACAGAGCCCATTTAGGTTATGCCACACAGTAGTACCCTTTATACACATTATAGTAGTGCCCCTTATATATTATGCCACATAGTAATGTCATACAAACTGCACAGTAATGGCCCTTACACATCATACCACACAGTAATGCTCTTTACAGATTATGCCACATAGTAGTAGTGCCCTATATAAAACATTATTCCACACAATAGTAGTGCCCCTTACACATTATGTCCCCCCCAGGAACTCACCTCCCCATATCCGTCCATCAGCCTCTCGCCTCCCCCTTTGTGCCGTCAACAGCCAGCAGGTGTGGATTTGGTGCCATGGCCGGCAGACACGGAAAGACAGCACCGGCACAATTTAAATCTGGCGCCGGTTGTGAGCCAATTGGAGCTCTCAGACTGGCAGTCAATTAGGAGCCACCACTGCTGATTGGCTGTTGGTCGGTGAGCTCTGAATGACTCATGTCTGGCGGCGCTGTCTCTCCATGTCTACCTGCCGGTGCGCCAGTGGTAATCAGCTGGGTGGTGGCACCAAATCAACACCGCTGCCACCGCAGCTGTCACACAAAAATGCTGAAAAGGCTATCACGTGGTCTAATTGACTACCAGAAGAGATTTACTAGAATAAACAATCTTATGTAGCATCAATAGTTCTCTCTTGCAATTTAAATGTAAATAATAATAGTTACCAGCGAGGGGTTTTGAACAGGTATTATGGACATTGGACTCACAGGGTCCATAATGGGAAGTGTCTACCGCAACAATGGATGATCCTGTAATAATTATAATACCCCGTTAGGTAGAAGCTGGATTTTGGAGATCCAGAGATATAACTAGCTGTTGATGCCAATTATGGGGACATATGCAGGTCCTATACAGTTACAGGTTAGTGACTGCATTGTCTCTTAGTATGCTCAAACCTTATGATATGGATGTGAGCTGAATTAATGCGAGTGGGAATTTCCCAGCTATGCTCAGACTGTCTTTGGCTGACAAGAGCAGAGACCACGCCAGAATAATCCCCAACTGTATGCAAACTGCCAGTGTCCAGCAAGGCTTAAGTGTAACACTGGTAGTGTTCAGACCATCTAATCTGACGGGAGCCGTTGATGTCTAGCGGTGACTTAGATATAATGGTGGAAGAGCCATTGATAGCATACAGATGTCAGATGAAATGTAAACTACTAATGCTTTCTGTTGCATCTTTCTAGTGACTTTTTCAAAGGGAGAACTATTGATGCTACATGTGATAGTTTATTCTCGTAAATTTATTTTTACCGCCTGCCTGTCAATTAGACCATGTGATAGTCTTCTGAGCATTTTGTGACAGCTGCCATTTATATTGCTTTAATTTATTTTGTTTATATGTATATCTTTTTATGTGGTTCTTTTATATTTCTGACCGTGCATCTCCTGTGCACCTCGATCGCAACTCTACTCTGTGAGCACACTATTAGGACACAGACGCATGCACAGAAGAAAAAAAATCACTGCGCCCAACATCGGCAATGTGTGCGAATCAGGCCCTATGTGTACGCTGGTACATGGTTTTAACCAAGAATTAAACTCAAAGTTGTGATCATTTTTCATGTGCACCTTCACAGAATATTTAAGACTAGAAAATACAACTGACTAACCTGCATATACCACACCAAGGTGCCAGTGAGGGATGCAGTATGTAGTAACAAGAACAATCTGCTATCACTGTTCAGTAATTCATTGCAGAAATGTCTGACCATAGTGTCAGTTGTCTGCAGGACCAACAGTGACCACCAACACAGTTAGGCAGTATAGGGCAGGATAATATTGCTGGTAATGCAACAAGTGAGGCAAGCAGTTGGAAAGGCAAAGTTGCAGCCAAGGCAGTGGTCAGCAAAGTGGAGAATAACTACTGAATGTAGTAGGTGGTGTAGCAAGTGGGGCAGAAGTCACAATAGAAGATCAGTATATGCAGAGTATGTAGAGTATGCGGATACTGTTTTGCATCCATATACTGCAACTTCTTTTTCTTTTAAAGATTAGTAGTACAGTACAAGCTGTGTATGTTTCTGAATTAAGTTTACATGATCCAAGCTCCAAGGGGCTGCTGCAGGCACCAGGGCCGGGCATTGCTCATCTCTCAGGACACATTTTGTTCCATGCAGGTCTGCAGGAGAAACTTGGGGCCAGATTTTGAGTTGAATGCAAACTGAGTGCAATGCAGACATTCACGTAGTTCAGCAATTATTTGCTACTGCGCAAAAAAAATCTGAAATTCCAGATGGCACATGCATTACCCTGAGTGTATGCACATAGGTGTTCTTTAGATCGGGTCAGAAATTGATCGGCAAAGTGATAGACTTTCCTAGGCGTGCCTGGAAGGTGGCCTGAAGTGAAAACGTTTGTGTGTTATGGGAGTGTCGCGAGTGTGTCATTCAAAGCAGATCCGCATCCACAAAGGCCATGTTCCGATGGAGAACATAAGGGCTGGTGCAAGTGTCTATGATGCACGCTGTTACACTAGCAGCATGCAGATATGCTGAAAGTGGGTGTCTCAGTGCTTGTACATTCAGGTGTACACTGGTACACAAGGAGATGGCTGAAATTAGAACTTGCATAGTATTGCTCCCACAACTCTGAAAACAGGTAAAATAGCAGATGCAACAGCATCCTCCTCTCAATCAGACCATTTGTGCTGCCAACATGCACAATGCAAGAGAAAGTACAGAAACCCCAGTGGTAGAGGGCTGGGTGCTGAGCTGCAATTGCACAGGATTCTCCACCGGCTGGCTCCTTCTCCCTACCCCTAACATTAGCATTGCATCATCATCCGCAACACTCAGGAGGTAACTGGAGAGAAGGCACAGGGCTAGCATTGGGAACACAGAGACCTCAGCAGCAGCTTGACCACTCAGTGCAAGAATTCTCCATGACTGTTCTTCACCAGAACTCCTAGAAACTGCTGCCTCAGCATGTGTATATTGATCTTCACCCACCGGTGCTCTAGGAACCACACCAACCACACACAAATCAAGCCTCTTTGTGCCCACTTCCATGGTAAATTATTGTCTCATCATTTTGCTAAATGTTGTGGAGCAGGGCAGATCAAAAGAGCTGATCTGACTGTCTTGTGCCATGGATACACCAATAATCACAATGGACGATTCCACAATATAAGATTAATAATTGTTTGGTCAGAATCAACAATCAGTAAACCCTATACATTGTCTTTTTTTTTTTTTTACAAAATCATTGTCAAAACGCAGAATTGGCCCAATTGATTGTTGATGTAGCGGCCCCTTTACTGACGACAATAGCCCTGGGTGTTACATACACACTGTGCAATGATTGGACCCACCAGCTGAAAATCTGCTTATTGGCCTGATTATTGCACAGACAGCAGGAGCTAGCAAAAATAGTCACTGTATCAGATTATATAATTGTCATGCTTAAAATTAAACAATCTAAAAAGAAATGCAATTTATTTAGTACAAGTTGCAGGATAGTACATGTTAGTCATGCATATTGTAATTAACATTACTTATTCTACTAAGAGCACATATCTCAGAGGAAACAAAGCAATATCAATGTACTGCAGACCCACGTGACAATAATCATTTATTTTCATCAAGTACTTGCTAGCCTACATAGATATTTCAATATATAAAACTTCAACTTCTTTGTTAAAAATAAAAAGAATTTAGATTTTTGTATTTCCTACTGTACATTTAGGGCCTGATGCAGCGTTGGAAGTAAATTGATAGTACAGTGCCCCAAAGAAGCGCTCATGGAACAAATGCATATATTTGGCCATATGCAAAGTTGTATGCATCTCGAGATGCAACTACCTTTGTGTGCATTTTACCTCAGGCTTGCATCTACCCTATACTAGGTGCAAAATATATACCATTAAATAGATATATCTTTGCTTACCTACAGATCTGCATAGTATGCATTTGCATGAATACCTCTACCTTGAACTTTGCCTAAGTGAGACTGCCACCCAGGGGCCTAACTAGGTAATTGAAGACCCCATAGCAAAAGTTTGTAAGGGCCCCTATGTACCACCCAATGGTGAAAAATGTATATAACATATGTAACTTTGACAAGGAAGATGGGCCTCCCTAAGCTCTGGGCCCCATAGCAGCTGCATCGCTTGCACCTATGGTAGTTACGCCCATGCTGCCACTTAATAACCAAGAACCGCCTCTCTGGTTGTAAGTGTACATGCAATAGAAATGCATATGACTCTGTATCGTTCATACCAGCATGTGCCCATTTCTGCACATACTGTGAAATGAGCATACGTTCAACGCTATATAGACCTCTCATTGTTTATGAGCAACTAAAACTAATTGATGCCTTGCCCCTAATGAGCAGTATAAATGTGCATGGATTAGCTATAAATACACCTAAAAATCAGTTGATATCATTGAAGCTGTGTTTCTTTATTCTAGGTATTTTATTTCAGAATCTGGTTCATTGTATTTTTCATCATCTGATACCACTGATTCCGGGCATTACTTCTGTCTAGCAACTAATGCAGCTGGGTCCAACCAGAGGCAAATTGAGCTCCTGGTTTATGGTATGTATTGCTTGGTGTTAGCCCATGCTTCATATTTTATGTAACTGCTATTCTGTACTCAAATTAGAACAACACAAAATACTGAAAGCACCAATTGTACAAGTCCATGTAAAAGACTTACATATTTTGTGAGAAATGATTCATCCTATTTCCAAAAGGCAACTAAAATGAACACCTAGGGGGAAACTTTAATAGCCACAAGGTTCTGTCAGGACATCACAGCTAATACATCGCAGGGAAATCTCACTTGTTATAGAGCTGCCATCATAGAAGAAACAACATTTCTGTACCATAAAGGGCAGCGGCAAATCAAATTAATTAATGAATTAATTAAGTAGCAGGTGTACTGATATTATTACTGTATGCTAACCTTCCCTATGAGATGATATTATATCCTATGACCATTGGTTTTACCAGTCTACACTGGCTGTAGCCTCGGCTTCATGCAATCTTCTTATGTAAGTTAGGGTATTTTGGTACCATCTTGTTAAGAAAGTTAGTTTGGTGGTAATACAGAATGATAGTGGTAAGGGTGGGAATAAAATCCAAGGACAGATGATAAGAAACTCATAGAGATATCTGGCTTTATTATTCTCTGTTCTCTGGCACTTTATTTACAGAGTTTTGCTTCTGATCTGCTAAGATTACATTTTTCCATTATTAACGTTACACACTGTACACCTAGCAAGCTGCCCTATATCCCATTTCTCCCATGGCTATTTACACACACATGGAGCTGAGCTCCAACTATCGCTTCTATGCTTACTCCTAGACTAATAGTTTACCTGGGCTAAAGAGCAGGATTGGTCCTAAAATCTCATGCACCATGTTTGCCTAAATAACATACCTACAGTATGTACTGTATATATACCAACTGGACACACCACAGAGCTGATTTGGTAGTTACTCTATCTGCAGGCCACTGCCTTGTTTCTTAAGGAGACCCTGCTCCTCTGCCTGAAAAGTAAGCATTGTCTGCCTATGGGCAACTCCCCATTTATGTTCTGTCCTCTTTATGATACTGGGAGCCATAGACGCACTCTGTCCACTTCAACAGTGCAGGTGGAGTTTGTATAAAGATGGGGAATGTATATGCAGATGATAGGCCATAAATGGGTGTGTAGCCCAAGTGGGCAACCCCATTAAGGGCACATTACAGTGCCAATAATGCATTTATATGCTGCATATAATTGTTTTACAGAGCCTCCAGTCATAGACCCTGGCCCAAGAAATGTTACAGCAATCACAAACCTCCAAACAACATTGATTTGTAATGTGACAGGTACCCCTAAGCCAAAAGTGGAATGGAAAAAAAATGGGCATCTAATTAATACAGAGATAAATCAGAATATTTACAGGTATGTTGCTCAGTATAACAGCCTCACTACTAATTTGGACGTGTTTATGGTATTGTAGATATGGGATCAGAACATCAGACATCAGGTATGTAACAGATAATGGTAAAAGATTATCCAGTGCATTCCAGTAGAGTATTATACAGTATGACAGAGCAAGATGTAAAGGCCATGAAGGGTTAACACACATTGGATCAGTTACAACCAGAACTGGCGCTGCTGCGTGAATTCATGCGAGTGTTACCGTATGTTTTAAGCAGCAGTCATTTTAAAGGCAAAACCAGCTTGATTAAATTATTAAATTATTATCGCTTTAAAAATACTGGAACACTCGCATGAATTCATGCAGCGGCTCCAGCTCGCACCCTATTACATAAGCCCTATCATCTTAAACTTCCAATAAAATTGTCTGTCTACTCGCCCACTTTTGCTGCTGTGCTATAACTTAGAGTGCAATGGTAAAATGCCAGTTGAAGCCACTACTTACTTTTCCAATCATTAATAGAGGTGGTCGGTCCAGCCACTTATTGATTCCCAAACCGTCTTTACAAAAACTTCTAAAATTTGAAAATTTGCGAGAATTTCTACAATTTTAGATTGCTTGAAAATATGTAGCAAATTACAAGTAGAACAGGATCGGCCAAATTCAAATCTGTTCGGTAATGTTCACATAAGTTCACACATAATCCAAACGGTTTGACGTGTTGAAAATCGTTGTTCTTTAAGGCAAACTTCCTGTTTTGGTTTTTTATACTAGTGTTTGTTTGAGCCTTATTTATCTGTCATCAGGACATTGGGTCTATATTAAGTGTACTATTTATTGATTTTATTAAGTACATTTGGTTTTGTCAATGTGTACCTGGCTTAATGCCTAGGATGAGTAAACAGAGAGAAAAAACCCTGCACCACCATGAAAGTTTTTCTTCAATTAGAAAATAAATCAAATTTGTGTTGCAGAGTTGTGACTGAGCGGGGTACTGATGGGGGTGGGGTAGCAGGCCCAAGCCTCTGTACTGGGACCTGTGCGTGCGGAGAAGGAATGACCACACCTCACAATGCAACAACCATGGCCCCCTCTGTGTGCTAGGCAAAATAGTAATCTACAACAATACGGGGTATAGCGGTGCCCCTTCTTGATGCCACATCACCTGCAGTCCTGACTGTGCATATATAATACCCAAATCCTACTATTATTCTGGGCAAACATTTTTTCCAATCTTACAATGATGCCATATTGCAATACAGGACCATGTGCAGCATTACAATGTTATTACAAAAGCTTGGGCATCATGTTATAGCAGACAAAAGAGCTTATCCATCAGAAATAAGGCATTCTACTTACAAATGACTCCAGTCTCTAGAATGCACAGAGATTGCTGACCTAGTAGCCGTTCCATCCCCCTTACAGGATGTAGTTACCGTCCTGGCAGTCGGGATGCCAGCGATCAAAATACCAGCAGTCCAGGGGCGTATTTATAATGGGTGCAGGGTGCACAGTGCATACAGGCCCCTGGGTCCAGGGGGGGCCCACACCGCACACCCTGCACCCATATTTTCTAATACTCTCCTCTCCAAGGTCCCACGTTGGGTGTCTCAGCCCTGCACAAAATGCCGGAAAGTGTCCGCTGCGTCCATTTTACTGGTGTTTTGCGCATGCGCAGTGAGGAAATCTACTGCTGCTGCGGTCAGCCATCAGTCTGCTGACGGACGCAAGGGAGAGGAGGGGGCCCTGGACAGGGAATGCACACGGGCCTACAGCAGTCGTTATCCTGGCGCCAGTATCTCGACCCCCGGCATCCCGACGGTAAGCATTAAGGTTAGGGGGAGGGTTAGGTTTAGGGTTTAGGTTAGGCACTAGGGGAGGTTAGGCTGAGGGGGGAGGGTTACGCTGCAGGGGGAGGGTTAGGCTGCAGGAGGGAAGGGTTAGGGTTAGGCTACGGAGTGGAGGGTTAGGGGGAGGATAGGGGTTAGTCCGCTTATCTTCAGGCATCGGGAATCTGACCATTGCCATCCTGACCACTGGGATCCCATTCCCAACCCCAGTGCTTACATCCTGCGCTTGGTCCAAATTAAAGCAACTCAGTACAAAGTTACAGTATTAGAAAATCTTAAGCAGAAATAATAATTCAAATAATGAGTTATTTTGGTATCAGAATTCAAAATTCCCATGTGATAGCTATGCTGTAAGTGCTAAACTACCTTTGTCCACAATTTTGTTTTATTCGTTTCAGTGTAATGTCATGCTGTTAGGTTGTGATTGGTAGTTTTACCATTTGAGCCTCCTTGGTAGTGGTTGTTTTTTTTTTTTATCAAAATGTGTGTAACCTAATGTTTAATATTCAAAAGATAATATGAAATGAATTGTGAGTGACTTCTAGTTGTCTTTGCAGACTTCTGTCTTCCGGATCACTTTTGATAATCTCTCCTGCTATAGATGACACAGGGACATATATGTGTTCTGCTTCAAATGATGCTGGGCATGATGAAATTGAGGTTTATCTGTCAGTACTAGGTATGGATGAAATAGAAGCTTGGTTTAATACTGACATTGAAGGAATATGAAACACTTTCCCACAGAGCATCTTAATACTGCAAAATATTAAATTACATTTTAGTCACTTGAGACAGAGGGTCTCATTCAGACCCGCTCGCAAGCACTGAGCGCTCGCAAGCGGGTTGATGTTGAGGCCATGTGGACGTGCAGTGGGCGCACTGCACGTGCGCAAGCCCCGGAGTGAGAGAGAAATTCACAGCTTAGCAAGCGGCCAGGAGGCCGGATTTTAAATGTGAAGCGGCCACCCTCATTCAGAGCGAGTGCTCGCATTTTGCGAGCAGCTCTGAATGAGGTCCAGAGTTGTATAACATCAGTCCAAGACCCAGATGCAGCCTTTTCAATGGTATACTGCTTCCAGGTAAAGCCGCATAGCCTTTGTAACATTATTAACAACACTTTTGGGATTATTTATGAAGCGTAGGGTTGCAAAATCTGACACTTTTGTTTGTGTTTTGTTTATGTCTGATATTTAAGAGGGCAGTGCTTTTACTACCAAGACACAGCTAGTAAAAGCACTGCCCTTGATATAAACACAAACAGATGTGCCGGGTTTTACAATCTCACACTTCATCAATAAACCCCTTCCTGTCCTGCTCTCGTCACTATAGTGCCTGTTTCGCTCTGCTCTGTGCAGGTATATTTGTTTGGAAAAGAATGAGCTTCATTTTTTGCTCAAGGAAGATGATTAATTAGAAGAATTTATGAAACAATGCTGTTCTCCTAATTACTGGCTAGACTCAGCTACAATGATTTTAGCTTTATTTTTATGTACTGTACAGAAGGAAAAGACTGATAAGCTGTACATTTATTATTCTTGTCACATACACATGTAATAATTTTTCTTTGCAATACCGAGTTATGAGAATTGTTCTATGAAATTTAAGAATGCTAAGATGTATCTTTTGTTTTATCTTCAGTACCCTCATCCATTGCTGATGAAGTGTCAAATATCTTTGTGAATAAATTGTCATCTGCTATAATTCCCTGTACTTCATATGGTGTTCCTCAACCATCAGTCCACTGGCTGAAGGATGGGATACACCTGCCTGCTAAAGGAGACAGCTACAAGACATTGGAATCTGGTAATTGTTGTCTGGTTATTGATAGACTGACAGACGTTGCCAATATTAGAGAGTCGCATTGCTCTAATATCCTAACAAAAGTTCTGAGCAGATTTTAAGTCCTCCATGCTGCATTTTGGAGATATTGGGTAACAGTACTTTGAGGAGAATATACTACATTGTAATTATCCACAAAATATGATAAATACTAGAAAAGGTGTATTTATTAGATGGCCAAACTCTAAACTACTCTGGTGATTTTCAGAAGAACAGAGGAAATCCCATACCAGTGATCCACCTTTATAACCAATATCTCCAGTACTTCTAAAACATTTACATATACTACATCTCTTGTTTTGTGCAGGGTGACTTATATATTAGCTTTAGTTGTCCTTTCAGTTGTGGCCACATTTGGAGCTTTTAATTGCAGGATAAATCAAGAGAAATAAAATGAAAATATATTTTTATCCTGGACCAGCAAAAATGAATATTATATATAGTTTGTATATAACTAGTTTATTAAAATGAGCGACAACCATGTAGAGATTTGTTTACAGCAAGAGGATCAACATTAAAAAAAAATACAGATGTATATACCAATTGTTTTTCCTCCACATTTTAAATACCTGTTTCGCAACAATTTAAATAAATATGCATCTACTGCCTTGTATACAGTTATCGGATAAAGTGCCGCAACCTAATGGACTATAGTACACATACAGTATATATGATATATTACAGTTATATATACTGTATATATTTTTTCACAGTGACTTATGTTAAATGATTGTAATGTACGTCTAATGGTTTGCAGCACTCATGTGCGTATAATGCTTTGCAGCACTCTTGGCTATGCACTTGGTACACTACAATGCCGTACACCTGCCTATTTTGCATGTTCTGCATCCAAGTACATACTGTATGGCAGAGATTCCCAAAGTGTTTGCCGCGGGCCCTTAATGTCCGGACATGCTTGCACTTGTTGTTCCACAGGCAAGTCTGTTGTATGAGCGTGTTTGCCGTCGATTTAAGGTGCGTACACACGGAGCGATAAAACTGAACGATATGAACAATAATGATATCATTCATATCGTTATCGTTCATATAGTTCATTTTTTTCTACTTACCAACCTGTCTATGACCAACGATGCGCGTTCCCGCATGGACGATAAAGATATCTTTCATCATCCATACATGCAGGCCAACTTAGATGATATCATCAACTTTGTCTGTTCTGAGATGTGGCAGGATGACTTCACTGAGAGATATCTTTCAAGTCGTTGGTGGTACAGATTGTACCGTGTGTGTATGCACCATTATGGTGGGATTTGGTCAGCTTTATAACTCAATCATTGGTCTGATGTTATAAAATCTGTATTTTGTTCGGTTTTCCATCAGTTTTTCATTTAGCAAATGTTCGGTTTGCAAAACAGATGTAAAATTGCCCAAAACCAACCTTTAGTAAATATACACCTAACTGACATTTTACGGGCTGTGTCTGCAAATTGACAGAAACTGATTGTTTTGTACTTTATTTCTCTTCAAGCTTTGATAGATATCTCCCATAATAAAAATTTTTTTATGTCAAATTTATAAGGTCACTCCATTGTTTAGTATATTGTTGTTAAAATATATACATTTTGTAGATTATAGCAGTATGGAGTCATGGACAGTAATAATAAAAAATAATTATGATAATATTTTGGGAGGCTCAATGTGGCCCCAGGAGCCTATAGCTCCTAGCTAACTCCTGCTGCTCTAGCTTTACTTGGCACCAGTGGTTTGAATATTACTTCACTATATATAAAAAAATACATTAGCATTAGCACTAAGAAAAATATTTTTGCAGAGGTAAGAACCATAGATAAGCAAATCTCATGCATTTAATTTTATTAAACAATTTCTGATTCTGGAATATTACATATTTTGAAAATTTTGTTACACATTTTATTAATGGTTAATATTGTAGTTTATAAAAAAATTGTTTGAGTTGTTAATATTTGAAACTTTTTTGATGATTTTGATATTTACCAAACATTGTTTAAATTGTAAGCTTTCTATATTGTTCCATTGCCACTTGTTGCCACAACAAAATACTGAAGTGCACAGAAACTTGAGCTTTGGCCAAATACTATATTTAAGTAATTAAACAGAGGTTATATTTTACACAATCAAATATGTATAATCCTGATGTTTAAATATTTATAAAACAAGATTTACTAAATATGTGCATGCAATAAATATGGAAACAATTATTTATCCACTCTAAACTGGATTTCTTTTGCCGGATTCCTAGGAAGCATCGAAATACTACATGCAGAATTATCGCATGCCGGAAGATATACCTGCAAGGCAAATAATGAGGGTGGCTCTGCAGAAATTCATATAAATCTCCATGTTCAAGGTCAGAAACTAATTTATTGTCATTAATAGCTGATTACAGCAAGACCATTAAATAGTATTTAATAAATACATGCATCCTATAGTCTATTACAGAATTTATGATGGGTCTGTGTATATGTAATGATTTATAGCTACATCCTGAGTAGTGTAAAGATGCCTATACACTTGGCGATGTGCTCACGATCCGACATTGTGTACGATTTCCCCTTGAACTCTCCCCAGCAGCTCCCCGGCAGTCGTGGGCATGATTTGGTGTTAAGAATTGTCCAATGTGACAAACGATCTATTGTGCCTCCTAACTATTCCACTGCATCGTCACTGAGATTGTCAGATTTGCCCTACAGCACGGCAGATCTGAAGATGCGATGTATGACCTGCGGGGACACGCATCGTGATCGTGAGTGGACACTCACGATTTGGGCATATTTTACACAATTTGTCGTCACGATGCGTCGGAATCGGGCAAATTGTGTAAAATATCTCTAAGTGTGTAGGCACCTTAAGTATTATTCTAGTACCAGGAGATAATAATGAGGTGTAGTCATTAGGTCGACAGTAACAATGTTGACATTCATAATGCTGACACCATAGTGCAGTTACGTCGATATTGTTAGAATGTCATCAGGCAGCATGTTGACATTCTCAGACCGTCGACATGTGAAATGCTGACATTATTGTATTGTTGACATTAGGATTAGGCGGCAGGGTGGGTGAGTTAGGGTTAGACACTAGGGGGAGGTCAGATTTAGGCTGTGGGGGGGTTAGGATTCGGCACTAGAGGGAGGGCTAGTGATTAGGTTTAAGGATAGAGGCACTGTAATTACAAAGCTCTGTCACATGTCTGCACCGGAAGTGACAGTCACATGACTGCTGGGGTCCGGAAGATGCTACTTGAGCATTAGGGAGCAGGTAAGTTACCGCTGGTCTACCAGGGATGATATGTCGACATTCTAATATGTCTACATTTCATTAATGTCTGCATGGTCAGTGTGAACATTATGACCATGTCAACGTTCTCATGATAACATTATAAATGTCGACATATCATACCACACCCAGAATAACAAGTAAAATATGAGATTCCTTTTAGGGTTTAAAGTATGCATGACGATGAGAGATGGGAGACTATTGAAGGGTGAAATATCATTAAGCACTACATTATATGATTTCAATTCTAAGATTACACTGTTCCCTGTCACAACCCTAATACCTGTCCCTACTGCACCATAAATGTTATAGATTTACAAAGAAACCAGGAATACAGTCAGGATTATCAATTTCATCATTACTTTAGACATAAATTATAAATATATCCACTGGTTCATTTTTGATTGTTTGCTGTTTTCTAGAGGCACCATCCTACAAATAAGTAATATCACAGTCTATAAGTGTTCAATGGAGAATTGTAATGTTTACTGATGAATAACATAATGTATGTTTTATTTCCTTTTCTTAATTTAGAGGTGCCCATCATACATGGTCAAGCTGATTACATGGAAGCAATTCTAAACTCTTCTGTTACACTTTCCTGTGACGCCCTGGGGACTCCGCCTCCTACTATAACATGGCAAAAAGAAGGTGTTGGTATCAAAACAGGTGCTAAGCTCGAGTGTACATCAATTGCACACAAATCTGTATTTCCAGTAGTTCCAATATTCATTACAAATGTTACAAATCTCTGACCATAATTGTTTCTATATTATAATTTTTTTTTTTTTAAAGGAAGTCGTTACATGATACTTTCTAATGGCAACCTTAAAATTGTGATGGTCACCCAAGTAGATGTCGGTACTTACACTTGTATTGCTCAGAATCCAGCTGGCACTGCACTGGGGAGAATCAAATTAAAAGTTCATGGTAAAGTATTATTACATCATATTACTAAGGTAGTGAGAGCTGCAACAACATGAATCCTGGTTGCGGCTGACACGTAAGGTGTAAGGCTGTGCAGAACTGATATAAGGAAAGAATGCATAATTTGTTCTGGGAAAGGTGCCTAGCACACGGACTCTACTACTGTGGCTCTAACCTAAACACAATTGGGGTAGTGCAGACTCAGATTACAATACAATAACTCTTAATTCCCATTGGTGTTATTCCATCTACACCTGGGATTGTGTGATGGTAAGAGAATAAAGTACCTAATTTAGTATGTCCCCATATATGTATACTTGTAATAAATAGATATAAATGCATTTGTACTAAATAAAACAATATTTTATAATCCCCTCAGTACTTACTGTTTTATGAATAGTCAGTTATGCCCTTGTACTGAATCTTCATTAAGTAAACCCATGGTAATCTTGACTACAGCTCCCTGTTCCCAGTTTTTCTCAGTCTGATCTCATTGGATTGGATTAGACAAGACTATAAATCAATTTAAGTTGTAGCCCTGACATTATTAAACACATTAAACATGACAGTTTGTTTATATATACGTTCACCTCACTAATATGGTAGTCTATTTTTGAACTCTATTATATAGAGTAACTGTAATTAAAACGTTAATGATGATTGTATGTAAATGTCCAGAACCACCAGTGATAAAACCACACCAGAAAGAATACACTGTTGTTGTGGATAAATCTGTCACCATGTTCTGCGAGGCCAATGGGAGCCCAGCACCTGAGATTGGTTGGCATAAAGATGGAGCACCTCTTGCCAAGTCGCCAGGACAGAGGATAATAGGCACTGGAGGTTTACAAATAGCGTTTGCTCAACCAGATGATGAAGGCCAGTACACGTGTACAGCGGAAAATACTGCAGGGTTTATCAATTCCAGCATGAACCTATCTGTTTTAAGTAAGTATAAATAAATATATAAATATATTTGTCATCATATAATTATTATATACATTTCAATACTTGTTGATTTTCCACTTAGTCTTACAGTAGACAATACCTCCTCTTTATAAATTCCCTTCTGAAACAACCAAAGTCCCTCACAAAGAAAATTTACCGTTTCCTTACACCTATTTAATTACACGGCAGTGTACGGCTGCACATATCACCATACAGTATAATATGGTAGCCAAAAATTGCTAATTTTCCTGCACACCTCTATGGATTTCAGGAAAAAATGTGTGATATTACTGGTTTCAAAGTGCCTTCACCAGCAGTAAATTGAATCCCCCCCTCGAGTAGGTCTTGCTTCCTTTGTGCATGAAGCCTCTATAACTCACAGCATAAGTAGACTCAGTCAGTCTAGCTGTATACAATAAATGCACTCTATACTAATAAATTGGGCGCCATGAAGGCCTCCTGCACTGGGTGAAGGATTCTGAGATGGTTGTCTGCTGTCCAAGGATCCCAGGAGTGCTAAAATTTGGGATTGTTGGCAAGATTAGAGGAGAAACTAAATAAAGATGGAGTCCAAAATTGGGCACCTTCAGGCAGCTTTTTATTGTAAATCCAAAGGGATGTTTGCAGGACATAATGTAAAGAAAAATCACTTAGAAAATTAATCTTTGCAATTTCATATACATCACTGTGCCAGGCCTCCTCAGAGGAAGGTGTGCAGCTGTAAGGATAGATGAGCTTGCAGTTACTTTCTGCATCTCTATGACTGAGGGTGGCAGTTGGTTTGCTGAATATAGGGCTTTGTCTATAAGTTGGCAATATACCAGGTGTCGCCAGCAGTTATTGGGGGGCAGAAATATCAAAATAACAAAATTCATATTAACTTAATTAAAAATTCTAAATTAGTAGAGTTCCCTTATTTCAAGATATACTTATTATATATTCATAATATAGTAATATTAGTAAAATATGCACACTCATATACACATATAAGGGACATGTCTTAGACAACAGGATGACTAAGCACAACCCTGGCTAAACCTTTGCCTACACAGATGTTCTGCTCCTGTATAACACATAGGAACATGATGTTCCATGCCTCTTAAAGCACAGAAAAATGCTGGCACATATTTGGTTACATTCCAGTAACATCAGCTGGCTTCAGTCATTTTCCTATTTAAAAGACCTTTATTATATGGGTAAAGACATTGGGCCTAATTCATAGTTGCACATAAAGTGGCTTTACGCATTGAGAAGTAAATGTGGACTTCCACCTGTATACAGCACACACTTATACCATCCTTATACCCGGTGCATGAGGTAGTACGTATCTCTGCATACACTCCCTTCTGAATAGCCTGCAATTTCATCAATATGCCCAAGACACGGGCATGGGACACTTATCCTACGCAGTGGCGTCACTTACCTGACTTGCACCCGGTGCGGTGGTAGGTCCGGGATCCACGTGCTTGCACGCCAGAGGGAGCATGGCTTCATCCTGTGAAGTCATGCCCACTCATGTTTGACACTCTTGGGGACGTGGCCGCATGTCACGCCCCCCTGTCCTCAGCAATCAATGGGCAGGGGAGAGGCTAGGGGCTGCCCAGTAGCTGCTGTGCTGTTCCGCTGGGTAATCCCGGCTCAGCGCAGCAGCAACTGCTGGACAGAAAACAGCCTCTCCCCTGCCTCTCACAGCAGTGTGGCTGCTCGGTGAGACCATCCGAGGCGGTGACACCAACATAGCAGAGAAGCTCTGCTGATGATGTCACCCAGTGTGGCCCTCACCCCCCTTGTGACGCCAGTAATTCTATATGTGAACTTCCTATTATGGATAACTCTATATTGACCGCAATTGCTTTAGGCTAGGTATATAACCTCAGACACATGTGCATTCTGCTTATAATTGTCGCACGTACAAGGAATTGTGAGTAACTCTGAATCAGGCCCTATGTCTTTTATCTAGACACACGCAGACATACACACACAGGCATACACACACAGGCACACATACACACATGCAAGCATACACACACAGGCACATATAAACACACACATACATAAACACAAAGGCACACATAAACACACACAGACATACACACACAGGCATACACACACAGGCACACATAAACACACACAGACATACACACAGGCACACATAAACACACACAGACATACACACACAGGCATAAACACACAGGCACACATAAACACACACAGGCATACACACACAGGCATAAACACACAGGCATACACACACAGGCACACACAAACACACACAGACATACACACACAGGCACACATACACACACACAGACATAAACACACATACATAAACACACACAGACATACACACACAGGCACACATAAACACACAGACATACACACACAGGCACACATACATACACACAGACATAAACACACACAGGCACATAAACACACACAGACACAAGCACGTTTTTGCATTTATTTATTTACATCGTGTAAGCATTCATTTCTTGTTTCATTCCCCAGTTCCTCCTCAAATTCTTAAAAGCAGTAAAGAACTTTCTGTGATACATAGCTCCCAAGTTACCATTTCCTGTACAGCATATGGAAATCCAGCACCACAAATATCCTGGATGAAGGACAATGTCCTGATAACAGATAAGGCTGGGAAATATACAGTGTTGAAATCTGGGGAATTTGTCTTGCACAATGCTGAGGTAATTATATTCCCATTTTTTTGTTGCATGCATAAATAAGTAGGGAATATAGCACTCTAAGGCGCTATGGGGCCTACTTAACAATAATTCTGTTAATGCCCCAAAATGTAATATTTCTTATTGCATATTTTGGCGATTGGGAAAGTTATTTCAGTTCAGTTTATTAAGGGCCAGTCTCCGGGACACGGGCACCAATAAAAGCCTGTCCCGGCTATGACTAAATAGTAAAGAGATAGCTGACGCTATCACTTTACTGCAGGGTCAAACCTGGCCACATATGAGCAAAGTGGAATACTGTGTTTGCGAAGGGCATCATGAACGGCTCCAGCCCTCCTCAGAGACATCAGAAGCTCCCTCTCCAGCCAGGCTGCTACTATGGTGGAAGAAGGCCTGAAGATGGAGTTAGTTATCGCAGTCAAGAACAACTACAATGTCCCGAAATATCCCATACATTGGGACGTTTGTATGCTGCAATTTTTCATAAAACACAGGTGATATCTGCAATATCTCATGTGTGAGACACTTGTTTAAGCATCTGGTTATTATTATGCACCCATGTAGATTTGTGTGATTTTACCACTTATGACTATTTGGACCTGGATAGATTGGACGGGGTTTTCTAGCATAAGATGAGTACAACAAAGGTGTGAGTGCAACTGCAAGCATCTAATGATGGTGTTAGCTATCAGACGCAATCTCTGTAATGTTACACTTTCTGCACCTTGATACATGCGGCCATATTGAAGCCCATGGAAACCTGCTGTGCTGAAGGGCCACAGCATTTCCAACATCTCATGTGTATCCTAATCATATATATTGGGAAACTATAGAGATGCAGTAAGACCTCAGAAAAAAAGCATTTAGTTTGATACATATCACCCTAAATATGTATCAGTCTACATGCAGTATTTACAGTCAGGTGCATAAATATTGGGACATTGACAGAATTTTTATATTTTGGCCTCTATTCACCACCACAATGGCTTTGAAATGAAACAAACAAGATGTGCTTTAACTGCAGACTTTCAGATTTAATTTGAGGGTAATTACATCCAAATCAGGTGAACGGTGTAGGAATTACAACGGTTTCTATATGTGCCTCCCACTTTTTAAGGAACCAAAAGTAATGGGACTATCAACTCAAAAGCTATTTCATGAACAGGTGTGGGCTATTCTCTCATTATTTAATTATCAATTAAGCAGGTAAAAGGTCTGGAGTTGATCCTAGGTGTGACATTTACATTTGGAATCAGTTGCTGTCGACTCTCAATATGAGATCCAAAGAGCTGTCACTATCAGTGAAGCAAGCCATCATTAGGCTGAAAATTCAAAACAAACCCATCAGAGAGATAGCAAAAACATTAGGTGTGGCCAAATCAACTGTTTGGAACATTCTTAAAAAGAAAGAACGCACCGGAGAGCTCAGCATCACCAAAAGACCCGGAAGACCACAGAAAACAACTGTGCTGGATGACAGAAGAATTATTTCCCTGGTGAAGAAAAACCCCTTCAAAACAGTTGGCCAAATCAAGAACACTCTCCAGGAGGTAGGTGTATATGTGTCAAAGTCAACAATCAAGAGAACACTTCACAAGAGTGAATATAGAGGGTTCACCACAAGATGTAAACCATTGGTGAGCCTCAAAAACAGGAAGACCAGATTAGAGTTTGCCAAACAACATCTAAAAAAGCCATTACAGTTCTGGAACAACATCCTATGGACAGATGAGACAAAGATCAACTTGTACCAGAGTGATGTGAAGAGAAGAGTATGGAGAAGGAAAGGAACTGCTCATGATCCAAAACATACCACCTCATCAGTGAAGCATGGTGGTGGTAGTGTCGTGGCGTGGGCAGTTAAATCACATCTTGTTTGTTTCATTTCAAAGCCATTGTGGTGGTGAATAGAGACCAAAATATTACAATTCTGTCAATGTCCCAATATTTATGCACCTGACTGTATGTATAGATTCATGAAAGATTTTTTAAATTAGAAAAAAAGAAATAATTTTTAGCAACAAGAAGGTAAATAACTAGTGGAATGTCTGGAATAAAGATATCTGTATTAGTATAATATATAGAACAAAGGCGGAAAAGACAATTTACAGACATACACCATTTGCAATTTACGACACTTATTTGAGGGATATCACAAAATTGTCACTCGTACAGGACATATTTATTATTCTGAAAATTCTAATGTAGTAGTGATTTTTTTTAGAATAGGAACACCAAGTGCCAACACTGTACACTGAGGGGGAAATTTACTAAAGTGAAAGTTTTTAGAAGTGAATTTTAGAAGAGATGTTGCCCATAGCAACCAATCAGATTCTAGCTATTATCTTCTAGAAGGTGCTAGTTACATGTTAAGTAGAATCTGAGCTACTGGTAGCTTGCAAGCTACGGGTTGGTGACCACTGCTTTAGTTATGGATCTAACTGTTTTGATACAAATAATTCCTAAATCTTTTAGCTACGGTGTGAAATCCTTAAAGCGTTCATCACCTACAATAGTAATTTGTTCAGAACCTGTTGTGTGTAAGTGTGAACGAATATTTATTATACGTTTTTACATTAATGTAGCATGATGATGTTGGTAACTACACTTGTATGGCTAATAATGTTGCTGGAACGGACTCCCACACAGTAAGCCTCACCGTCCACTATCGTCCATCTTTTACTGAACTTCCCACAAATGTGTCACTTAATGATGGAGAAAAGCTACAGTTATCATGTAAAGCAGCAGGAAATCCTTTACCTCAAATAACATGGGTCTATAAGGATAGAATCATAACTGGTAAGTGACTATGACAGGCTCCGTGTTTAAAATATGATTTATTATATTGTGTTTATAATATTATGTGTAGAGCTGAACAATAACTTTTTCATGAATACCTACAGATGTGTCCTCATACATCTAGGGCAAACTTTACTGAGCGGCTAGTTCTAAACCCCAGTGGTTTGGTATCGGCAGATTTACTAAGGCCAAAACAGCCACAAAACTGCTGTCAAGAATAGAATAGAAGAGCTTCTATTCCACAGTGATCTGTTTCAGTGACGTCAATTGAATGGGGCTTTCTATAAAAGCACCATGAAATGAACATGAATAGAACACAGTAGCTTCTAAACCGCAGTGGTTTCAATAAAAACCACTGCCAAATAGAACTCCACCACGATTTGTCAATTAGAAAATGCCAGGGATCGATAGGGGTTTCAGTTTAGACATCAAGGGGTATATTTACTAAAAGTCGATTTTAATCGATTTTGATTGATTTAAAATCGATGTTGTGTTTCTGGGGCTAAATTACACAGTTACTTATACCTAAAAAACAGATTAAAAATAGTCTGTTAGTAAATGAGTGCTTTAGCCCCAGAAACACAGCTTCAATATTGATCGATTTAGATCGTTTTAAATTGATTTGAAATTAATTAAAATCAACCTTTAGTAAATATACTGCCTAGTGTCTATACCAGTGGTTTTCAACTCGGGGCACACCGAACAAGATTTTAAAATTGCTAAGGCACACCATCAGTCCCCCACGGGATAAAAAATAGACATTGGCCCCACAGAAAAAAAATGATAAGAGAAAATGCTCCCCACAGAATTTATATATATATATATATATATATATATACATAATTACACACACAGTATATATGTAATATCTAAAAATAACCAGCTGAGAAGGCTCACTGTCATCCCTGTCCTATCTCTTATCAGCTGTGGTTGTTCAGTCACACTCAGTGACTGAGCACACAGTGCAGAGCTGGGAGCAGTGTGCAGGCAGGCGTGCAATACGGCATGCGTGACCTATGTCATGCCGCCGCGTCTCCATAGGTCACTGCCCAGGCACTTCTACTGAGCCTCCTAGAAGAACCCAACATGGCCCAGGCCAGCAGTACAAGTAAAGTCAACACTGATCTCGCGGCACACTTTACAACTGCTCGAGGCACACTAAAGTGCCACGGCACAATGGTTGAAAAACACGGCACAATGGTTGAAAAACACTGGTCTATACACTGAGTGAGAGTAGTGTGCCAAATATTTATTTACATTTTGTCTATTATAGGCAACACAGAAGCGTAATGGGGTCCTGTAACAAAGGCATTTTATTTATTTTTAAACTGTTATTGTGTTTATTAATGAACACCTATAAAGTGGAGAATCGGTGCAGGTGCAAAGGGGCATTGAAAGCTTTGTGTTTGGGCTTATGGCTCTCATGCAAACTGTCAGTGTCATGGGAAAGGCATCCTAAAATGGTGGTCGGTTACAACTTAACCGAGTGGGTATGTAATGCCGGCTGTCGGGATACCTCCTGTGAGAATCCTGACAGCAGCATCCCGCTGGTTGGTATCCCAACAGGGGTCGGGTAAGTATACCCACCCCCTAACTCTAACCCTCCCCCTTCATGCCTAAACCTAACTCTCCTCCTTAGTGCCTAACTCTAACCCACCCCCCAGTGGTGCCTAACACTAACCCTCCCCCCTAGGGGTGCCTAACCCTTACCTTCCCCCTCAAAACCTAACCCTAAACCTGGTTGGTATCCCGACAAAGGGGCTGGTAAGTATACTTCTCCCCCTAACTCTAACTCTCCCTTTTTGTAGCCTAACCCTAAAAATCCCCACTCCGCTCCCTAAACCTAATCCTCCCCTCCATTGCTAACGCTAAGGGCGCCCTGGACTTACCTCTTTTGGGCTGGCGTCCTAAGACTTTCCGGCATCGGGATTAAGATAGGCGACAGTATTTCTACGCCTATCTTAAGCCTCTTGTCGGGATTCGAAAAAAAAACACATGGTATGTTCTCAGCGCTTCGTTAGACTTTAAATAATTGATATATTTATTTATTTTATTTATTAACAGTTTCTTATATAGCGCAGCATATTCCGTTGCGCTTTACAATTGGAAACATTGATAGAACAAAACAGGGTAATAACAGACAGACATAGAGGTAAGAGGGCCCTGCTTGCAAGCTTACAATCGATATAAATACACTACAGTCTGCTTTTAAAAAAAAATTTTCTTTTTTATGTAAAGCACAGTATTGCGAAATCAGATTAAAATTAAAAAAATGTGTTGGTTCCTAATACCGGTATACTTAACTCACAGTTGACAAAACAAACATATATCTATATGGACCAAGTCTTAAAGGTCACGAAGTCTGCAGTACGTTGCAGGAGTCAGTGTCCGCAATATGTTTGCTATTAATAGTCACGTATGTCTTTATAAATCACGGGCAATGTGCTGCATGAGTCAATATCCAAAGAATGCTTGCTTCCAGTTAATAGTGCAGGTGTGCGTCTTTGATGTACTCACCCGTGTGAGTCAACTGTGAGTTAAGTATACCGGTATTAGGAGCCAACACATTTAATTATTAATAAATTTTTTATTGTAATCTGATTTCACAATACTGTGCTTTACATAATAAAAAACATTCTTTTAAAAAAACATAGACTGTAGTGTAATTATATAAATTATTTAAAGTCTAAAGAAGTGTCCGAAGTAAGCGCTGAGAACATACTGTGTGTTTTTTCTAATATTGCTTTAAGGGAAGGAGTATCCCTGACGACAAATTCTCAATAGCAGCCATGGAGGGACATTTGTGAGAAATGCAGCCTTATCTTGTATGTCCTTGTCGGGATTGCCTGTTGGTGTTGGGACAGGCGGCATCACGGCCACCGATCTCATAACTACATCCCCAATTTAACTATGCCCCAATTTGGTGTGGGCCCATCCCTTCATAACATCACGCAGCTTCTGCAGTAGGAACCCACATGTATGGTTATGCCCCCTAGATCAGGTACTATTTAGTGACATTTTAATACTTTACATATTCTTTCTCCTGCAGCACCAGCTGGACGGTCTAAATTTCTCAGTGATCTTGTGATTGAGAGGGTTTCCAAACAGGATGTTGGCACATACACCTGCATAGCAGATAACTTAGTTGCAGCAATCAATACCACAGTGTATGTATTTGTGAAGGGTACGTACAGAGAATTAGCATTGTGTTATTTGTATTACAGAGTGCATTATATTCAGTAATCTAATGTAGGTTTGACAGTTAAGCTCAGTAGTTCTGTTTGCTGGTTTTCCTGCACAGTGAATATGCCAAACCTATTTGCTTCACCAGCAGAGAAACAAAATCGTAACATACTGTATACTGATAAGTTTTTAACTGAGCTGTGGGTCAGTTGTATAGGGAGGAGGCACTATATTATTATTGTCTATTTATATAATGGCAACATATTCTGCAGTGTTGTACAGAGAATATGTAATAATGCTGAGAATATGTAATAATGCTTACTAGTCCCTGCCACATTAGAACCTACAGTCTAAATTCTCTACCAGGCATAAGTTGTTTTTTTTTTTTCTAGAACCTCCTGTTATTATTGGAATCCATAATGCCAACCAGACTGTGCCCTTAGGAAGCAGCATTATCTTGAATTGTACAGTAAGAGGAAATCCTACCCCTATGATTCAGTGGATCAAGAAAGGAAATGGTATTCTGTTTAACAGACGGTTTAAACAGTTCAGTAATGGATCTCTAGCAATATATAATACCATGGTACGTCAGCTTGTAGCAAATAGCAAGATTATATATAAATTTAACAAGAGCTGAAAAGTTTCAACCATTAAACATGTACAGATGTGTCCACATACATATAACCTCCTTGCGTGTTAATCGGCCCTTCTTGTCGCACCATGCCATGGCGTGACATGGTAGCATGAGCGTCTATACGTGCAACTTTTTCCCTTAAAATGTGTCTTAGACCAACAGAGTTTGTGAGAATCACTGCACAGGTTTTGTTAGGTTGTAAGTTAAATGTAAAAAAAATAAATGCCCCTCTACCCCCCCCCCCCCCCACACACACACACACACACAAATCCATAACCACCCCTGGGCCTCTCACTCACCCTTTCAGCTTAGGGCTGGTTGATTCTAAGGAGGCACGACCCCATTTTCTCTGGGGGGGAGGGGGGGGAACAACTTTCGGAGGAAATCCAGCCCTGGGCTAACAAGTCTGGGGCTGGTTAATGTTATTGGAGGGGGACCTCACACTGTGTGTCTCCCTGCAACGGCATTTCCCCCTGGCTGGTTCAGCCCAGTGCTGGTTATAGGAAAATAGGGGAACCCCACCCTGTTTTTTCCTCCTATTTTCTCATACCAGCCCAGGTTGAGAGATCCCGGGCTGTCTATGGATTTGGGAAGGGAGGGAACCCAAGCATTTTTATCATACTGATCTGTGCAGTACTTTTGTTCGGACAGGTTTGCCATTATTTTTTAACTTTTTGCCAACTATTTGCCATCGGTTTTCAACAGAGATCAAAACTGATGTCATTTAGAGATGCTGAAACCGACTGACATACTGTGTAGACGTCGGGTTTCATTTGATGCTAAAACCTGATGGTTGATAAATAGTCGGTTCTTTCCAGCAACAGTAAAGCAACTATCCATCAGTTACCATCGTTATTGGTTTAGAACCAAAGCCGATGGTTAGTATGTAAATTTACACCTCAGAATGCACTTTGGAGACTCTGTATACACTTGGTAAAGCAATCTAGCAATCACTTCTGCAATACTGTCCTCAACTACTATAGCTTGCTCTCTGAATATATATGCAAATGTAACAACATTACTTGGTTGGTAAAGAAACTTAAAACAGCAATAGTCACACATTTCTTCTTTGCAACATTCACCTAGTGAGACCAGAGTCTCTTTCTTGGTCCAGGGACTAGCTTGTAAATGCCCAATTCTGCAATTACTGGTTTGGCTCTCCCAAGGGGCTAATGTCAGCTTAACTTCGCTCTCTACACGGCAGAGATGTGTGAGGCTCCTCACTACAGCCCGCTGCCCAGCCAAAACAGGGATTTTCTGCCCTGTGGTTCAGTTCCCCAGCATCCACTCTTTAGCAGCCATATGTCCAGGCAAGTCTGACCAGATCAGCATCGTCAGTCTCCTGGCTCCACTTCCTCTCCAGTACTGCAGGACCCCCGTATGCTGCCAGAACACCTCATTTTATCCCTTCTGAGGCACAGTACACTGCCAAACACACATTGCTTCTACTCTCATCTCTGTCTGCTTAGTCACTCCTAGATGTAGTGTAGACTCCTCTAATAACCAGGCGGCAGACATCTTGGGAAGCCGATACTGAAAACTGCCATTGCAGATTAGTCCATTCGCATATACTGTAGCTCCTGGATAACACATGCTATGGGGATCTGGGGGCCACATCTTATTATGGCGGAAATGTGTGCAGTTGAACATCCTGCTGAATTGAATCTGCACCATATAGTATTTGCAATAAGAATATTAATTTACTATACTGAGTAGAGATTTTTAATGTGTCACCTTGTTCCACGTATACATTGAAAGTAACCTGCTTGTTGACATTGGCATATTTTGCAGAACATGTGATACAATAGGACAGTAGCCCTATATTTTTTTTACATGTGTGTTTTTGGCATGTTAAGTGCATGAAAACTTATAAAACATAGTTCCACTAACTTCGCTACAAATGTTGATTGTGATTACAGCATGAAAAATGTTCAAAGTGCTTTGCAAACATGCATAAATATAATACATTCAGTACCTGCCTGTGTTCCAATGCATTATAGAAAATATACTAAAACATATACTGTAAGTGAGTACTGACCCTACTTTGGAATTTTTGCTAGTGTTAAGTATTTACATTGTTGTCTTCCCTTATTTTCTAAATGTAAATGTTTATTATATGTGATTACGGTTTCCAATAATCTCTTCTATCACCCAGAATGAAGACGCTGGTGATTATATATGTGTAGCTACAAATAGTGCTGGTGTAACTGAACATACAGTGACATTATCTCTGCAAAGTAAGCACCTTTGTTTACTACTTTTTGGGACAGCTATAGCATAGTAAGTGAACTGGAAATGATACTGATTACAAAGCAACAAATATAAAAAAAAACATATTCAGGTGCAGTTTGAAAACACATTTATTTAGGTTTTAATTGTGATCCCACTGATATAACGTCTTAGTTTCACCACCTGGTTAGCCACTGATCTTATTGAAAGACAGAAAATTGGAATGTTATAATAGTGTATCAGGCATAGCACAATACTAAAAAATTGTATTCGACATAGTGTCAAATAATTATCAAAGTGCGAAGCTAAATGTAGTACTTTATTAACGCAACCATCACTTGCAAAAGTTTGTATTGGAATGAGGCTAATACAGTATATCATTGAGTAATATACTAAATGATGCTCTTGTCTAACCCAGATAGATAATATTTAAATAATAAAAAAAGGCACAGAGTATATTAACTAACTTTTCTTTAACAGCAAAATGCTAGAATACTGATTGTACCTTCATTTTATCCACAGAACCACCCATTATTACAGTCCATCCAATCAACACTACAGTGAATGCTGGTGCAACTGTGGTTTTAAATTGCCAGGCAGAAGGAGCACCGCAGCCTGAAATGACTTGGTCCCGTCTGAGTCATCCCATCTCTGGGGATAATCGTCTCACAGTATTGTCAAACAACTCTCTGCAAATTGTTGCAGCTTACAAAGAAGATACTTCCATGTATGAATGCAGAGCTACCAATATAATGGGATTTGCTATTGTCAAAGCTTCTTTAACTGTGCAAGGTATTTTGTCATTTATTGTACAGAATAAAATAGCAAGCAAAATGAATAATACACAAACAAGATAATAACATTCAGCAGGAGCAGACAGAATAAGCTCATTTGAACTTTATTTCTAATAATTATGGCTATGTGAAAATAAGTTACCAACTAAGTACAATAAGGTATTATGAACAAATTCACCGAAAGAAATAACAATTTGGAGGTGAACACAATCAGAACTGAGATGTTAATTTGTACAAAGATTGGATTTTAACTGTTAACTACAATTTCACAACATCCTTATTTTGCAGTTTACAGTAGCTGCCCCAGTCTACATATATACTTACAATTTACAGTAGCTGCCCCAGTCTACATATATACTTACAATTTACAGTAGCTGCCCCAGTCTACATATATACTTACAATTTACAGTAGCTGCCCCAGTCTACATATATACTTACAGTTTACAGTAGCTGCCCCAGTCTACATATATACTTACAATTTACAGTAGCTGCCCCAGTCTACATATATACTTACAGTTTACAGTAGCTGCCCCAGTCTACATATATACTTACAATTTACAGTAGCTGCCCCAGTCTACATATATACTTACAGTTTACAGTAGCTGCCCCAGTCTACATATATACTTACAGTTTACAGTAGCTGCCCCAGTCTACATATATACTTACAGTTTACAGTAGCTGCCCCAGTCTACATATATACTTACAGTTTACAGTAGCTGCCCCAGTCTACATATATACTTACAATTTACAGAAGCTGCCCCAGTCTACATATATACTTACAGTTTACAGTAGCTGCCCCAGTCTACATATATACTTACAATTTACAGTAGCTGCCCCAGTCTACATATATACTTACAGTTTACAGTAGCTGCCCCAGTCTACATATATACTTACAGTTTACAGTAGCTGCCCCAGTCTACATATATACTTACAGTTTACAGTAGCTGCCCCAGTCTACATATATACTTACAATTTACAGTAGCTGCCCCAGTCTACATATATACTTACAGTTTACAGTAGCTGCCCCAGTCTACATATATACTTAAAATTTACAGTAGCTGTCCCAGTCTACATATCTACTTACAATTTACAGTAGCTGCCCCAGTCTACATATATACTTACAGTTTACAGAAGCTGCCCCAGTCTACATATATACTTACAGTTTACAGTAGCTGCCCCAGTCTACATATATACTTACAGTTTACAGTAGCTGCCCCAGTCTACATATATACTTACAATTTACAGTAGCTGCCCCAGTCTACATATATACTTACAGTTTACAGTAGCTGCCCCAGTCTACATATATACTTACAGTTTACAGTAGCTGCCCCAGTCTACATATATACTTACAATTTACAGTAGCTGCCCCAGTCTACATATATACTTACAATTTACAGTAGCTGCCCCAGTCTACATGTATACTTGCAGTTTACAGTAGCTTCCCCAGTCTACATATATACTTACAATTTACAGTAGCTGCCCCAGTCTACATATATACTTACAATTTATAGTAGCTGCCCCAGTCTACATATATACTTACAGTTTACAGTAGCTGCCCCAGTCTACATATATACTTAGTTTACAGTAGCTGCCCCAGTCTACATATATATTTGCAGTTTACAGTAGCTGCCCCAGTCTACATATATACTTGCAGTTTACAGTAGCTGCCCCAGTCTACATATATACTTACAATTTACAGTAGCTGCCCCAGTCTACATATATACTTACAGTTTACAGTAGCTGCCCCAGTCTACATATATACTTACAATTTACAGTAGCTGCCCCAGTCTACATATATACTTACAGTTTACAGTAGCTGCCCCAGTCTACATATATACTTACAGTTTACAGTAGCTGCCCCAGTCTACATATATACTTACAATTTACAGTAGCTGCCCCAGTCTACATATATACTTACAGTTTACAGTAGCTGCCCCAGTCTACATATATACTTGCAGTTTACAGTAGCTGCCCCAGTCTACATATATACTTACAGTTTACAGTAGCTGCCCCAGTCTACATATATACTTACAATTTACAGTAGCTGCCCCAGTCTACATATATACTTGCAGTTTACAGTAGCTGCCCCAATCTACATGTGTACCAAATATTTCCAGGGCCGAGCCCACCACTATGTGAACTAATGCTGCCTGGGATGGCATGGTGTAGGGGGTGCTTAAAACACTGAGGGGGGGATTTACCAAAGCCTTGGGGGTAAACTTACTATAGGTCGATTTTAATCAATCAAAAATCAATCTAATACCCCTTTCAGTCAGGAAACCAAATTACCGGGTCAAACATACCGGGTCTACCCGGTAATTTGCTGATCGACACGGGCTCTGAATATATCCTTTTTTTTCAGGCACTTACTAATTTCTATAAGTAATGCGCTTGAATGATATCTAATTTGCTTTATGTATGTATAATCTACACATTGCGTATTGTGTAAATAATTGCTCACATAAGCACAAATATCAAAGTTGGGAAAAAACAAGTATTATAAAACATCAATGACTGTTACATGCAATGAACTGTGTTCCAGTACATGGTGGCTTCTCTGAGTGGCTGCCATGGCAATCCTGCACTGTGACTTGTGGCCAGGGAGTTCAGAAACGACTGCGACCATGTGACAACCCTGCCCCAGCAAATGGTGGACTGGACTGCCAAGGGGAAGAGACAGAGACCAGAATCTGCCAAAATAAATATTGTCCAGGTATTTTGGTTTTAACAGATTACACTATACAATAAAGAAATACTTATCATTTGTTTCCTTCCTAAAAATAGTCATACTTTGCTAATTTGAAAAGGAATACGGTATGGCTTCTGATTGTAATTATAAGCTCTAGTTTTTGAGTTACACTACTTGTGCCATATGTACCTCAGTGATATAGTCATAGTGAAAAACAATTTTAAAATAATCTCATCTTTTCTTGATACAAAATAAATAACAGTTGTTTCAATATAAGCAATTCCAAATACGAACACAGGGCCTGATTCAGCGATTTACGCAATGCTGATATTTACGCAGATCAAGCGATTATTAGCCATTGCGCATGCGTGAAATCCGTACTGCACAGTGATTGGTTAGTGATTACGCTCACACAGGGAATTTATTCACAAAGTGAGTGACAGGTAGTCGGTGTTTGTAGGAGGTAATGGGGTGGGTAGGAAAACGCAGGCTGCCCGATCCGCATCAGTGTTCCCGGTGTTCCAGTGTGCTATTGCATGTCGTCGGATGGAGAAGGCATCAGTGGGCGTCCGTATGCTTCCTTAACTTTAACATCACTCAGAAGTGGAAATTTTCCTCTCAGGTACTTGAAAGCTTTTCCATCTTTGTTCTTCCCCTTTACAAAGTTCTTCATAAGTCCGAGTTTGATGTGCAAAGGGGGCAGAAGAACTTTGCTTCGTTCAGTCAGAGGACTGTGATGGACATTATTTTCTCTGAGGCACAGATTTTGACTCAGCATTCAGGTTTGCCAACAAATATATATATTCTAGACGCCAAAATTCCCTAGTATTTAACAAAATACATCATCATAAATGAGAGCTAACACAGAGGTTTAAATGTTATATTTGTTCTTCCGTCGCATGCTGAAATCATTAAGAAGTAACTATTTTCACGTTGGAAATATTTGCACTGTTGCACAGTGTTATACAATTATCTTACATCTTTTGTTAAAAGCCACAAAGTATGCTGCAGTCAGACCTATGCAGGTAATTTACAGTAAAACTCACCTTGTCATCATTTTACTATAGATTGGCTTATAGAAGTAACATAGATGAACACTTTATCAGTAGAGTGCCAGACCTTCCATTTAGTAGACTGGACACCTGCCTAGGGCACTGAGGGGCAAGACCTATAGAGGCCCCCTTCCAGGGTCTGCTCACTTTTCTGAACCCTGTGTGCAATTGAAAAGCAGCACATTTCCATCTCTTCCCACTGGTAAAGGGAGGAGGAAAGGCCAAGGGTGCAGTTAAAGCACCAGTTAAAAATGATTGCCAATATTTGATTGTGGTCACGTTATATAATATCCATTAGAAGTATGGAGACTACAGCTGGCAGAGTTAAGGTGCATACACAGATGGCATAGTAAAGGTGCGGGCAGGACAGACGGTATAATGGTTAGCATTACTGCCTCATAGCTCTGAGGTTGTGGGTTCAATTTCCACCATGGCCTTAACTGCGTGGAGTTTGTATATTCTCCCGGTGCTTGCGTGGGTTTCGTTGTTGGTCGCATCAGATGATCCGGGGGCTGGCACTGTGTGTCAGGATGCGGCGTGGGAATGATATGTTGGGCGGTCATACACCAGATCGTGCAGTGTGTACGGACAGCACGATATATTGTGTTGTCATAATTGCCATTGCCTTGCCAAGGCCCAAAATAGGGTTGAAACACTTAGGCAGCAGGTGGATCCGGTCAGCAGTAACAGAGAAAGCCCTCACATTTACTAAGATCAATGAGAGCAGTGTCTGTAGGAACTGTGAGAAGTCAGAGAAGTGTTGAATAGCCAGCGGCGCTTGCATATGCAGGGAGCCACCTAACCATAAGGGAAAGTTAGTGAATTGGCAATGCAGAGGTCCCGGGCATAACATCTACCTGCATAGCTGAAAGTACTGCAATAGCTGGCTTCCCTGCATCCAGTGAGCTCCTCTGTTATATATCATCTGGCTTGTGATCATTTGTATATGTGAAGGACGTACAGGTACAGGTTTTTTTTTAGAAATAACATCAAAGCTAACCTGCTAGAACTAATTGGGGAGGAAACTTTCAGCATTTAACAATAATAATAGTGATTTATTTATATAGCGCTTTTACCCAATAGGACTCAAGGGATTTTACATAAATCTTGAAAATACAGATGTATCCTTACTCGGCTTTGCTCTCAGTGTGACACATATTCACTAGAGTGGTTCAAGATCTCGCGCTAAGGGTTTGAGAGTGTACAGTATTTTCGCACTACCATTTCCAATGTATCACACTTATCATAGCATTTTCAATTGCGCTAAATACACAAATATTTGTGTAACCTAGCATAATTTTAACATAACAAGTTGCATAATATTAGGGGGGAAGTAGCAACAGTTTAGTTAAAAAGTAGCAGAGAGTGTGAAGACTAATCAACATTGCTGCCTATACAGAAGACTGACTGTGGTTAAATGTGGATGCCATGTGACTTTTCTTCTGCGCAAGCGCAGATCTTCGAGAAAGTGGAACCTCCAATCAAATACAACATATCCGGACAATACAAACAGAACATCTGCAATGTCAGCTGGCTGAAGGGTTCTGACTGCTTTGTAAAGGGGTTTACAGAATACAAACCTTATTATAACAGTTATTCATCAATAACAGACTTCTGAAAACAGTGACACTGGCTCTATTTAATTTCTCAGTATTTTACTGTCAAAGAGAGTTTGTTCAACCATCTGTGAAACTAATATTCTGCATAGAGAATTCAGTAATTCAATAAACAAATTTATATTTATAAGATAAATATGTAAAGTAAAATTCTGTAGTATGATCTAATTGCTTGCATAGCTTAGTTACGCTTAGTTATTTGCACTAACTATAAAGTACTGAATCACAAAAATCATTATTTTTTCATTTTCTGTAGTTGATGGGAGTTGGTCAGACTGGGGCCTGTGGGAGCAGTGTTCTAAAACATGTGGAAGTGGTAAACGGATGAGAATACGAACGTGTAATGATCCACCAGCCCAAGAAGGTGGAAAATCATGTGTGGGAAAAGCTGTTGATGTTGCTGTTTGCAATACAAAACCTTGTCCAGGTACAGATATATAGACGCCATCTAAATATGTCACCTGTTTGCCTATTTAACCATTGTTTGTCATCTTCTTTGGGAACTTATGAAACCCGACTTCCTATTGTTGTTATTTATAATAAAAGGCAGGCTGGCCGCATACATGACAATTTTTTTCACAGAGATAATTGAGGACTGGTCATGAGTTTGAGAGTTTACTCTTATTCATAGCTAAAAAGACACATGCTCCATCCCACCAACCACATGACACATAGTCAAACAATTATGCTAAGACATTTCTTCTATGTCATTTGATATTAAACAATTCAAGTGTCTCAAGTTAGCGATCTTTGTAGGTAGTAGGGAAAAAGGGAAAGAATAAATACTAAAATATCTACAGATGTGTCCTCATACACCTAGCAGCAATACGCTATATGGTGCAAGACTCCTGGCATGACTGGGATGCTCCAAGAGGAGTATTTTCTTTAAAAGTTGGATATTATACGCATCGCAGATGCAGTAAAAACCTACTCATAGTGTACTAGAGACACCAGGCTGTGGCATAAACTGCACAGGAATTGATTTTACACACATACAAAGTTGCCGATTAAGCACAATGGGCGTGAGAAAAAGCGGCGGCCGCTAGTATTAGTGCCCTTTTTACACAGATTCAGAACCAGTTGCACACAGATATACAAATGTTGCACATAATATAGATCAGTGTAATCTAGCAATGTAGTTTTGTCACTCACAATTGTTTTATATGAGATTAAGACGCACATTGTGAGCAAGAAAGACACTGGAATGATATTTGGCACGACTGAAGACACTGTGTATACGGACACATCTGTACATTCAACCTTTAGATTCTACATGTATGCATTTATGCTCTTGTAGTACTGTATACAGCTACCTGAATGCTATATGAGGGTAAAGTGTTCTTTACCAGAGCTATAGCTTCTGTTTATGAACTTGTTGGTTATTAAACTTCAGTCATGATTACATGTCCATAGTAGTGGTGCTGGCAAGGTCCTTGTTGCATTGGTACGGTGACAGTGGTCAGAAATTAAGTTGTCATATCAACCAGCAAAGAGGCGTTGCAGCAGCAAAATAGCATCTAAGATTTGAGAACTGTTTTAAGTGTGAAGGAGCATGTTGTTGGCACCATTTAAACTGTTGACACTCATAATAACTGAGTGACAGGTTTGGTCCAGCGGCTTCTGCAAAAAATAAATTCTGTAAACCAGTGGAACACAACAATGCTTCACACAACCCATCCTGTCACATATAATGATTATACCAGTGACAGACACTTGCCACACTGCAGCTGTCACTCCCCTGCTATATAGGAATGGTACTTGGCTAGGAAGGGCTATTGCACCAAACAAAAAAGAAGTTTAAACCTGAAATTATAGGTTTAGATTCAAAGTTCATATAGGAGTCATTCACACACTGATAACCTGACACCTATCGCAGGTGGAAGGATTGAAGTTTGGGACTGGTTACCCAATCACTGGAAAGGATATTTAAATGTTCCAGTGTTAAGCTGTGTACACACCTTTGCAATCACTCTTTTGATGGTTGGATCAACTTCACTCCCGATTGGAAGTCCACGGTGCCGATACGTTCGTACACACCTATACAATCATATTGCCGACCCTCGATCCCCGACTGCCAAAATATCGTAAGAAAATGATTGTACCACCCACAGAGGCCGTGCCGCTGTTGGTGTATACGCTCATAATGATTCTAACCTGTGATTGTCTTAACTGTCAATCTATAATATGGCCAACAGACCTACTATTACCTATAGATTTATCATTACACTGTATACTTATGGGATTCCTTCTTATAGTAATGTGTTAACATGACATGAGACAAATAATAGAGTTTCTTTGAGTGATCAGTTGCCTCCGGGGGATGCTACTAAGTACATATTAGTACAGAAAGAAAGCCGATACTGTTCACGTTCGGCATTCAGGGAATAACATAGCAATGGGAGTGGAATGTACTAAACACACAATCAATCTACAGTGTGACAGACATACCCCTTATGATGTTTAGCTTACAATAGGTATATTAAGTGGTTGATCTCACTGTCCCTTCCCTTATGATCCGGTATTAGTGACGGATGCTGTCAATCATGCACAGACAGAAAATCTGTACTATTCATTTCCGGAATCCAAAAAATAACATAGTAACATGAGGTTACTGATGATTGTCTTAACTCGCAATCAATCCACAGGGTGATAATATTTAGATTTTAGCAGTCTTATTAGACTGTTGATTGGTGGTGGATGCTGTTAATCAAAGATGCCTGCCAATGGATGATAAGCCGGCACTATGCTAATTCCAGCTATTACATAGCACCATGAACTTCCTTGACAAAGCCTCTGGCAAAAAACACGGAATCACTGACAGGAAGCCTCTATGAAAATGATTGTACCACTCACAGAGGTGGTGCTGCTGGTGGTTTAGAAACCACAAGAATGGTCGAAGGTGTATACATATTACACTTTTGGTCCGATCTCGAATAAATATTAAACCGCACATAAGATGCGATCCTTTAATTTGACCAATTTTCATCCAACAAAACATGATCAAAGGTGCGTACATTCTCTTGCGGTATCGAAAGAATGGGTTGAAATCAAGAGAACGGCCTGACGATTGTATAGGTGTGTAATTTGCTTTACTGCTGTACACTAACTATCAGAAAGGGCACAAATTACATTTATTCTGCTACATTCAAGTAAGGAGGTGATATGTTCTATCAAATATTTGAAATACTGCAAAATTACCACTAAATGACTAATAAAAAGTTATAAAACTCCTTATTTAATAATACAATGTTGCAGATATAAAATTGTGCAGTATTGCTATTTTGTAGTAGGCTTTGCCTCAGAACATACCAGGCACCAATAATTCCCCTAACGCCACTTGAAACAAAGTTTTCCAATATAGTTAACAAAACATCAACAGATAAAACTTTTAATGGTTTTGCATCCCTTCCTCCTTCACATTGTGAACTAAGGCCCTCATTCAGAGCCGTACGCTCTGAGCAGAGCGCACGCTCTGAATGAGGGCCGGCCTCCATTTTCATGGAGCGTCCTCCTGGACGCTCGTATAGCTGTGGGTCACCACCCACAGGCTATACGAGCGTGCATTGTGATGGTCGCGATGGTCGAGACCATCGCGACCATCGAATTTGCGAGCCGGAGCCTGCGGTTGAGGTTTTCAACTGCAAGCTCCGGAGTGATTTTGGCTCTATCAGAGCCAAAATCACTCCCACTGACATCACTAGTGATGTCAGTGGGCCGGCTTCTGATGGGAGGCGTTCCCGTGGGAACGCCCCCGTCAGGGAGGCACGCCCCCGGCACGCCCACCAAAGGGGGCGTGCTGTCAATCAACATTGACAGCACGCCCCCTTTGATCGGACACAACGAGCGAAGGACTTTCCTTCGCTCGTCGCGTCTGGCGCATGCGCACGACGGAGCTCCCTCCGTCGTGCGCATGCTCAGTCCATAACATCGACCCACTTGCGAGCGGACAGCCGCTCGCGAGTGGGTCTGAATCAGGCCCTAAATTACAATGACAATTTTGTGGCAGGTAGTTCAATATAATTACACCTATTCTGTTCACTAATGAAAAATGGGTTAAAAAAGTCATGACAAATATATTAATGTTTTTATTAATGTATTGCAGTTCATGGTATATGGAGTCCTTGGCAAGCCTGGGGTCCATGCAGCAAGACATGTGGGAAAGGAACTGAGACCCGTATTAGGCTCTGTAACAATCCTCCGCCATCATTTGATGGAGCAAGTTGTGAAGGACAAGACACACAAACACAAATATGTAATGACAAGCACTGTCCAGGTAGAGCCACTAATACTGTATGTGTTGCTCATTGCCTCCATGTGTTGTAACAAAGCATGTTGTATAATTTCACAATAAACATTATAGCATTGTGTGTTATTATTTCATTTGAAAAACATTCTCTTGGATTGCACATTAGTGATGGGTAGCTCACGAATGATCAGTTCAAGATGAACTGATCTTCAAAATGAACTAGTTCACTCAGCTCACAGCTCTGGCAAAGAACAGTTAATCAGGATCTAAAACAAGTGGGAGGAGTTAGACACAGAGACAGAGAGAGCACAGCAGCTCCATTAGGCATGAGTCAGTACTGCTAAACGACCACAGGTGGCACTGCTGTGATCAGACATATGCATTGAATAGATCTGATGTCAGGATTGTCAGGATTCATTCTCCTAGTATATTAATTCACAAGATACACTCCTAATCAGCTTAAGACACAGTGCTGAGTGCTGCATGCTACTGTATATACTGTACTTCTGTTTACTCTACAAGACATAGGGGGAGTTGTAGCAAACCTTCGAGAGAGATAAAATGGAACCTATCAGCTTCTGTTATTTTATAGACTACGCTTTGCATAACTTCTTTACTTTATCTCTCTCTCTAAGGTTTGATACATCGTCCTCCTATCTTTACTGTACTGAGCTCAATTTTATAGGTGTGATGTATAAAACATTCTAAAGAGGACAGGTAAAGAACTTGCCCATATTGAGACCATCCCCTATTTTTATGTGGAGGCTGTAATCCCACCTGCCCTATTGTCATCTACAGTAGCTCTGGTGTGCATTAAGTGACATTGGGCCTGATTCAGAGCCGTTCGCTATTTGTGGTCGTTCGTTCAAAAACAAGGGGTGGCTATTCAAATGATCCGTTCGCAAATTGCAGTCTGTTCCCACCTCTAAGTCTGAACGAGCGAGCAAAACATACGCTCGTTTTTTTGATAAAAACGCCCCCTGGCCGCACGCACCATACGTCATGTCCGCTATTTATTAGATTAATCGAGTACATCGTACAGCGTATGAACTGCTCGCTATTCTTGTGGTTGGTGTTTTCAACCGCTATTTTGCGAGCAGTTCTGAGTTAAAAAACACCAAGTGACGTGGTCAATGACGCTGCTGGATTAAATATGCACACCCTTAAAACGCCCGTTTTGACCTTTAAGCACGCCTGCATTCGGATCTCCACTCCCCGTTTTCAAGCACCTTCCCCTGTTACCACCCACATACGCCTCATTCTGTCACTCAAAATAGCAAGCCCTCGCTATATTGCGTACCAACGATTTTCGGCCGCACTGACTGGTTCGCGCATGCGTACTAAAAACCGTACGCATGCGCAGATGTGCGAACATCGCTCGGAACGAGCGTACTGCCGCTAGCGAGTGGCTCTGAATGAGGGCCATTAATGGGTGCAATTAAAAAATGAGGCAAAGTTTTTTTCCTTGTAATTACTGTATTTTAAAAGAAAAAAAAGTGACATGTTACAATAATCTGAATTTGGGTCTCTCTCACTTGTGTATTATGGAAATAAAAAATATAACAACAATTAAATTAACATTGCAGAGCTAAACATGTCACTACTACTAGTAGTTTGTTATATATTGCTTTTTTTAAATATTAAAAGATCAGACATATTAAACAAAGCTGATCATTTGAACAAGACTATAACTCACCTAATGAGCTAGTAGTTGAAATCCCTACTCTTTGTGTAATAGACTAGTTCTAGGTTTCCAATCACTTCTCTGAGCACTGTTTCAGAGTCAGTGATGTAAAGACCTAAATGAACTACATGAACTGTTCCTTTGAACTATTCTTTTCAGTGAACTAGATCATAATGAACTGTTCACCAAAATGAACTACATTTCCCATCACTATTGCACATGCAGAGCTAACTAAATGCAAATAAATATTAAATCATGGGCAGATTTATATCATTGTGCAGGAAGCAAAAATAGAGCTGCTTCCAGTGAGACAAATAATAATTATATTTGTAAATTGCTAAATATTTATATTTATTCACATAATTATTCAATAACTTCAAAATCATAATACAGTAAATGCTTTAAGTGAAGTTAATTATTTGTCATATTTTTGTTTTATCTTTGTCTTATGTTTTACTTCAATATCAAAGTGTCTCTACTCAAAATGGTTCTTCTGCTCAAAAGCAACATTCATTTTCTTACGTGTACTATGGGGTTGGGTACAGGATCCCAGCGGTCAGGATGCCGATGGTCAGAAGACCGACAGTGGCATCCTGGCAGTCAGAATCCCGACAGAATTTTGTGAGTATACTAACCCTCCCCCTAACCTTACCCCACTATTCCTGCAGACTAAGTCTAACCCTAACCCTCACCACATCCGAACCCTAAGCCTCCCCTCCCGCGACCTAACCCTAACCCTCCCCATAGTACCTAACCCGTGACCCTAAACCTAACCCTAATACTCAGTATTGGGATGTCAGCAGTCTGGATTCTGGAGCCGCGATTCAGACTGCTGTTGGGATTCTGACCGCTGCTTGACGGGATGCCGACTACATCCTGTGCAATGTTCGCTTTCATAAAACCCTGCAATTTTCCCATGTGATCTGGTGAATTTGCACTCGTGTTGAATAAGGAAATACTTTCCATGCCCTGGCTCAATACCTCTTGCACAGGATTGAATGGGGTTGTAATTGATGATCACTCACAATTCATGTATTTCCTCCTCATTTATCCAGTGGATGGTCAATGGTCAGCTTGGGGCAGCTGGACATCTTGCAGTTTATCATGTGGTGGAGGACTTCGTCAAAGGTTTCGGGAATGTTCACATCCAGCACCACAGTATGGAGGTCACAAATGTGAAGGGAAAGAGTATGAAAATGAGTTGTGTAATGGAGACTTGTGTCCAAGTAAGTTTTCCATTCCTCGCAGTGATACTTCATTAATATTCAAGTTACCAACTTTTGCCTTTTATCTGTTGTCACAATTATTTGTCCCATATGCTGCTACTCTGAATTTGAAAACATTTTAAAGGCGCTATAACTACAAATGGGAATTTTCATGGCAAAGGTTGTGCAGATTTATGGTAGAGAAAAACAAAACTTTGATAATTGGCCTTTTCTTTTGCATTTTTTATATTGTCATATTGTGGTTTATTAGAGACATGTTGGTAGTTGTGTGATAAATAATAGTGAATTTATTTATTTGTAAAAAGATTTTATTGTCTTCTAAACTTCAGTATGGCTTGAGATTCACAGTGAGTACTTTATTTATGATGTGCACACAATGGCAGAACAATCGTTGGTGCAGGAAGTGCAGCTGCTATGGGGCTTAAAGTTTAGGGTGGCCTCACAATGCCTGGTTCCTCTTTTCGTCTGAGGCCATAGCTCCCCACCTGCTGCCCTGGATCACTGCCTATAGACTGCCTTCAAAAGAGCGGAGAACCCCATATGGAACAAATAAGAGAGCCTCATCTGACTGACACAAGCTTTTGGGCCAAGAGTAGAGCCTGGGAGAATACAGCAGCATTGTAGTGCCCCTACCCAAATGTTGCTTTGGGTGAACAATATACTCTTCCATCCCTGAGTTCACAAGATGTCATGGTTTGGAAATGTTGCACCTATATGGCCTGCTCACACTCATGAAGTCTATATGTTTCTATCTGCTCTTCAAAGGCCATTGTGTAAATGAGAAGTTTAGGAAAAATGTGAATGTCACAACATAAATCCAACCAACCTGCTATACTTTTTAGCGTAAAATAAAGATTTTCCCTATCATCTCACACCCTCAGGGGAGTGCACACAAAAAATGGAGTTCCCTTTGGAAAAAAAATTGGTAGTTTGGGACTAGACTGCAAATGCTCGTTGCAGTTCGAGTTTGCCATGAAAATGGCTCGCACATGCAAACTTGCACCAAAACGCACCTAAGTGGATTGACCCCTAAGTGGTTTTTGTTCATTCTGCAGCCACTGGCCAGCACATGCACGAGCAGCGGGGAACCCTGGGAGGGATCATATTGGATCGTTGTGATGTGACTGACAGTGGAAATATCATTGATGATGAATGTAGTGATTTGGCCAGAAGAAAGAAAATAGCTAACATCCCATTCATCACTTAGTGGCAAAGTAAGGCTCAGACCATGGTCACTTTTTGCTTGACATGGTGCTAGTAAAAACAAGCTCAGGTCAAAAGTAAGTGGCCACCACAGTCATGCATCTCCTGCAACTTCCCAAGCACTAGCTTCTCACTCTAAGCGGTAAATTTACTAAGGTGAGAGTTTTTAGAAGTGGAGATATTACCCATGGACAATGATGAGGATGACTGTGTTGTACATGAAAAAGATGATGATAGTCCCCAAGTTAGGCAGCCATCAGTGTTCCCACCTCATGCCCATGATAAGCACAATATTGTTATGCCTGGCCAAAAAAATCACCTCTCAGGTGTGGAACTATTTCTACCCCAACCCAGACAACATTTGACAATCCATCTGTAGCCTTTGTGACATCAAAATAAGTCAAGGTAGGATTGTTAACCATCTAGGCAGCTCCTCACTAATACGTCATTTGCAGCATGATCATGCAAGCAGTTCACTCCAAAAAGTGAACTCATGTGCAATAAGCAGTCCAGTAACAAATACAAGCAGCATAGTTAAAATCCTCATGCAACATCCTCATCATTCGCCTCCTTAGAAACAGTAGTAACAGTATTAAGTAGTCCTAAATCATTGGATGAAATGGAATCTAACTCCTGTAATGCAATACATAATTCCCAAGAAGGTTCCCCTGGGTGATAAAGGGGCAGATTATCATCTATGAAAGGGAAACCAAGTTCTGCTGGGTACACATTTAGACGACAGATCATTAAGCAGACCAATCCGATATCCGAGCGGCCAATTGGTAAGCTATATACAATTACCAGTCAGCTGCTTGATATGCCTGGGCTGACATCACAACTGGATTGGCTGATGTTTTATTTGACATTGAGCAAAATTTGTGTGATTTGGAATGGCCTTGCTTACATTTTCTACCTCCCACATGTACTTTGTTTCCACTATTAAAAGACGTTAAATTACTAGTAGGAGGTAAATTTACTAAGATTCGAGTCTGGTCGAGTTTTTTCTTTTTTTTAAACTCGATTTGCATCGCCGAATCTCGGGCGATTTTCCCGTTTTTAAACTCACAAAGAGGTGAGTTTAGCTGAAAGTGAGTTTTCCGGTGGTGAAGCAGATTGAGATTTTCCCCCCCAAGTAGCAAGTTTACATGAGATTACTCACCCGAGATTGTAGTGTTTTCTCTCTGCAAAACTCTCCCGAGCAAGCAGCCTGCACATATCAGTGAGATATGTGATGGTTGCTTGTGTGGTCAACCTGTTAAAGAAGGGTTAAATCTTTTTAAAAAATTATGCAGGGTGTCCCCCCCCCCCAAAAGCATTACCAGCCCCGGACTGGTCAGCCAGTCCTGGTTCCAAAAATTATGGGGAACAAAACGAGTAAGGTTCCCCCGTAATTTAGGAGCCAGCACCTGTGCTGGTTTTAAATATAGGAGGAAAAAAATTGCTCATTGGCTGGTTACACGTGGGTCATTGTCTGGTTACATGTGGGTCCCAGCCAATGAGCGGCCACTGCATGTAAAGCGGCTGCTGATTGGCTAGTGGCCCTTCGGAACTAACAGATGATCACGGTCTTCTGTCATTTCGCAAGGTGCAAATATTACTGTATGTCACAACATATACTTGCACCTGTTATTATGGATCACGTAACTCGTTTTCTTATTTTGCCAAGTACATGGATGCTACGGAGAGCTGCGCCAGGATGGAGGTGAGTATGGGATCTTTTTTCCAGGTACATCCGTGGAATCTACATGGGAGAAGTGGACAGACCAGCTGGCACAGGTAAGTATGTGTGAGTGGCATAGGTGTATGTAATAAAGTTTTACTGTATAAGGTGTGTGTGTACTCTGGTTTTTTAACTATTTATTTACAGTGGTGGTACGGGTGCCGGCCTCCTGCTGGCACTTTTGCACTTTTGCAGTTTCACAAGTGCAAAAGTGCAGGCATGCTGGCACTTGTAGTCCCACTGTAAAATACAATAGTTTATAACTATTTTACACATCATTACTCCTGTACCCACAGCCCAGGGGTGCGGGGAAGAGCCCGGGAATTCAGATCAAGCCTGGGGTTTTGGGAAAGGGGAACCCCTTCTTGTGGGAGTCCTCATCTCCCCTGAGATCCCTGGCTTGGCTTGACTGACTTGGGGTGCGAATGCTTTGGCCATGGAGACCCGATAATACGGTCTCCTGGCTGTGGCATTACACCCCAGTTGGTTTGGGTCCGGTGCTGGTCTTAAATATAGGGAGACCCCTACGCAATTTCCCCCCCTATATTAAAACCAGCACTGGCCCTGCAGCCAGGTGCTGGTTCATAAATTACGGGGGAACCCTGCTCGTTTTGTTTCCCGTAATTTTTGGAACCAGGACTGGATGACCAGTCCGTGGCTGGCTATGTCTTTTGGGGGCGGGGCACTAAATATTTTTTTTTAATAAAACACTTTACATTAAGTACACTGCAGAAACATACACAAATCACACTTATCTGTGTATGTTTCTGGCAAACTCGCAGCTGAGTCTGATTTTACAATGACATTACAACAGGTAAACAGTATGTTATTATTGCACACATTGAGATAGGGAAAGGGAGGACTGATACCTTGGTATTTGCAAAACTGAAACACAGTACAGTGGCCCTGATTCAGAGCCGGTCGCTCTGACAGAGCGCTCGCTCTGAATCAGGGCCGGTCTTTTTTTTTCTTAGAACGGCCTCCTGGCCGCTCGCATAGCTGTGGGTGGCCACCGACAGCTATAGCGAGCAGCCAGGAAGATGGTCGTGATGGTCAAGACCATCGCGAACATCGGGCTTGCAACGAGACCCTTGTGGTAGGGTCTCGTTGCTGCAAGCCCCAGAGAGCTTTCGGCTCAAACAGAGCTGAAAGCTCTCCCACTGACATCACTTGTGAAGTCAGTGGGGCCGCCCCCAGACGGTAGCCATTCTCATGGGAACGCCTCCGTCTGGGCAGCCACCCCCCCGGCCCGCCCACCAAAGGGGGCGTGCTGTCACTCAACATCGACAGCACGCCCCCTTTGGTGCAAGACCCGGAGCGATGGCTTGCCCGTCGCTATCCAGGTCTCGCGCATGCGCACAATGGAGCTGGCTCCGTCGTGCGCATGCGCTCTGGGCCACCACCGACCCGGTTACGAGCGCTCAGCGCTTGCGACCGGGTCTGAATCAGGCCCTGTGTACCAACGTAATACCCCAAACTTTTGCAGACTCGTAGGTGATAACTGTGATATAACTCTACACACAATACAAGATAAAAAATGTTGGTGTTTTTTAACAGTGTTGGAAACTTACATTTTTTGGGGGAGTGGATAAGTTTACTGACAAATACTAGTGTAGTAGCCCAAACTTTTGAAGAATCCTACTTTAAGTGTTGGAAACGTTAATTCTAATTTTTTAAGATTGTTTTTCAGCAGGATGAATAATTTAGCAGAATCTCAGTATACCTCTTTCTTAAACTGCCTTTCACTCTGTAGGTCATTCTTAGGGCATTATTTACGAATTTCGCTGCTTCCCAATTGGATGCAGGTGAAAATGTAAAAAGGCACCTCCAGTCAGTGTAAAGCCAGGGAAGCAGCGGCTTAAAAAAGCTACTGTTTTGTAATAAAGCCAAGGGTTCAACAGTGGCATAACTAAGGGTGTTCGAGCAGGGTACGTGCGCTGGACGGTGTCGGACTGGCGGCGCGGGGAGAGCCACCGGCGTCCAGGTCTGTGGTTAGTGTGTAGTGTGGTCTGTACTATACAGTAACAAACACACAGGCACCAGGTAGTACACTCGTACAACCTGGCGGTGGTGTGTTTCTTTTAGCAGCCAGTGAGAGTCAGACAGAGTCTCATTAGCTGCTGCACCCAGGGCCGGAGCCGGGCTGGAGCTCACTTATGAGCTCCGCCTTCCGGGTCCCGCACTGGGTGAAGGGAGAGACGTCATGACATCTCTTCCTTAGTGTCAAGCGGGACCGGAGGAGCGGACAGTGGCGGGCGCAGGAGCTGGGATTCAGGTTAGTATAATTTTGTCTGTCTGTGTGTGTCTATGTGTTTTATGTGTAAAAGGCGCTACTACTGAGGGCACTGCATATTGGGCATTGCATAAGGGCCCTTTTTAAGGGGCAATATATATTGGCCACTACTGGGGGCACTGTATAAGGGGCACTATATATTGAGCAATACAGGGGGCACTGCATAACAGGCACTGTTTAAGGGGCACTATACATTGGGCACTACTGGGGGCATTGCATAAGTCCCCTGGCACTACTGGGGACCATGGGTGTATCTATAATGGGTGCAGGGTGTGCGGTGCAGGGGGCCACCACACCACACACCCATATTATTTACGTACCTCTCCGATGTCCCACGTCGGGTCTCTCAGCGTTGCTCAAAAAGCCAGAAAATAGCAATTTTTTCAGCGTTTTCCACATGCGCTTTGATGTAATCGCTGGGAAAATGGCAGCCACGACATTTCCCTGACGATCTGCACATGGCAGTAGACTCTGGGCACACTCTAGTGCCCAGAGTCTACTGATTCTGCGGTGGCCGGTCAGCTGCATTAGTCGGCTGCCGACCGCCGAGGTGAGAGGAGGGGGCCCATGACCGAGGAATGCACATGGGCCCCCTCCTCTCAAAAAGACGCCCCTGCTGGGGACACTGCATAATGTGCAGTACTACAGGAGGCATTGCATAAGGGGCAATACTACTGGGGACACTGCATAAGGGACACTGCTACAGTGGGCGCATGCATTGCACGAGGGGCACTACTAATATGGGTATTGCATAATGAGCACTACAACAGGGGACACTGTATAAGAGGCACTACTACGGGGGGCATTAAGGTGCATATGGAATGTTCCCAGAGTTATGAGAAACGGTGGTGTGTCATGTTGATACGCCCCCATTTTCCAATGGCCATGCCAATTGTGACATGTCGCCATGCCCACATTTTCAGCACGTGCCTTGGGGAGGGGTGTTTCTTTTTTCATCTCCATTTTGGGCTCTAAACACCCTAATTACGCCACTGGGGTTCAGTCTCTAGTATCAACTTGAAGTTTAACCGACAGCTCACACAAGTGTCAAATGGCAGATGAGCATCTTCACAGTGCCCTTATATGTGATCAAAAACCGCAAACACAGAGAATTATGGAAAAGTCTGTTTAACCTGCCTCACCTCCAGATTGGATTATGCTATTGAATATACCATTTTGCTTCATTACAAGGTCCAATTTTGGAATGCAGATCGAGCTATGACTTTGTACTCCTACATTCTGTTCTGTCAGTTTTCCAAACCACTCATCTCTATTAATGCGAAACAAACTCTTGCATGCATATCTTCACTGGTTGTTTAATTATAACACGGGGCTGAAACATGCAATCAATTAATTTTAATTATCACGCGAAAGCAACGTTTTTTGGGGGGTACCCGCAAACACTAAGGATCCCCTGGATGTATGTACATACAGGGGATCGCAGCAAATATCTGCTGCGACACTGTTTGCGACTGCAAAAACAGTCCAATGAGATAGTGACAGACAGTACTGGTGTGCACTGCTGCAGGAATTCAGACACCAGTATCTGTCCCCATACCTTTCCTCCCCGCCAGTAAGTCTGGGAAGCTCCACCCACAGAAGGAACAAGAAGCTCATGAAGATTACAGGTAGGTCGGATATTACAGGGCTCATGAGTATGGCACTCTCTTGTTACTACAGAGACTTAGGGGTAAATTTATTAAGATTCGAGTTTGGTCGAGTTTTTTCTTTTTTAAACTCTCTTTGCATCGCCAAAACTTGGGTGGTTTGCCCGTTTTTCATCTCACAAATTTACTAATAATTGAGTTTAGGTGAAAGTGAGTTTTCAGATGGGTAAGCAGATCGAGATATCTTCCCCAAGTAGCAAATTTAGATGAGATTACTCACCCGAGATTGCAGTGTTTTCTCACCGCAAAACTCTCCCGAGCATGCAGCCTGCACATATCAGTGAGATATGTGAAGACTGCTTGTATGTTTTACCTGTAAAAAAAGGGTTAAATGTTTAAAAACAAAAATTACGTAGGTCCCCCCCCCAAAAAAAAAGCATTACCAGCCCTGGACTGGTTAGCCAGTCCTGGTTCCAAAACTTACGGGGGACAAAACGAGTAGAGTTCCACCGTAATATAGGAACAAGCACCTGGCTGCAGGGCCAGTCCTGGTTTTAAATATAGGGGGAAAAAATGTGTAGGGGTCAGCCTATATTTAAAACCAGCACCGGACCCAAACCGACCAGGAGACCCTATCACCAGGGCTCCGTGGGCAAAGCATTAACACCCAAAGCCGGGGATCTCAGGGGAGGTGGGGACCCCCCAAAAAATGGTCTCCCCTCTCCCGAACCCCAGGCTTGGTCTGAAGCCCAATCAGCGGCCCCTAACTGTAGAGCGGATGCTGATTGGCTCCGGCTCCTGACTCACTGACCAGCCAACGTGGGAATGTCAGGAGCCGGAGCCAATCAGTATCCTCTCTACAGTTAGCGCCTGCTGATTTTGTTTCCTTAATTTTAGGAAACAGGACTGGCTGACAAGTCCGGGGCTGGTTATGCTTTTGGAGGGGGGGACCCTACATCATTTTTTTTTTAAAACTTAACCCTATTTTTAATATTTACAGGCAGAAACATCACACTGATCTGTGTATGTTTCTGGCAAACTCGCAGCTCCGGAGGTGAGTGTTAAAATCTTAAATTTTTTAGAGAGTTTGCTGTCATTTCACCCAAAATTGTCATCTCTATTCTTGGTAAATTTGCGAGCTGTATATTTTAGGTGAAAAGTGCTTCCGAGTTTGCCTGATGGTGATAAGATTCGAGTTTGTGATCTCACCCGAGTGAGGAGAACTCTCTCCCAAACTCACCAGAGTTTGCCTTTAGTAAATTTGCGAGATAAAAAACATGCCTAAACTCATCAGAGATTGTCATCTCGATCAGACTCAATTCTTAGTAAATTTACCCCTTAGTTTGTCTAACTTGTTGTACAGTTTATTTTATACCAATATTCTCAAAGATCAGGTAAACATATTCATAATTGAATGTGTGCACATCAATGCTGCATTGGCTTGTACACATGTTATATGTATATAGATATATGCAACATCATTTTTTTAGTGATGTTTACTATTGACATTTTAAGCAAACACAATCGTTATAAAATGCTGCAGTAAACTGTGTCGGAGATAGCTTTTGACAGTTGAAGGTTAATGTAGCCCTGGGTGTTTTATAGGAACCAGACACACTACCTGGTTGGCAATAGTGTCAGACAAAATTTTATTGATAAAGTTATTATACCAATAACTAATATTTTGGAGCTATCTTTTGTCGGGTTACTAGCTATTGTGCAGGATTATTTCCCTTCCCATCTCTCTCCAACTATTCCTCCATCTCCCCCTGTTCGTTCCCCTATTCCTTCTGTCTCCCCCTATCGTTCCCCTATTCCTTCTGTCTCCCCCTATCGTTCCCCTATTCCTCCTGTCTCCTCCTATACTTCCTCTTATGCCTCCTGTCTAGTCCTTTCTTCCGTCTCCCCTTATTCCTCACGTCTCCCCTTATTCCTCCCATCTTCCTCTATTATTCCCCCTATTCCTCCTGTAACCCCCTATACTTCCTCTTATGCCTCCTGTCTCCCCCTTTCTCTCCCAATTTCTCCTGTCTCCCCTTATTCCTCACGTCTCCCCTTATTCCTCCCATCTTCCTCTATTATTCCCCCTATTCCTCCTGTAACCCCCTAAACTTCCTCTTATGCCTCCTGTCTCCCCCTTTCTCTCCCAATTTCTCCTGTCTCCTCTTATTCCTCCTGTCTCCCCTTATTCCTCATGTCTCCCCTTATTCCTTCCGTCTTCCCTTATTCTTCCCCCTATTCCTCCTGTAACCCCCTATACTTCCTCTTATGCCTCCTGTCTCCCCCTTTTTCTCCCAATTTCTCCTGTCTCCCCTTATTCCTCACGTCTCCCCTTATTCCTTCCGTCTTCCCTTATTCTTCCCCCTATTCCTCCTGTAACCCCCTATACTTCCTCTTATGCCTCCTGTCTCCCCCTTTTTCTCCCAATTTCTCCTGTCTCCCCTTATTCCTCACGTCTCCCCTTCTTCCTTCCATCTTCCCTTATTCTTCCCCCTATTCCTCCTGTAACCCCCTATACTTCCTCTTATACCTCCTGACTCCCCCTTTCTCACGTCTCCCCTTATTACTTCCGTCTTCCCCTATTCTTCCCCCTATTCCTCCTGTAACCCCCTATACTTCCTCTTATGCCTCCTGACTCCCCTTTCTTTACCAACTTCTCCTGTCTCTTCTTATTCCTCACGTCTTCCCCTGTTCTTCCCCCTATTCCTCCTGTAACCCCCTATACTTCCTCTTATGCCACCTGTCTCCCCCTTTTTCTCCCAATTTCTCCTGTCTCCCCTTATTCCTCACGTCTCCCCTTATTCCTTCCGTCTTCCCTTATTCTTCCCCCTATTCCTCCTGTAACCCCCTATACTTCCACTTATGCCTCCTGACTCCCCCTTTCTCACGTCTCCCCTTATTCCTTCCGTCTTCCCCTATTCTTCCCCCTATTCCTCCTGTAACCCCCTATACTTCCTCTTATGCCTCCCGACTCCCCCTTTCTCTCCCAATTTCTCCTGTCTCCCCTTATTCCTCACGTCTCCCCTTATTCCTCCCATCTTCCTCTATTATTCCCCCTATTCCTCCTGTAACCCCCTAAACTTCCTCTTATGCCTCCTGTCTCCCCCTTTCTCTCCCAATTTCTCCTGTCTCCTCTTATTCCTCCTGTCTCCCCTTATTCCTCATGTCTCCCCTTATTCCTTCCGTCTTCCCTTATTCTTCCCCCTATTCCTCCTGTAACCCCCTATACTTCCTCTTATGCCTCCTGTCTCCCCCTTTTTCTCCCAATTTCTCCTGTCTCCCCTTATTCCTCACGTCTCCCCTTATTCCTTCCGTCTTCCCTTATTCTTCCCCCTATTCCTCCTGTAACCCCCTATACTTCCTCTTATGCCTCCTGTCTCCCCCTTTTTCTCCCAATTTCTCCTGTCTCCCCTTATTCCTCACGTCTCCCCTTCTTCCTTCCATCTTCCCTTATTCTTCCCCCTATTCCTCCTGTAACCCCCTATACTTCCTCTTATACCTCCTGACTCCCCCTTTCTCACGTCTCCCCTTATTACTTCCGTCTTCCCCTATTCTTCCCCCTATTCCTCCTGTAACCCCCTATACTTCCTCTTATGCCTCCTGACTCCCCTTTCTTTACCAACTTCTCCTGTCTCTTCTTATTCCTCACGTCTTCCCCTGTTCTTCCCCCTATTCCTCCTGTAACCCCCTATACTTCCTCTTATGCCACCTGTCTCCCCCTTTTTCTCCCAATTTCTCCTGTCTCCCCTTATTCCTCACGTCTCCCCTTATTCCTTCCGTCTTCCCTTATTCTTCCCCCTATTCCTCCTGTAACCCCCTATACTTCCACTTATGCCTCCTGACTCCCCCTTTCTCACGTCTCCCCTTATTCCTTCCGTCTTCCCCTATTCTTCCCCCTATTCCTCCTGTAACCCCCTATACTTCCTCTTATGCCTCCCGACTCCCCCTTTCTTTACCAACTTCTCCTGTCTCTTCTTATTCCTCACGTCTTCCCCTGTTCTTCCCCCTATTCCTCCTGTAACCCCCTATACTTCCTCTTATGCCTCCTGACTCCCCCTTTCTCACGTCTCCCCTTATTCCTTCCGTCTTCCCCTATTCTTCCCCCTATTTCTCCTGTAACCCCCTATACTTCCTCTTATGCTTCATGTATCCCCCTACTTCTCCCCCTATTCCTCCTGTCTTCCCCTGTTCATCACGTCTCCCCTTATTTTTCCAGTCTTACCCTATTCTTCCCCTTAATCCTCCTGTCTCCCCCATTCTTCATGTCTATTCCCCCCTATTTCTCTCCCTATACCTTCCATCAGGCCCTTTGTCTGTCTAGTAGCACTAATAGCTCTGGTGAAACGTTCCCTCATCTCTAATGTGCAAATGTTGAGAATTTTTAGACCTTTATATAATAGATGTTTTTCAAGGGTACAATTGCATGAAAATACTGCATATGTCTATTTAACTTCTATTTGTAATTCTAATATTTTAGGAGATTTTACTCTGAAGGGGACAGTCAGTTGTTTGTTAGAATTTCAGAGATTTGCTATGATAGATTGATGGATCGATATTTCAATGTCTATGGACGCTGACAGTAGGTGGCTCAGTCCTTGCACATTCAGATGCATCAGAGAATGGTCTTTGTAGCAGCATTTTTATAAAAATGCTAAATCTATGATATGATTTCTGCCAGAGAGAAGAAGACACCTAGGAGTGATCATAGAACACTACATACTATAGCTTTGTTTTCAGGACATTCACATGCAAGGTTCACGCTTTTTCTCTGCTCTCTCCTAGGGGGATATGTATCAAAGCTTGGAGAGAGGCAGAATTGAGAGTGAGATTTTACCAACCAATCAGCTCCTGTTATTTTCTCAAACACAGGCTGTAAAATTACAGTTAGAAGCTGATTGGTTAGTACATTATCTCTCCCAATAGTATGTCTGTCCAAGCTTTGATAAATACCCCCTTCCCACTCCAGGCTGAGAAATACTATAATGCCACATACATAGAGCATAAGAAGCTATGTAAACATATTTTACTTTAATACAGAAAGATTCTTTTTTTGACACTCTGTCTACCAGTTTCTTACAAGGTGTAACACAGCACTGGAGTCTTTGAACCATACACTCATCACATCTTTTTTATTACAGTTAATGGAAACTGGGGTGCTTGGAGTTCATGGGGAACCTGCAGCCGTACATGTAATGGGGGGCAGATGAGGAGATATCGGACATGTGACAACCCTGCTCCTTCCAACAGTGGCAGAGGCTGTGCTGGCACTGATACAGATACACACAAATGTAACACAGACAGGTGTCCTGGTAAGTATTATATCCTGTTCATGTTCCTCGAGAGATATACAGTTTGAATGTAATTGTGTTGTCTTAGCAGCTGTTTTAAAAGAGAGACGTTGACTCTGGTATCACACATTTTATCTGACCTAAAAGTATATACAGTATGTATATATGTAAATAGCATCTATTTTGTGTTTATGTTGTAATGATTTATATTGCTGTTCTATACACACATTTTGAAAGAAAACACAAGTGCCATTGAAAGATCTGTAAGCTCTGGAGTATAATTGACTTCCATAGTGCCAGAAAACTTTCTCCAGCATTATTAAAATGAGACAATGGATAGCCTTTCTTAGCACAAAACACCTCCACACAGAGTTTTTTCATATAGCAGAGTGAGGTAGCTACAATATATATATATATATATATATATATATATATATATATATATACAGTATATATAGCAACAGGTGTGAGGGTCAATCAAACCCAGATAAATAGTATTTAAATGCTAATTTCCAGTACATTTATTCGCTGTGCCCTTTTGGGACAGATAAGGATCAAATAAAATGATGTATTTTACAGTGTATCTGACACTATTAAAATATTTGAGCAGATTTGTGTAAGATATGAGTGTGGCGCCAGGCCACCTCAGGCAGCAGGATAGCTAAATACAAACCTGGCCACGCATAAGCAACTGAGGAAGTAATCCACTTGCTTCTTTTTTGTGTAATCAATGTTTATTGGTAGTCACAAAGAAGCTCAAATGGTCAGGGCCAGCAACAGCAATCATGGGGCCAGGTACAACCATTTTTATTAGGGGCCCCCCATCCCCAGTCCCTGGCAGGTACAGGAAAGTCTTCACACAATAATAATGACCCATAACTGCCCCCCTCCTCACATAATAATGACCCATAACTGCTCCCTGCTCACACAATTAAATTTCATAACTGTCCCCCCACCACAACTATAAGTATGTTCCATAACTGCCCCTTTTCCTTCCACAATTATAATTTCCCACAATTACCCCCTCCCGAAACACAAGTATGTCCCATAACTGCCTCCCTCCAACAAATCTAATTATGTCCCATATCTGCCCCCCTCCTCCATCAATCATGTCTGATAATTGCCCCCTCCTCAAAAAAATGTCCCATAATTGCTCCCCCTCCTTATACAACTATAACAGTGATGCCCCATACCTCGTCCCCTCCTTCCCCAACCGCATTAAGGATCCATTTAAATTCAGACCACAGATCTATGGGGGTGGCCATCTCCTCTTGCTGTGCTGTCCCCTAAGGCTCTTCCTCTCCTAGTGCATATGTATTTTTTTGTTCCGATTTGTGGATAGCTGCAGTCATCCACCAATCAGTGCTTAGATACTCCCATAACAGTGATTGGTGGATGGTCAGCGTCATCCACCAATCAGTAATCTAGATCCAAAACAGTGTACAGACACTATGCACACTGTGACAGCAGCGGAGCTTGTGATTGGTGGCCGCTGCCTCTGCCCTGCCGATCTGATCTGATTGTGGACGGGCAGTATATTTAGTGACTACAAGTTACTGCCCTGCTGCTCTCCGCTGGACGAACCCCGGACCACTACCTGTGTTGCTGCTGCAGTGATCAGCAGGGGCTTCGACAATGCCTGCACCTTGCTGATCACTGCTGCAGCAGCACAGGAAGCAGTTACACTCTGAGGCCCCCTAGGACCTCGGGGCCCGGTACAGTTGTACCCCTGCCCCCCCCCCCCCCCCCCCCTGTCGCCGGGCCTGAAAATGGTATGCAAATCAACAAATACAATCATCTTGTGGGTGTTTTATTCAACAAGACAAGGATGGAGACAAATACACAAACAAGGGGAGATTTGTGGGAAGAACACCAAGTACAGTAGGTGGGGGGGGAGTGGGGGGGCCAACGAATATGATCAGAGTGAGAAAGGTGTAATAGGGTGGTAAACGCTAGTCACAAGTAATGTATCACACATATGGAGAAATTTCTAAAGATCTAAAGCAAACCATCCAACTTTTACAGACAAGCCTTATACTCAGAAGTATTCTGACCAGGCGAACCATGTAGCAACAAACTTCTGAAATCTCTCCTGGTTGGAAAGGGATAGGTCCTCCCATTCCATGTACATATCTATTTTTAAACCTCACTGAGATCGGAGGTGGATGAGGGGCCTTCCAGTAAACTGGGATTACAGCTTTTGATTTGCTGCACAAGCAGCTAAGATATAAAAAGACACGTCTGTCAATGGGCATGGGTGCTCATTGTATTGCCAACACTAGTTAGGTAAGCCAGGGAACATTTACAGAAAACACACCTATACCTATACCATCTCATAAGAAATTTAAATTGGTTATCAACAACCCAGTGAATCTGTGATGAGACTTGTGCATATAAAAAGTAATTTTTGCCATTGATGATCAGAGTGTCTGATATCCTTACCTCTCTTTAATAATGATTGAAACAGCCTGAGCTACAGTGACCTCACTAATTTTATATTGATCTGCCAGTGCCTGACCACTATGTATAGTTGGACATGTCTATTTTTTTTGTTATTTATTTATTTGCGTATATATATATATATATATATATATATATATATTTACCAAAAACACTTGGGGGGGCGCAAGAAATTCTCATATAGTCTTCAACTGAAGAACCTCAGCTTTTCAATTCAATGCTGGAACTAGTTTAGGAAAGTCCAAACAAAAATGTCAATGCTGGATACTGGGGGATTAAATACTGGGGGAGGAAATGTTCATTTATAATACTGAGTTTGAAATCAAGAATATTAAGTTCTATAGATGATATATATGGATGACTTAATTTTTATTTGGAGAGGTGATATTACTAGTATTGAGGAATTTATTAGTAGAAAAAATAGAAACGGCGCATGTAGGTCTAACCGGACCCAGAAGACACACTGATAATAAAAGATAAATTGTTTATTATAACATACAAGTGTAGATAATAAATGGTAGATATTGGAGATAGATTGAAAGGTCAATGACCACAATAAATTACTGCAGAAATTTGTACATAAAAAAGGAAAAAAACCTCACATGTATTATTGGAGATTAGAGCACCAGCTGTGTACTCCAATCACATGTGTTGTACTAAAGTGCTGTTAATAAATACACATCTATAATATAGAATAAAATCCTCTTCAGGAATAGATGAATAAATGGCCTATTACTGGCATAAAATGATAGTTCCGTTATTGTGAATCCATATTGACACAAATTTTGTATCCAATCATTGGCTGTGAATGCAAAAATGTAACAGATAATAGAGCCAATGTTACCAAAAATGTGTTCCTCGCTGAGGTAAAAAGAAGGGTGAGTATTAATGCATATAAATCCTCCTCTAGCCCACCTAGGATTAAGGCTGGGTGATATGATGTGGATATGTCTCTCACCTAGTGTTCTTAGACACTTGCTGCTGTGCACTGGATCTGTGCCATGGAAAGTAAAGCAGTGATGCCGTCAATGTACGGTGTGGAGGTAATATGTCCCGTGTCAGCGCTGGTTCAATAGGCGCTAGCTGATATATAGCTGCGACTGTTCACCGGAGGATCCTAGGCCGTGATGGAAGGCTAAGGCTCTACGGAGGCACTCACAGGAGTATATCAACTCCGGAGCATAGCGTTGTCTGCGACTCCAGCAGGAGGGATGGAGCTCTAACGGCTGGATCGGAAAGACGGCTCTGCTACAATTACACAGGTGCTTCAGCAAGGCAGGAATGCAGGTTAGTAGCAGGGACACCCTTAACGCGTTTCTTTCTCTATTGAGAATTTCTTCAGAAGAAGATCCTTCTGAAGAAATTCTCAATAGAGAAAGAAACGCGTTAAGGGTGTCCCTGCTACTAACCTGCATTCCTGCCTTGCTGAAGCACCTGTGTAATTGTAGCAGAGCCGTCTTTCCGATCCAGCCGTTAGAGCTCCATCCCTCCTGCTGGAGTCGCAGACAACGCTATGCTCCGGAGTTGATATACTCCTGTGAGTGCCTCCGTAGAGCCTTAGCCTTCCATCACGGCCTAGGATCCTCCGGTGAACAGTTGCAGCTATATATCAGCTAGCGCCTATTGAACCAGCGCTGACACGGGACATATTACCTCCACACCGTACATTGACGGCATCACTGCTTTACTTTCCATGGCACAGATCCAGTGCACAGCAGCAAGTGTCTAAGAACACTAGGTGAGAGACATATCCACATCATATCCCCCAGCCTTAATCCTAGGTGGGCTAGAGGAGGATTTATATGCATTAATACTCACCCTTCTTTTTACCTCAGCGAGGAACACATTTTTGGTAACATTGGCTCTATTATCTGTTACATTTTTGCATTCACAGCCAATGATTGGATACAAAATTTGTGTCAATATGGATTCACAATAATGGAACTATCATTTTATGCCAGTAATAGGCCATTTATTCATCTATTCCTGAAGAGGATTTTATTCTATATTATAGAGGTGTATTTATTAACAGCACTTTAGTACAACACATGTGATTGGAGTACACAGCTGGTGCTCTAATCTCCAATAATACATGTGAGGTTTTTTTCCTTTTTTATGTACAAATTTCTGCAGTAATTTATTGTGGTCATTGACCTTTCAATCTATCTCCAATATCTACCATTTATTATCTACACTTGTATGTTATAATAAACAATTTATCTTTTATTATCAGTGTGTCTTCTGGGTCCGGTTAGACCTACATGCGCCGTTTCTATTTTTTCTACTGTTTTATTCCTTGGAATAGGGAACTGGAGGACCCTTGGGACGGCTGCTGGTCGTGATAAATTGCAGGGGGGTGGCCGCTACAAACCCTTCCATTCTATTGAGGAATTTATTGTTTATATCTATAACAACGATTTCAATCTTAGATTCACACATAAGTTTGACTGTGTGCGGATTGATTATCTGGATTTGGTCTTTGAGGGTAAACTTAACGAAGTGATAAAAACGTGTACATTTTTCAAAGAAGTTGATGCAAACAGCTTCATCCCCTCCAAAAGTTGTCATCATCCATTGTGGATAAACAGTGTACCATATACTCAATTCCTTAGATAAAGGAAGACTTGTAGCTCAGTTGAAGACTATTGGAATCAGTCACTTTTGCTTAGAGACAGAATAAAAAGTTTTTAATACATATAAGTTGTCACAAATTAATAAAAGTTTATTAATTTATAAATTTTTATTAATTTGTGACAACTTATATGTATTAGAAACTATTTATTCTGTTATTGAGAAGCGTAGCCAGTTATTTCCTTTTATACATTTGTTTGAAGTAATTGCACATTCTTCATTTTTTTGGCAGCACCATCTCTTTAACATTAAGGCCCTCATTCAGAGGTGGCTCGCTCTGAATGAGGGTGGCCGCTTGCTTTTTCTAGTGCGGTCTCCTGGTCGCTAGCTAAGCTGTGGGTTACCACCCACAGCTTAGCAACCGACCAGATTGATGGTCGCGATGGTCAAGAACATCGCGACGATCAGGGCTTGCGACGAGACCCTAAGGTTGGGTCTCAGCAACTGCAAGCCCCAGGAAGCTTCCTGCTCTGATCGAGCAGGAAGCTCCCCACTGACATTACTGCTGATATCAGTGCAGCCGCCCACAAAATGGCAGCCGTTCCTTAAGAAACGCCTCCGTTTGTGAAACCACCCCCCCCGCGCCCCGCCTACGAAACGGGCTGAGCTGTGGATCAACATCGACAGCCGGCTCTTTTGTAGTGAGCTCTGGAGCGAGAGAGTTTCTCTCTCACTCCGGGGCTTACGCGTGCACAGGACCAAAACATCGACCTGGTTGCGAGCGCACAGCGCTTGCGACCGGGTCTGAATGAGGTCCTAATTCTTTAGGGGAGCACTTATACTCAATCATCTTTTTTCTTTATATATGCCCCTAATAAAGTTATCATTTAGTTATGTGCCTTGAGGATACTTAACTTTATTTGATGACTTTATTAAGAGAAACATATGTATAATTTACATTTCGATGTACAGCACAATCAGCTTTATTATTGTATTGCAGCTAATGGAAACTGGGGTCCATGGGAAGCTTGGAGTAAATGCTCTAGTTCTTGCGGAGGTGGACAGCAGATTCGGACACGTTTGTGTAAACATCCTGTACAGTCTAACAATGGTCGGACCTGCCAAGGAGAGTCCACCCATCTACTGAGATGTAATGTTCACATGTGCCAAGGTGGGTTCAGTTACTAAGTGACTCTCTCTCTCTCTTTCTCTCTCTCTTTTGCCTCTTTATGACACTGGAATTCTGTAGTTCACGGGGCTGCACATTATTATTATTAGTAGTATTATTATTATTATTATTATTATTATTATTATTATTATGATTATTATTATTATTACATTTGACAGAACTCTACAGAGCTTTCTGTTGTGTCTGGATACAATATATTGTCTACTACAAAATGTATTAAATCTACCTGCATTCAAAACTGAGAAAACATTGCCTGGCAACTCTTTGGCCCTGATTCAGAGCCGGACGCTCTGACCAGAGCGCTCGCTCTGAATCAGGGCCCACCTCCATTAAAATGGAGCGTCCTCCTGGACGCTCATATAGCTGTGGGTCACCACCCACAGCATATACGCGTGCAGGATGATGGTCGCGATGGTCTTGACCATCGCCACTGCGAGCAGAAGCCTGCGGTTGAGTTTTTCAACCGCAAGGCCAGGAGTGATTTTGGCTCTATCAGAGCCAAAATCACTCCCACTGACATCACTAGTGATGTCAGTGGGGCCGGCTTCTGACGGTAGGCGTTCCCTTGGGAACGCCTCCGTCTGGCAGGCACGCCCCCGGCACGCCCACCAAAGGGGGCGTGCTGTCAATCAACATCGACAGCACGCCCCCTTTGATCAGACACTACGAGCGAAGGAAAGTCCTTCGTTCGACGCGTCTCGCGCATGCGCACGACGGAGCTCCCTCCGTCGTGCGTATGCGCAGTGCAGACCATCGACCCACTTGCAAGCGGACAGCCGCTCGCGAGTGGGTCTGAATCAGGGCCTTTGTACAATGGGGCATGTGTCATATGTGTTAATATGCAAAGTGTTAAAGCTAAGTTTATAGAACTTAAAAGCAGTAACAAAGTCTCTTAGTGCTGACACAGCATAGTTTAAGATGAAAATATATCCTGCTAAGGTGCTATGTATGGGCTCACTCACATAGCCATATGTCTCTCTGTGTAATCAAACGCATTCTGACTGTACACAGATCTGAAGCAAATAAAGATTCACATGGCATCTCCCTGTGCAATATATTTTGAGGAAAATACAGAGTTGAAACAAGATGGGAATAAGTTACTCCAAAGAAATGTTCCAGAAAAAAAGCAACATATAAGATACACCTGAGATGCATGATGATCAGCACTAAGGTGCAGCCCCCTATAGCAGGTGCAAAAGATATGCCTCCCAACCTACGCATTTGTATATATTGGCAGGACTGCATGGTCCCCGTCTGGGGAAACACATCACTCTCCAATGAGCCTAAATCACATGACTCTGTAAAACCGCATTGGCATGTGCTCATTAGCTGACCAGGTGCATAGTGAATTCACACAAGCTGTAGTGAAAAATAGGGTGTGTGTACAGTTTATTTCTATAATCTTTATACACTATCAGGGGCTAATTCTGAGTCGTATGCAAAGTGTCTGTACTTGCGGTCAGCCACACAAGCCAGATTTACTAACTTATGCTAATGTAAAATTCTGTTCAGCGAATGCGGGGGATGCTGTGTCTGAAGGCGGAAAACTGGGCCACTTACTGATTGTACACCAACTACCGCCACCATCATCATTAATATCAGCACTTGCACCCAGGGCCAGACTGGGCCACAGGGGTACAGGGGAAAACCTTGGTGGGCTCCAGTCCCAGGGAGCTCTCCCCCTCTTCTAGGGGTCAGGTTCCAGACTGTGCACTCAAATGATACATTGTTACTCTATCACCTGGTGGAGCAGGACCACAGAGTGCTTGGTTGGCTTCTAAAGAAACTACACAAAGATTCAGCATCCTGCCAATCAAAGTGAGCAGTAAAGACACACCCATGTCCAATCCTCTTGTTGGCTGTAGGCTTTAGCATAATGAACACAGGGCCTGATTCAGACCCGTTCGCTCTGAGCGTACGCTCGCATGATGTGTATGCAAATATTTGAAAGTGACGTTGCGGGGAGCGATCGCTCACCAAGGCATAAGCACGCCCATCGTACCTGTACGAGCGTTCACTTTGTGTATGCAGACTCCCCTTAGCGTATTCAGAGACGACCACTGCCCCACGTCATCTCCTGGAAGTTTATGAAAACATTGGTACATCGACCACTATCGGATGTGACGCAGTGGTTGTGGTAGTTTTTTTTTTTACCGCAAGCATTGCAAGGAAAACTGAGGGAAAAAATGGCTGGTGACTGGTACTATGATGCTGCCTGTTAATTATGCACGCCTCTAAAACGGTGTTGAAACACTCCGGCGCAGCTGCATTCGCATCTCCAACCCCCCGTTTTTACTGGACTGCCCCTGTCACCACCCACAAACGGCCTCTCCTGTCACTCACTCTGCTGGGCTGGTTTTGCTGGGAGAATGAGGGATCTGTGATCGCACATTGTAGTTCGCGCATGCGCACTGCGATGCATACGCATGCACAGATTAGCAACCATCGGCAATTGCGAACGGACTGCAGATACCGTCCGGGTCTGAATCAGGCCCACAGTTCCTGCCAGTGATTGGAATGACATTGTAGCTCTGCATTCATTCACTAACCTACAATTAAGTCATTCCAATGGTACAAAACTTATTTGAATTTTTTTACAATGACATGTATTTCACGTTTACTAGACCTAATACAGTTCTCATTGCGTTTTAGACACTATCCGGTCAGTACGGGGTCCCCAATCACATATAAAGTGCATTAATGAGGTATATATAGACAGGACTATAGACTATATATTTATAAAGGGGTGGTCAGTGGCGGGCTGGGCCGGGGGGCAGGGTGCCATGTGCCCCCCCGGCCGCACCGCCATGCGGGTCGCTGGGCGTGGGCAGTCTGTGTCTCTGTGACACAGGCTGCACCGCACGTGAAGCGCTGACCGGACAGAGTTCGGTAAGCGCTGCACAGTGACTGACAAACACACAGCTGCCGGCGCTGGCAGCTGTGTGTTTGTTTTGAGTGGCAGCCAATGAGAGTTTGTCAGACTCTCACTGACTGCCACTGCGCCCACTGCAGGAGCTGCTCCATCTTCCGGCTCCTGCAGTGGGTAATGGGAGAGACATCATGATGTCTCTCCCATAATGCAGAGCGACCCAGCCCGGGAGGACGAACGGAGGAACGGATGGCGGCGGTGGAAGCAGGGATTCAGGTAAGTGGTTTTTTTTTTCTATTACGTGTGGCACTACAAGGGGGAGAGCACTACTGGGGGCACTACAAGGGGGAGAGCACTACTGGGGGCACTAAAAGGGGGAGAGCACTACTGGGGGCACTACAATGGGGGGACTACTACTGGGGGCACTACAAGGGGGAACACTACTGGGGGCACAACAAGGAGGGCTAATACTCGGGGAACTACAAGGGGGATTACTACGGGGGGCACTACAAGGGGGGGACTACTACTGGGGGCACTACAAGGGGGGGACTACTACTGGGGGCACTACAAGGGACGGGACTACTACTGGGGGCACTACAAGGTGGAGACAACTACTGGGAGCACTACAAGGGGGGGTACCACTACTGGGGCACTATATAAGGGGCTTACTACTGGAGGCACAAGGGGCACTACACAGGTGGGACCACTACTGGAGGCACTATATAATGGGCTTACTACTGGGGGCACAAGGGGCATTGCACAGGGGGGACCTCTACTGGGGGCACTGTATAAGGGGCACTGCATAGGCGGATCACTACTGGGGGCACTACTGGAGGCCTGCATAAGGGGGTCCTCTCCTGGGGCACAGGGGGAACTGCATTAGGGCACCACTACAGGGGGCTGCCCCTAATCTTTATTTTTCCTTTAAATTAATTCCATATGGACCCGCCTCCTCCTCCCTGGAACACTTGAGTGCGGGGGGCACCATGGCTACACGCAATTCTTCTGCCAGGGCCACCTGCATGCATTTGCCCCCCAGGTTAAAAGTTGCCAGCCAGCCCCTGGGGGTGGCTGCACTGTGGTGTTGGTGTGCAGTGCATGGCTCTCTGTCTCTGAGGAGGAGCTGGCATTTTGGTGTCACCACCTTGGATAGTGACATCCGGATAGAGCATCCCCTTGTAACGCAACTTCTTATTTCCCACCCCGAAATGCCCTATTCACGCAAATACAGATCTGACCAAGTTCCATCCAACTCAGAATAGGACAGACATACGCAAATATGTATACATTACATCTGCTCATACGCTGTATACAAAATCTGCTGCCCTCAGTTTTATTATGTACCTGATTTTTGTGTGTTCCAATTGAAACACAACAGAACATATAAAAATAAGTTTTATAGCCAGACACTTTTAACTAAAATGTATACTGTATTTTATTGGGATCTATATATTGTAATTAGATACAGTATTTATTCTATCAACATGTTTTATAAAGTGCTTGGATTAATTTTCATTTATATAAAAAAAAATAATGATTTAATATGTCAGTATTTTAACTCACATTTTCCAGCCTATCAAGTCCTTCTAAGATCATCAGCTGAGCAATGCAATGTAGCCACTACCGCTGCCCCCATGGCTGACACATTGCACTGAACATGCTCTTAGGCCCTGATTCAGAGCCGGACGCTCTGACAGAGCGCTCGCTCTGAATCAGGGCCGTCCCTCTTAATTTTTAGAGCGACCTCCCGGCCGCTCGTATAGCTGTGGGTGACCACCCACAGCTATAGCGAGCAGCCAGGAAGATGGTCGCGATGGTCAAGACCATCGCGACCATCGGGCTTGCGTCAAGACGCTTGTGGTAGGGTCTTGTTGCCGCAAGCCCTGGAGTGCTTTCGGCTCTATCAGAGCCGAGAGCACTCCCACTGACATTACTTGTGATATCAGTGGGGCCGGCCGTGATGGTAGGCGTTCCCATGGGAAAGCCTCTGTCTGGGCAGCCACGCTCCCGGCACGCCCACCAAAGGGGGCGTGCTGTCACTCACCATCGACAGCACGCCCCCTTTGTAGCATGCGCATTGGGCCACCATTGACCCGCTTGCGAGCGCTCAGCGCTCGCGAGCGGCTCTGAATCAGGCCCTCAGCACGGATGTATGATTCATGGTAGACAAGGTATTTGTTTGTGTCACAGTGGAGCACAATTAGATTACAATGGATCACACATTTAAAAAATAAACTCATGTGAATGAACCCAGAGTTGAATAAGCAGTAAAATGTATGGCCATCTTTGCATGTATGTATTAAGATGACATGGGAGCTGCTGTATTATTCTGTGCTTTAGTGACATAGTATAAAATAGCAGCAGATCAGCAATCTAAGTTAATAGTTGCTTATACCCAGCCGTATTATTCAACATGGGATGGATACCTTTCCTTTCTAATCCATCATTAAAGTGACCTTGCATGTAACATGTAAAATCATATACAATATATTAAACAATAGACACAATGGACCTGATTCACAGTTGTGCGCTAATGCCGCCTCCGCTGCTGTCTCTGTGTACGCAGTAGCTGTGTGAAGATATGCAAATGTTGTAAATGCAAAGGAATGTATTGAGACGCACACCTGTGACTTTGCAAATCCAAGCATCTGCGTACAAAGGGCCTGATTCACTATGGTAGCAACTGCGAATGCAATAGCGATTACGCACACTGTTCAACTGCGATAGTATGCTAATCCATTGCGATCACAAAGCCGCCACTGCACTACACAAGGAAGCCCACTTTACCTTACACACCATTGGTACAATCGGGGACTATTGCAACCTCATGGACAACTTGCACAAGCTCTGACTCAGAAATTACTAACTTCCATGGACGCTATCAGGCCTCAGGCTGCGTAGGGCATCGCAGTGGCTAATTTATGCACGCCCATGCAACTGCGTTGAACTTGAAACACACTTTCACATCTGCGTTCAGCTGACCAGCCCCCCGTCACCACTCACAAATGGCACTTCTTGTCAATCATTCTGCGCTAGTCACTACGATCACAGTCCCATTCGCAATGGCTAGTTTGCGCACGTTCACCGTGATGCATACGCATGCGCAGTAAGCAACAATCGGCACCATTCCCTGTTTTCTTACCAAACGCTCACAGACTGTCAACCACACTGCGAGTAGAGTCACTGTGAATGACTACCGTAATGTAGCTTTATCCATGCGCAGTATGACTTAGATGCATGCACAGATTGCTGATTATCACTCAACTGTGTAAAACTCAGGATAACTTTCAACTCTGAATCATGCCCAATATACATGCTACTCTCGTGTAGTTGTGAAATGAGCAGGCCAGTAACCTCTTCTCTTACCCTTCTAAGGACTTCATAGCTTTACATCCCTAACCTAAACACTGTGATCACCAGCTTATTATTCTGAACCAGGAAATATGGAGATGGGAGGATTTTTTTAACTGGTCAACTGTAGTCCAAAGAGCACTGCCCATTCTAACACATATAAACACTATCAGCAAGACGAAGGAGTACTTTCCCCTTTTATGAATACACATTTTATGAGAATGCTAGGCTAGCAGGTATGCTTAATGCTGTGAAACTCGGCATGGATGAGCCATTCAAACATGCAATGTAGCAGAACCTTTTACATGTAATTAATTAATTAATTTTATCAGATTTTCATCCTTAAACAGTTTTACAATTTCTTTAATTTTTCTTTCACTGAAATGTCTTATTTGTATTGTTTAGTAGGAGCTCAGTTTATAAGAGGAACCCTGGTGGGAACTATCAATGATGTTGACTTTGGCATTGCCCTTCTAAATGGTACAATCACCAACTTCCCTGAGTCACAAAGTAGTACAATAAAAGCCACATTTACCAACATTCCTAAAAGCCTAGGTGAGTATGTACCTTCTGAGTAAATCAGGTGACATATGTCTTACCATTTCCCATGATCCACAACTGCTTCATCTTCAGTTGGTTATGTTATTACATACAGTACATATTGCTTTAGTATTATCAAGGTTAAAAAAGCAAGTGACACACAATCACACAAACACTTTACAGAACATAAACATTATAAAATATAATGATAAATATGAAATAAGCATAAGAATAGATTTTGATTATATGCAACAAACATTTTATGTATATCCTTTGAGTACTATATATACAAAATAGAAAATTTGAGGATTGAAATATTGAATAGTCTTTAAAACTTTGACTAGTAGATATTGAAATATTATTGAAAATATAAAGCGTTTTACCAACATACATATAATAATTTTCATGTAAATGAAAACATGTATGCAGATAAATAATAATATATTACATAGCATACATCTGCATATTGAATACTGGCATCATTATTTTGCTAACCAACTTTCCGCTTGGCTGAAACGTCCGAAATGATCCCCATGTGCCGAGGTTGTAATAGTAATTTTTTGAGGTTTCATAGTCAGACTACAATCGTATTTATCTGAACAGATATTGAAAAGTTTATTAAATAGCTCTACTTCTATTAAGAACAGACATGTGTACATTAAATATAGTAGCTGATGGATGTTGCCGGCTGTGCAGTTATTGTCCTACTCTGGATCAGCGGTGCCTGTAACATCCTGCTCAATTGTCTGTTACTCAGGATACTTAGGGGTAAATTTACTAAGAATCGAGATTGGTTGAGCTGACAATCTTGGGTGATTTTAGTAATGATTTTCATATCGCAAATTTACTAAGGACAAACTCGGGTGAGTTAGAGAGAGATTTCTCTCTTCTCACTCGTAAAACTCGGTGAGATCGCAATCTCGTATCAAATCACCATCGGGCCAACTCGGAAGTATTTTTCACCTAAAACATACATCTCTCAAATTTACCAAGAATCGGGATGACAAGCTCGGGTGAGATGACAGCAAACTCTCTGCCAAACTCACTTTTCAAACTCTCCACCTCCTGAACTGTGAGTTTGGCAGAACATACACAATCATTGTCATTTGTGTATGTTTCTGCCTGTAAATAGTTAAATTAGGGTTAATTTATTTTTTTAAATGATGTAGGGTACCCCCTCCAAAAGCCTAACCAGCCCCGGACTTGTCGGCCAGTCCTGGAACCAAAAATGATGGGGAACAAAATGAGTAGGGTTCCACTGTAATTTAGCAACCAGCACAAGGCTGCAGGGCCAGTCCTGGTTTTAAATATAGGGGGGAAAAAATTGCATAGGGGTCCCCCTATATTTAAAACCAGCGCCAGACCCAAACCGACCGGGGAGTAATGCCACAGCCAGGAGACCCTATTACCGAGTCTTCAGGGCCAAAGCATTCTCACCCCAAGCCGGGGATCTCAGGGGAGGTGGGAACCCCCGAAAAATGGGTCCCCCCTCTCCAAAATCCCAGGTTTGTCTGAAGCCCGACTCTTCCCCGCACCCCTGGGCTGTGGGTACGGGGGTAATAAAGTGTAAATAGAAGTAAACTATTGTATTTTACAGTGGAACTACAGGTGCCAGCATGCCTGCCCATTGGCACTTGTGGAACTACAAGTGCCAGCAGGTGGCCAGCACCCGTACCTCCACTGTAATATAAATAGTTAAATAAAGACATAACACACACACCTTAGATAGTACAAGTTTATTACACACATACCTCAGTCACACATACTTACCTGTAACAGCCGGTCTGTCTACTTCTCCAATGTAGAAATCCATGTGGAATGACCCTCAAAAAAGATCCTATACTCACCTCCATCCTGGCGCTGCTCTCTGGAGCATCCTGGGTCTTGACAAAACAATAAAACGACTTACCCGAACCAAGCCGAAAAGGTGTACGTTTATGCTGTTACATATACATATATCGGCCAACTCGATTTGCCTCAAATCGCCTGTCGGTAAATTTAAGAGATCAAAAGTGAAAAAATCACCCGCATTCAGGCGAGTTACAGCGAGATTAATCTCTTTGCAAATTGGGACCATCTCAATTCTTAGTAAATTTACCCCTTATAGTCAAGTGCCCAGATTGCTTTCAGTTATAGCATCAGACAAGCATCAGGTGCTTCTTTTTTCAGGGCAGCATGATATCTAGTTTGTTATATATCCTGTACAGTGTGTAGTATCTGTCAACATATATTTCTAAATTCTCAATTGCTGTCTATTTGTGTTGCATTTTATTAAATTCACTATAAAACTTTTTGAAACAACATTTATTGACTTTCTATACTATTAAATAATTGCATTATTTGTAAGATGATATTTTGATGAATTTTTTACACATTTTAGGCCCCTCTATGAGGAATCTCGCTTCTGTTCTCAATCCTATATATTGGACAGTAGCAAAAGAGATTGGAGAAGCAGTTAATGGATTTACACTCACAGGTGGTGAATTTAAAAGAGAATCTCAAGTGGAGTTTGCAACAGGTTTGTGCAAGAAACTTTGTTTTCTGTTCATCCATCAAGTAACCCTTCTCACTCCCGATTATTCATTGTATGGAACACTAGGCCATTGTTACTGTGACGCCACATCCAGCCATCTATGTGGCTCTATATGGTCCAACCCCACAGCATCCCATCTATAAAAGGACATGTAATAAATATGATAGATATATATATATATATATATCAGAACTAATTTCTACTAATTTAAAGTTAATAATATGCAAATAGCAACTGATTAATATACTAAATAAAAATAAAAACTGTAAGATAAAACCCATGTTATTCTAGGCTTAGGGCTAACGGGCCTTCCCACAATCCTAGTTCACCTCTTCTATAAAAACACACCTGTTTTATTTATAGTAATTCTGTTTTAAGTAATTGCATGTTACATGCATCATTGGTTGGAAACTTAGGGGCAATCTTTTTAGAGCTTTATAAAGCCCACAGCTCTTCATGTGAAAAATGTGATGTAGTCAAAATGTCGACATGTACAATTTTGTCATGTGCATAATATTCACATGTTCACAATGACCACATGTAAAATTTTAACATGTGAAATGCCGACATTCTGCACGGACCGGCAGCGGGATTTAGGGTTAGGCTACAGGAGGAAAGGTTATGGTTAAGCTATGGTAGGGGCGGTTAGGGTTGGGCACACGGTGGTGGGTTAGGCATAATTACCGCTGGAAGCGCAGCTGGATCTGCCGAAAGTCATTATCAGCTGACCATCACACCTGGAAGACATCGTTCTAGCTGCCGGACCCACCACACCAGGTAAGTCACCGCTAATTCTCTAAGGACATTTCTAATCATGTTAAAATTTCATCAGTGTTGACATGATGAATGTTGACTAGGTCAGTGTCGTTATTGTGAGCATAATGACATGGCATGTCGACATTATGTCTCAGGTCGACATTATGAATGCCTGTCAGGAATTGTCCTTACCCTTGGGGTTGTGCTGCTCTGTCCTGGGGGGAGGCCCAGCCTGGAGGCTCCCAGAGTGTGCTGCTGATGGGTTCTCAGTGTGGTGGTGGTCTCTGGGGCCCGAGATTTGGTGGTGTTCCCACTGGCTCTGGACACAGGCTGCCGCCATGTCAGTCCCAGCCAGCTGAATGTCTTGCTATTGGGCTTCTAGCGTGGTAGTGGTTTCAGGGGCGTTGTTTCCAGCATTGTTTCCGCCAGCTCCGGACACTGGGCGCCACTGACTGCTAATCTCCAATGGCAGCCAAGCTGGGGTCCACCTGACCACAGCAGCCAATCTCCGTGAGACCCAGGGTATAAAGATTTTCCACCGACAGCACTCGGGGCCTGAGCTTTGTCGCTGTAAGACATCCAAGGCTCCAGCTCCCTGGCTTGTTAGCTGTAGTCTCCCTTCCTACTCCAGCTTTGATTCCACTCCAGCTTCAGTTGCTAAAGTCCGTTCCCAATCTGGATCCACTTGCTAAGTCTGATTCTATTCCAACTCCACTTGCTAAAGTCCGGTCCCTATCCAGTTCCACTTGTTAAATCTGATTCCACTCTGACTCCAGTTGCTAAAGTCCAGTCTCAGTCTGACTCCAGTTTCTTACTCTGATTCCACTCCAGCTCCAGTTGCCAAGTCCGATTTCAATCAGGCTATAGTTGATAAGTCTGATTCCACTCCGGCTCCAGTTGCTATAGTCTGGTTCCATTCCAGTTGTGCTACCATCCAGTACACATCCAAGAGATGCCCCGTTCTCTACAGTACTGACCTGCTGCTTACTCCTGTTACCTCGTACACCTATGAGAAAGTGTTATATCCATCCCTCATTACTCCAAACCTCCCAAGTTGTTAGTGAGCAGGTACCTAGACTTCACCCTGGTAATCCAGAGTCCCCTGCCCTGACAATGTTGTGGCAGGACTGAACACAACTGTAAAGACATTGGGCCTAATTCATACTGAATCGCAACAGCGTACGCAGATCAGCCGATGGTCGTACTGCGCATGCATATGCTTTGCAGTGCGCATGCGTGAGTGAGCATTGTGATCGTACTGCAAATACAAAGCCATCGCAGACCTAGGGACGGGACGTCAGCTTTTGGGGGGTATTACGGATGTGAGACAGCGGTAGTGGGCGTCTCTATGCTGGATGTGTGACTGTTTTGCGATTGCATTCATTAGCATGTTTTCGCAGAAGACATGCGTGTGCGTAATCGCAGCTGTGACCGCAATAGCGATCTGTAGTGAATCAGGCCTATTATTAGTAACTTTCAGTCCGACATATTAAATGTTACTGCAATTAGTATATTTGGTGCCCTGCCTTTTAATTAATTTTTTATTGCTGTGAATGGCAGTGATAAGAAATTATAATTATCAGGTCTAGGTCCTGATAATATATAAATATTTCACCTCTGCTAAACAGGGATTGTAATCTCCAATAATCAGGGTGATAGAGATCTCACAAGTTACTGCCAACTGGTCTTCTCGGGAATCTAAGACTGCATAAGACAGACCACATAGTGCAGGAGGTTTGTTCTTGTCTACTCATAATGTTGAGCCAGTATAGTAGACACGTATTATGTTCCCAGCTGTTACAATAGTAATAACAGATGTACAGTAATTAGAGATGTGAATGATCCCCTGAGTTTTGGTTTTGGTATTAGGTTAACCAGGGCTGTTTTTTCAGGAAAAATAGGTTCAAAAACCGTGGTTAGAGATACTGGGGGTGGAGCTATAGAAAAACAATTGTATATATATATATATATATATAGTGTGTATATACTGTATATATATATATATATTAGGGGTGAGCGGATTCGGATTTCTGAAATCCGAACCCCCCCGATCCGAGGCCGATCCGAGTCAGGCTCGACTTTTCCCGCCTGACTCGGATCTGAAATCGAGGCAAAACGTCATCATCCTGCCTTCCGGGTCTCGCGGGTTTTGGATCCTATATAAGGTACCCACGTCGGCGCCATTTTCTCACTCGGCTGTGGACAGTGAAGAGGGAGGGTGGGAGTTTGGGCTGGCTGGGCTGTGTAGTGTAGTGTCGTGTAGTGCAGAGGAGTGTTGTGCTGCGCTGTGCTGCTGTTGTCCATAGGGGCTGTGTCCACTACTTCAAAGTCCATAGGGGCTGGCTGTGTTGTGCTGTGCTGCTGTTGTCCATAGGGGCTGTGTCCACTACTTCAAAGTCCATAGGGGCTGGCTGGACTCTGTTGTGCAGTCAGTTGTCCATAGGGGCTGTGTCCACTCCAAAGTCCAGTGCAGTGTCCCAGTCCTAAAGGAGTGCTGTAGTGTTGTCCAGGGGGTGCTCTGTCCGTCAGGGGTGCTCCCCCCAAGTGCTAAAAAAAATATATTTTTTCTGTGTTTGTGAATTGTGTGCGCAGTAGCCGCACGTGCATCAACAAAGTAGTGCCAAGCGTGCGCCTGTGTCATAAGTAAAGGGCCAGCTGGCTTGACCGTTAAAGGGTGCTGTAACCCCCAAAGTACACTCCAAACCAAATAAAAAAATATTTTCTATGTTTGTGAATTGTGTGCGCAGTAGCCGCACGTGCATCAACAAAGTAGTGCCAAGCGTGCGCCTGTGTCATAAGTAAAGGGCCGGCTGGCTTGACCGTTAAAGGGTGCTGTAACCCCCGAAAGTACACTCCAAACCAAATAAAAAAATATTTTCTGTGTTTGTGAATTGTGTGCGCAGTAGCCGCACGTGCATCAACAAAGTAGTGCCAAGCGTGCGCCTGTGTCATAAGTAAAGGGTCGGCTGGCTTGACCGTTAAAGTGTGCTGTAACCCCCAAAGTACACTCCAAACCAAATAAAAAAATATTTTCTGTGTTTGTGAATTGTGTGCGCAGTAGCCGCACGTGCATCAACAAAGTAGTGCCAAGCGTGCGCCTGTGTCATAAGCAAAGGGCCGGCTGGCTTGACCGTTAAAGGGTGCTGTAACCCGCAAAGTACACTTCAAACAAAATAAAAAATATTTTCTCTGTTTGTGAATTGTGTGCGCAGTAGCCGCACGTGCATCAACAAAGTAGAGCCAAGCGTGCGGCTGTGTCATAAGTAAAGGGCCGGCTGGCTTGACCGTTAAAGGGTGCTGTAACCCCCAAAGTACACTCCAAACAAAATATAAAAATATTTTCTGTGTTTGTGAATTGTGTGCGCAGTAGCCGCACGTGCATCAACAAACTAGTGCCAAGCGTGCGCCTGTGTCCCATAAATAAAGGGCTGGCTGGATTGACCACTAAAGGGTGCTGTAACCACCAAAGGGCACTCCAAACAAAATAAAAAAATATATTTTTTTGTGGTTGTGAATTGTGTGCGCAGTAGCCGCACGTGCATCAACAAAGTAGTGCCAAGCGTGCGCCTGTGTCCCATAAATAAAGGGCTGGCTGGATTGACCGCTAAAGGGTGCTGTAACCCCCAAAGGGCACTCCAAACAAAATAAAAAAATATTTTCTGTGTTTGTGAATTGTGTGCACTGTGGCTGCACGTGCATCAACGAAGGAGCAGCGCAAGCATGCGCCCTTAAGTAAAGGGCCGGCTGGCTCATTTCTTAAAAGGTGGTGTAACCCACAAAGTGCACTAGTCTCCAACAAAAATAAAAAATTATTTTCTGTGTTTGTGTGCGCCTTAGCCGCACGTATATATCAATATAACATAAATGGAGGACCAAACTTTCTCCGATAAAAATAAAATAGGGAAAGATCAAGAACCACTTCCTCCTAGTGCTGAAGCTGCTGCCACTAGTCATGACATAGACGATAACATGCCATCAACGTCGTCTGCCAAGGCCGATGCCCAATGTCATAGTAGAGGGCGCATACAATCCCAAATGACAAAGTTCAGGAAAATGACCTTGAAAAAAACATTTAAATCATCTGAAGAGAAACGTAAACTTGCCAATATGCCATTTACGACACGGAGTGGCAAGGAACGGTTAAGGTCTTTCCCTATGTTCATGACTAGTGGTTCAGCTTCACATGACGATGGAAGCTCTCCTCCCGCTAAAAAAAATCAAACGAGTTAAGCTGGCAAAATCACAGCGAAGAACTGTGCGTTCTAAGAAGATATCACAAATTCCCAAGGAGAGTCCAAGTGTGGTGGCGGTTGCGATGCCTGACCTTCCCAGCACTGGACGGGAAGAGTTGGCTCTTTCCACCATTTGCATGCCCCCTGCAAGTGCTGAAAGGAGCACCCACAGTCCACTTGCTGATATGCAAATTGAAGATGTCACTGTTGAAGTACAACAGGATGAGGATACTGGTGTAGCTGGCACTGAGAAGGAAGTTGGCGAGGAGGATTCTGATGGTGATGTGGTTTGTTTAAATCAGGCTCCGGGGGAGACAGTTGTTGTCCGTGGGATGAAAAAGCCCATCACGGTCATGCCTGGGCAGAAGACCAAACATTCCACCTCTTTGGCCTGGCAATATTTCTATCCAAATTCAGACAACAACTGTCTTGCCATATGTACCATATGTAAAGGTGAAATAAGTAGGGGTAGGGACGTTAACCACCTAGGAACATCCTCCCTTATACGGTACCTGCAGCGTGTTCATAAAAGTTACTGTCAAGTTCAGAAACTTTGGCTAAGACCGTAAGCAGTCCAGGGACACCTAAATCCCTTTTTCCTGTTTTATCCAAGGAATCGGTGGATGAGGAGGATGAGGACGACATCTTGCCTCCGTAGAGCCAGTTTGTGCAGGGAAACATTAATTGCCAGCTTGTTTTGTGGGGGCCCAAACGAACCAATCATTTCAGCCACAGTCATGTGGCAGACCCTGGCGCTGAAATGATTGGTTTGTTAAAGTGTGCATGTCCTATTTATACAACATAAGGGTGGGTGGGAGGGCCCAAGGACAATTCCATCTTGCACTTCTTTTTTTTCTTTGCATTATGTACTGTTAGGGGCCTAGTTTTTCAAACTGCCATCCTGTCTGCCACTGCAGTGTCACTCCTAGATGGGCCACGTGTTTGTGCCGCCCACTCATGTCGCTTAGCATAGTCATCCAGCTACCTTGGTGCAATCTTTTGGCGATAAAAACAATTTTGTGAGGTGTGAGGTGTTCAGAATAGACTTGAGATGAGTGGAAATGAAGGTTATTGAGGTTAATAATTGCATAGGAGCAGAAAAACCCACAAATTCTGTGATTTAAGCTGTTTTTATGCTTTTTTTCAAAAAAATACAGATCCAAAACACAAAACCCAGAACCCAAAACACGGAAGGGTGGTTTTGGCAAAACCAATCCAGATCCAAAACACAAAGAAAGATCCAGATCAAAAAAATCCCACAAAACACGAAAAGTGGCCGGTGCACACCCCTAATATATATATATATATATAGACATATATATATATAGATATATACAGTCAGGTGCAAAAATATTGGGACATTGACAGAGTTTTCATATTTTGGCCTCTATTCACCACCACAATGGCTTCGAAATGAAACAAACAAGATGTGCTTTAACTGCAGACTTTAAGATTTAATTTGAGGGTAATTACATCCAAATCAGGTGAACGGTGTAGGAATTACAACGGTTTCTATATGTGCCTCCCACTTTTTAAGGGGCCAAAAGTAATGGGACAAACTAAACAATCATAAATCTAACTTTCACTTTTTAATACTTTGTTGCAAATCCTTTGCAGGCAATTACAGCCTGAAGTCTGGAACACATAGATATCACCAGACGCTGGGTTTCATCCCTGGTGATGCTCTGCCAGGCCTCTACTGCAAATGTCTTCAGTTCCTGCTTGTTCTTGGGGCATTTTCCCTTCAGTTTTGTCTTCATCAAGTGAAATGCATGCTCAATCGGATTCAGGTCAGGGGATTGACTTGGCCATTGTATAACATTCCACTTTTTAGCCTTAAAAAACTCTTTGGTTGCTTTTGCAGTATGCTTCGGGTCATTGTCCATCTGCACTGTGAAGCACCGTCCAATGAGTTCTGAAGCATTTGACTGAATATGAGCATATAATATTGCCCGAAATACTTCAGAATTCACTCTGCTGCTTTTGTCAGCAGTCACATCATCAATAAATACAAGGGTACCAGTTCCATTGGCAGCCATACATGCCCACGCCATGACACTACCACTACCATGCTTCACTGATGAGGTGGTATGTTTTGGACTATGAGCAGTTTCTTTCCTTCTCCATATTCTTCTCTTCCCATCACTCTGGTATAAGTTGATCTTTGTCTCATCTGTCCATATTATGTTGTTCCAGAACTGTAATGGCTTTTTTAGATGTTGTTTGGCAAACTATAATCTGGTCTTTCTGTTTTTGAGGCTCACCAATGGTTTACATCTTGCGGTGAACCCTCTATATTCACTCTTGTGAAGTCTTCACTTGATTGTTGACTTTGACACATATACACCTACCTCCTGGAGAGTGTTCTTGGTTTGGCCAACTGTTGTGAAGGGGTTTTTCTTCACCAGGGAAATAATTATTCTGTCATCCACCACAGTTGTTTTCCGTGGTCTTCCGGGTCTTTTGGTGTTGCTGAGCTCTCCGATGCGTTCTTTCTTTTTAAGAATGTTCCAAACAGTTGATTTGGCCACACCTAATGTTTTTGCTACCTCTCTGATGGTTTTTATTTTTATTTTTCAGCCTAATGATGGCTTGCTTCACTGATAGTGACAGCTCTTTGGATCTCATATTGAGAGTCGACAGCAACTGATTCCAAATGCAAATGTCACACCTAAAATCAACTCCAGACCTTTTACCTGCTTAATTGATAATGAAATAACAAGGGAATAGTCCACACCTGTCCACGAAATAGCTTTTGAGTTGATAGTCCCATTACTTTTGGCCCCTTAAAAAGTGGGAGGCACATATAGAAACCGTTGTAATTCCTACACCGTTCACCTGATTTGGATGTAATTAGCCTCAAATTAAATCTGAAAGTCTGCAGCTAAAGCACATCTAGTTTGTTTAATTTCAAAGCCATTGTGGTGGTGAATAGAGGCCAAAATATGAAAATTCTGTCAATGTCCCAATATTTATGCACCTGACTGTATGTCCCAATGGAGGCACTACTCCTTAGATATGATTTCTCTTGCAATGTTCATTTAATATTCACCACCCAGTGTAAAACACCAAAAACAGTTCATGTATTCATCATGACACTTATGTTTGTCTGTCGACTTCGGTCTAAAATAGGACCGTTCAAGACTTCCAGCAACATGTCATCAACTTCACAGCATGGCTCATATATATATATATATATATATATATATATATATATAGTATTTGAAAAAGAAGGCACTCAAACGGGACTTTAAAATAAAAGTTATAAAACTTATCTTATGGAAAGTACATTTTGGCCCGGGACATTACGTCATAGTTAATAGTTCAGGATCCTCTGCTTGTTCCTGCTGAAAAATAGCACTGAGGTTAACAATCTTATATATAAAATTCGTTGGTCTGTTTGTTTGTCTGTCTGTTTATGCATTCGGACACGTCTGCACCGACCTGGATGAAACCAATGTGAGGTGGTCCTGTTGAATTCTAGCCAGGTTTTAGTGGGGTTAGGGGCCTGTTCGGACCTCCTGTTGGTGTACGCTGGGAAGAACTTTGACCCAGGGAGCCTGTTCTGAGCCTTCCACTGGATAGATTTGGCCGAAAACTTCACAGAGTGGTAACATTGGATCCCAGAAGACATACTAGGGGGTTGAGGACCCGGTCGCACCTCCAGTTGGTGTACTGTGGGCAGAACTTTGACCCGGAAAGCCTGTTATGGGAAAACTTCACAGGGGTGGCAATTGGTCTGGGATGTCTAACTTAATAACTTGAAGATTTAAACCCGGGCAACACCGGGTACTTCAGCTAGTTAAACAAACAGGAACTCGCTGTAAATTATGTAACAGGGAGAAGGTACCTAGATGGTTAAGGTCCCTACCTCTACTTACTTTGGCCCACACAAATTGTATAGATGGTTTGACAAATGTTGTCAGGATTTGGGTAAAAATAATTCCACATGGAAGAGGTGGCTTTTTTTTTCGCTGGCAATTACTGCTGCTACTGGTGGCTGACTTACTTTGACACAAACAACATCCTACTCCTGAATTTTATCAACTTCTTCTTGTTCATTATCAACATCCTCATTAGCATCAGATACATAAATATCCCCCTCATCCTCAGTGCTGGATTAACAAAGTAGCGGGTGGATCTGCTGTAGACAAGAAAAAAAAATTCCTGATACAGTCTGACCATCAGTGGCCATTGGACAGAGGTCCCACTCAATGAAACCCCGCCCCTAACCCAGATACCTGCCCATGGTTCAAACATCGGGCAAACTGTAACAGAAACTGTTACTCACACATGGCGGTTTCGGCACAGTGGAAGGCTTCACTAGCCCTCACTGTACCACATAGTGTTTCGGCCCACTAGCAGCATCTCGGGGGGAACCCATTTGCAGATGGGATATTTAAAAAACCCAATGGTGGGGGGGTTTTCCCGCAGTTGCAGGGTTGTGCTATTCAATTAGAGGACTGAAAATGGGACGAAGTGATTTCTAGAGAAGTCACTGCATCTTTTTTTTCTTGCAACTCCAGAGCAAGTCTGATTTTTCCAAAAATCGTTTATTTTAGGAAAAATCTATGGGACATGCTCCCGGCGGCACCTCCTCTGAAGTTTTCAGCTAGCTTAAGTAGTACTTAATATGGATACCTAAATAAAACCTCTATGCAATCCTGCCTATACCTTCTAATATTGTCGCTATTTAGCGTAATGAGTCGCACATTAAATAAATGCTTTCAGACTTTGAGTGTGGTTCCAAAGCATAAAAAGTTATTATTCAATATAAAAACAGATGGTTACACGCTGTGATCTTAAGACAATTAGCGCAAATAAATCATACAGACCCAAGGTACAGTTGTTATATACGCATGCGCTCTGGGCCCAGATACCGGCATCAGCATTAGAACCCATCCGTCAACAGCACAGCAAGAAGACTCAAGACTGGGGTCAGAGAGTGCACATATATACACTTACAGGGATAGGTAATACAATAGACAGGTTTGACATGATTCCATTGGTTCTTGCTTGTGGGTGATTTTCTTATTGGGCAGTTCTAGGAGTATGTCCAATCTTCTCCAGATTGCATTGTCTCTCTTTAATTGAGTTAAATTAACCACAGGCCCAGCATACAGAGTTTTATATTTCAACCAATAATTCACTATGGTCCATAACTCCCGAACGCATGATCAGATTCCCTTGCCGATATAACCGGAGATCAGCAAATAAACAGCGGATCAGAATCGTGCCAAACATGGTCTGCTTATCATGTACTAAACCATAGATATAATATAACATGCACTTCACAACATTGCTGATATAAATAAAACCTTGAATATTAACCTAAAATACTGCAGAACCTTTTAATGTAATTGTGTTTATATTTATGTTATATGTAAGTATGCGTTGTGTGTCTGAGCACAAAAAGGTGTGCTGTGTGTATGTTTATATCTGAAATAGCAACTGTATATATATATATATGCACGCATTGTGGGTATACATGCGATTGTCTATGTGCATGCATGTATTTATCATGAATTTAATATATATATGTATATATAGAGATATATTTATATAGATATATATATATATATATATATATATATATTGTCGAAGCTGGATTATTGGCTGAGTCAAGATCAGTTTAAAATTGAATCGCAGCGATGCCATCTTGCGACTGGCTGCAAGACGCCATCTTGGAAATGAGATCGCAAGACGCCATTTTGCGAATGGCCGCCCAAGCGCCATTTTAGATAAATTCACATTTAAGTACATATGGCGACATTACTATTAGCACCATGCAATTGCATCTTTGACCATTCCTCATATACACATTAATACGCACAATTGCACTGTTAACTAGTCGCATATTAGCGAATGCATAAGATCCTATATGAAAACGCTGTTTATTAGCTTTATGCGCACGCATCTGCTCCAAGTTAACTAGCGTTGTTATTTCAAACCCCACATACTCACACATTACATATCCACATACAAGGTTCCATAAGCTTTAAGGTATAAGATTTAAATTTGTTCATTTAGTATAAATGCTGTGAAATAAAGATTATTTGGTAACTAAGGTTTTATACATGATAAGTATGCCGTGTTTGGTTTTGTACTGATGCGTACTCTTTCCACAGTATTCCGGTATCATCGTTGTGGAGATCGCATCTTACATTCTCAACTTATGGACCGCAGAGACTTCAAGCAACAAAATGTATATTATATGAACAACTGTTAGGATGATGCATGAGGCGGGAATCCAGAGACCCCAAGTTGTTAGAGGCTGGGTTCGGTCTATTTGAATCAGCCTGTTAAATGCTCTGTAACAGATGCATTCCCCCTTGGGAACCTATGGCATCAGCAACAAACTTCTCTATTGTGTTGTCTATTTCTGGGGGGTATAAATATGTGTGCTCCAACACTGGGTCTTAGTCTTCGTGCTGAATGCTGATTGATGAGGGGTTTCTTGCTGATGCCTAATATCTGGTCCAGAAGCGCTGCGTATGTATGCTGTACTTGGGTCTGTATAATTTCTTTGCGCCTAATTGTGTTTGGATCAATAGCGTGTAACTGACTGTACTTTTACTTGAATAATACTTTGTGCTTTGGAACCACAGATTCTAGGTCTGAAGTCTTTATTTACTGTATGACTGCAAATGCAAATTAGCGTCATCCTTAGAAGGTATAGGCAGGATATTAGAAGGTATAGGCATGATATTAGAAGGTATAGGAAGGAGTGTATAGAGGTTCTAATGCAGTATCGTTAGTTGGGGGCTCGTAGTGAAGTCACTTACCTACTCCCACGGCACATACGGTTATCGATATTTCAGCAAAGGGTGGAGTGGCCACATGCAGGGTTTACCTGCAACCACTTTGTGCTGAAAGATTGCTATCCATTTTCGTGTGAGCCAAGGAAGCTGACTAGAATTCAGGGACAAGAGAGGAAAAAGAGAGGGAAAAGTTTGTTTTCCTTTGTTGATAGAACCTAATGTTTAAAGGGGTGCCGCAGTATTTGAGTACACGGCTGAGTCGCAGTTTTGTGCACAGCAAAGATGCACTTTTGCGTACGCAGCTAAAAAGTTGTCATATGGTTGTGTGGTAGTCGCATTATTGTGTATGCGACTGGTCGCACAATAGCGTATACGTACTTCCGGTTGTGCTGCCACATGTTTAAATAAAGCCGTTGAGGTTTACATTTTTCAATTGTTATCAATATCTGGGTTAACGTGTATTTTTCTGCGCAGGAAAAAAGTGTGTAACAGTGAGTATTTGTTGGTAGGGGTAACTTGTTCCCTATAGTTAGAGGTACCGTATGACCTTTAAGGCCTAAGTGTTAGTCGCTCGGTAAGCAGCTTACCGTTCTATACACAGTAGCAGGTGTACATGTTGTCTTTGTTGTAGAGAGGTGCGTGGAAGTAGCCGACTTAAACTTCCATAGGTGTGGAAGTTGCCTTACTAAATCTTATCCGGGTGTGGAAGTTGCCTTTTTCAAATCTTATCCAGGTGTGTGGTCGCTGCCATTTAAATCGTCCACAGGTAAGTGAAAGTATCTTGATTGTCTTTCACCAGTTTAAATCTTTATTGAAAAGCGTAGGATTTGTCTCAGAATGGGAGCCGCGTAAACAGTAGAGATGTTAGACAATGATGTGCTGCTAATGGAAGCGCCGATTGGATCGGCCCATCGTATTATGCATACTAAGTATGGTACTTATGCGATAAGGTATTGTGATGTATGGTTTAAAATGACGATGAAGAGTGTTAGACCGTTTCCCAGAATTGGTAGTTTTGATAAAAATGTACTAGATAATGTCCGGGATCACATCAGTCTGATGCGCTCCCGAGAGAAAAAGGTCAAATATTATGAATGTTTAAAGTTATGGCAGCATGAAGGGGATGCGTGGCTTAAAAATGCGCAAGCAACGCAAACTAACATTGCGAGCACATTGCCAGAGAATACATCCACGATGCTGAATTGCAATACAGGCGAGCAACAAAATGGCGCGCACGTGCAGCAAGGTAGCGTTGTTGAGAGTATTGCCAGCAGTTCACGCTCACCACCCCCACCTTATGTGGATGGAGGTGCAAGTACAGTTACCAAAAATACCCATAAAAATGTAACAAGCAATTTGTACCCTCTCTTAAGCAACCATAAAGAAAATGTTTATGATGTGGATGATGGATAATGTCTGCCATTTCCCATGCTGTGCAAATGAAAGATGCTGCATCACCACAATCACGAGTGGTGCTGCCATCTCCATCGGTAACAGCAAGGTAAGTGCTAACACCCTCTGCACCCATAGAGGAAGTTGTTAACATTTGTAGCAGCAACAGATTAAACCCCCAGCCAGGTAACAAGGTCAAAGGTAGCAGCGCTACTGGTCTGCATCCCATTCGGACGATAACTGTTCCAAATGGAAATGCAGATGCGAACGTTGTAGTGCCCATGAGGGAAGTAGTAATGCATTGTCCTTGGACAAGAGCAGAACTAAATTCCATCATAAATGATTTCCCCAATCCCAAAAAGGAACTAGCCAAATGTCAAAGATTTTTGAGAAATTTGGGTAGTTCACATGAGCCAACTAATAAAGACTGGCGCGTGGTGTTAAGGGCCTGTCTACCACGCAATACCGACGTGACAAAATTTATCACAGATTGTGTATGGGATGGTGACGTTCCCTTAACAGAGCAAGTAAACCAAGGCAACATTTCCCGCATTGTATCTCAATTGGGTATATATTTTCCAGTAGTAGTTAACTGGAACAAATTTTTCACCATTAAGCAAAAGGAGAGTGAATCTGCAGAAGATTATTGCGACCGGGCTCTGCAGGCTATCACCCAGTACACTGGGATAGAAGATATTAAAGATAGCACTCACCACAGGGGAATGATAGTCACGGTACTCATGGATGGTCTGAAAGAGAATTTAAAGACTCGGGTTCAGACCTCACAACCTGGCTGGAGGGGACTCACAATAGATACCCTCATAGAATCTGCCATAGAACATGATAAAAACATCTCAAAGAAGAGAGAGACCCAGAGCGAAAAACTAATGGCTGTCAGTACCCAAGCTCTGGAGGGAATGACGGTAACATCACAGCCAACAGACAATCTCGCACCTGCACACACACTTACATCTGAACAGTTATATGCCCTCACTAACCCCACGCAACAACAAACACAGCTCTATTCCACTAACCCAATACAACCACAGGTCCAATACTACTCACAAACTTCATATCCCCCACACTACCCTTACCCTCCCTATCCTCACCCATATCCACCACCTTTACCCTCTGCTCAAACCTCACAACAACACGTCTTCACCCGATCCATGAACATGTTTTAATTGTAAACAAACAGGACACTTAAGTAGAAACTGTACAGTAAAAAGAGTAGGAACCCCAAATCAGGGAAGACCTGGACATCTCCATAAGGGATATGCACAGAGACCAGCAAATGTACAGCAGGCACCAGCTCCAATTGTGGCCGTAAATGCTTAATTGGAGAATGGTAGCCAACGCTAGGGGTCAGGTCATACCTGTAGTCTACAGATAGTCAGGTTAACGGGAAGTACTAGGGAAGAACCAGTCACGATGGTTGATGTAGCTGGTACTGAATATCCTTTTCTTGTAGACACAGGGGCGACCAGGTCAGTGATAAAATCTCCCGTTAATTTACAGGTGACCAACGAGACAGTACCAACAATGGGTGTAACAGGTAAAGTGGAACATTATCCTTTAACAAAGTCCACAGAGGTTACTATTGGGCCGTTGCATACCAGGCATTCTTTCCTTCTGGCTGCTGTGACTCCTACTAACCTACTGTTATGTAAAATGGGATGTGTTATATATTTCACCCCTGATGGTGTATTTTTAGATATCCCAGAGAGAGTTGCACACGAGGTGCGGGATATGTTGGACACTCCCCAAAGGATAATGTATCACTCTACAAGTTTAAATGAAAATCCATCTCAGGAAGATGAAATGTTGTCCGAAATTCCAGATTCTCTTTGGATTAAGGATGGACAGGACACTGGATTAATGGCAAACGTAAGCCCTGAAATGGTAAATTTAAAAAGCGGCAGGCAAGCTCCAAAAATTCCCCAGTACCCACTAAAACAGGAGGTAGAATTAGGGGTTTTTCCAATAATTGAGCCATTATTGCAAGAGGGAATTTTAGTTTGTACAGCTAGTGTAGCCAACAGTCCCATCTTTCCAGTGAAGAAGAGTGGTGGGAGGGGTTATAGGCTGGTACAAGACCTTAGAGGTGTTAATAAGGTGGTAGAGAGCCAATTCCTTTTAGTGCCAAATCCAGCTGTCATTCTGATGCAGATCCCACCAAATGCAACCTATTTCACTGTCATTGACCTCTGTTCTGCTTTCTTCTCCGTGCCTCTCCACCCTGACTGTCAGTATCTATTCGCATTTACATACAGAGGTGTACAATATACATGGACATGGTTACCCCAAGGTTTCATAAACAGCCCCAGTATCTTCTCCCAGGCATTGCACGACTGTTTACAATCTTTTCAACCTGCCAATGGATCTGTTCTAATTCAATATGTGGATGATTTATTCCTATGTTCTGACTCGTTTATGTCATGTTTGAATGATACTAAACTTTTGTTGCTTCATCTCTCGCATACAGGACACAAGGTGGCTAAGGACAAACTACAGCCATGCCAATCCAGAGTAAAATATTTGGCACACTGCCTACCCAGGGGTTATGACCTCTTACAAATGATAGAATACAGGCCATACAAAACATGACACTGCCGCAGAATCAACAGCAAATTCGTACCTTCTTGGGAATGTTTGGATACTGTAGAATGTGGATCTCAGGTTTTTCTATTTTGGCCTTACCTTTACAGAAATTAGTCTCTTCCTCAAAGCCCGACCGTGTTATACACACAGAGGAATTAGAGCAGGCTTTCCTTAATCTTAAGGATAGTCTGACAAAAGCTCCTGCATTGTGAATACCTGATTATGAAAAACCTTTTGATTTGTATTGTACGGAAGCCGATGGTTGTGATGCAAGTGTCCTTACACAAAAACATGGTGATGCCAATAGGCCTGTAGCATACTACAGTGCCCAATTGGACACTGTAGCAAGATCACTCCCCACTTGTTTGAGAAGTGTAGCAGCTACCGCTCTATTGGTGAGTAAAAGTGAGGACGTAGTACTGGGTCATAATATGATTGTCTACACTCCCCATGCTGTATCTGCTCTGTTGAACTCAGCTCAAACTAGACACGTCTCTTCGGCTAGGTTTACCAAATGGGAACTAGCTCTAATCGCACCCGCAAACATCACTGTTAAACGTTGCAGCACGGTGAATCCAGCAACGTATTTGCCATATGTACAACATGATGTACAAAGGGTGGAAGGAGGCGAGTTGCTGGCGGGAGGTGAGTTCAGCGGACATAATGATAGGCACGATTGTATGAAATATCTGAATCAGACCTTTACTGCTAGACCTGACATACATGACACACCTTTAGAGAATGTGAATGTGACTTTTTATACAGATGGCAGTTGTCATAGACAAACAGACACAGGTGAATTATGTACAGGTTATGCTGTTGCAAATGACACAGACATCATAGAAGCTAAACCTCTTGGTCCTCCTCACTCAGCCCAGGTGGCAGAGTTAGTAGCACTAACTAGAGCGTGTGAACTGGCAGCAAGCAAATCTGCTAACATTTACACTGACTCAAGGTACGCGTTCGGGGTGATGCACGATTTTGGGGCTCTATGGCGCCTGAGAAATTTTATGACAGCAGCAGGCACACCAGTTGCACATTCCCGACACATAAAACATCTTTTAGAAGCAATCCAACTGCCCAAAGCGGTGGCAGTAATTAAATGTAAAGCCCATACATGTGAGGCTGATCCGGTGTCACTGGGCAACAACAGAGCCGATAAAGCTGCAAAATGGGCAGCAGGGTTAAAAATGTTTTCTCCAACTGAAAAAAATATGTCTTTCCAAACAATTGATATGCTGAAATTAATTGAGATGCAAAATTTGTGTTCAATTCAGGAAAAATCCATTTGGAAGTCCAAGGGATGTGGGCAAGAGTCCTCCGGGCTCTGGAGGGACGGACAAGGTAAACCCGTAGCCCCCAAGGCATATTACCCCAGCCTGGCTGAGGCAGCACACGGTCTGACTCATCTGTGAAAACAAGGTATGTGCAAGTTGGTGAGAGCATACTGGTGTGCACCAGGTTTTTCTTCACAAGCAGAAAAGATAGCAATGTCCTGTCTGACCTACTTGAGGAAGAACATAGGGAAAGCGATCCCTACCGAACTGTCCCACATTCCACCGACCGATGGACCTTTCCAGGAGATACAAATTGATTTCATCCAATTACCACCCTGCAAGAATCTTAAGTATGTATTAGTGTGCACTGATGTATTTTCTAATTGGGTTGAGGCCTACCCAGTGGCCACTAATACTGCTGCATTTACTGCCAAGAAAATAGTTCAGGAATTTGTATGCAGGTACGGTATCCCTAAAATCATCGAGAGTGACAGGGGTACTCATTTCACAGGTGATGTTTTTCAAAATATGTGTAAGCTGATGGGTATTAATAGCTGACTGCATATCCCCTACCGACCGCAAGCCAGTGCCATGGTAGAGAGGATGAATGGGAATATTAAAAATAAGTTAAGTAAAATCATGGCAGAGACTGGACTAGGATGGCCAGAAGCGTTACCTTTGGTCCTACATAGCATAAGGACCACTACTAGACCGCCTCTAAATCTGTCCCCATTTGAAATACTGTTCAGTAGACAACCTCATTTGATTATAAGTCCACAGGAAGACTTAAAGGGTAACAACGAGGTAACTGTAAAGTATCTTATATCAATGAGTAAGCAGTTAAAGCAACAGCAGCAGAAACTGAAATTGTTGTCTAATGATATGCCTGAAACTAACTGTCATGATGTTGAACCAGGAGAATATGTTATGATCAGAAATTTCTTGCGTTCAGGTTGTTTGACTGATCGGTGGGAAGGTCCGTACCAGGTGCTGCTGACAAGTACTACATCTTTGAAGGTGGCTGAGAGAGATACCTGGGTCCATTCCACTCACTGCAAAAAGGTCAATCAACCCATGGAGAAACAAGTCGGAGACAAGGCTGATAGCGTGGACCTGTTGCTCGCGAGCTTGTTCCAGGAGGATTGAAAAGGTCGTAGTGAGATACCTGAACTAAGAGAAATTTGCAGGTCTTGTTGTGACAATGGACGGGCCTGCTGTGTTCATTTTAATATTCTCTTTAAGAGTGTTCACCATCCTGGTCGGTTCGGGAACATCCAGTTTTTGTGATGGGAGACCGATTGAGGAAATGGGAGCTGATGGCAGTGCTGATGGAGTGAAGCCAGGAGGAGTGCAATGCCAATCCGGGGAGTGTCTGACCAATCTTAGTACTGTTATTGTTAAGAGAGCTGTCATTCCGGATACTCGGGGATGGTGTGGAGATTCCTGTATTTGTGAGCTTTGTGGGTCCCTAGTTGATGAGAACTGTATCCAACGGTGCCAACCTAAATATAACCCGTACTGGGGTGGGTATCCTTTAGAGGATTATCATAGCATGGTAGGCAAAGTATTAAATCAAAATTATTGCTGGGTGTGTTCACATGTGCCACAGGGACAGCATAACGTAGGGTTGGTGCCATTTCCGCTGAATATCACAGAAATTTTAGACTTACAAAAAGGGAAAACATTGGATGGAAAATTCCTCTCATCCAAACCACCTCATTTCAAACTCTATCAATTCCAAGTAGATAGATCACTTTTGTGTTTAAACATAACCAACCCCAATAAACCCGGGAGTTGGGAAGTGACAGGGAATAATCAGGCGATGACCTTCTCACAAAGAGCTGATAATGAATCCATAAACCTTGATCTGTTATGCCCAATTAAATCTGGTGGGAAACATTTTAGGTATCGGTATACATTGAGTTCCACCAAAGAAATTATTGGTAAGGTACCAGATGGATATTATGCTAAAATAATACAGCCAGAAACTTGCATGTACCAGATGGAAGACCCAGAAATAGGATTGTTTGCAAGGGAAATGTGCTTAATGATAATGATGCATACCATTCCTTATGTTCTCCCTGATAATGTATATTTTATATGTGGAAGAAAAGCGTATAAGTGGCTCTCCCCGAGTTCCGAAGGTTTGTGTTACCTGGGAAGAGTAGTCCCAGAAGTTATGACCCTCACACATGTTGAAATGCTTGGTACACATAAGAACACACCATCACCATATCTTCACACACAATATGAACACAGAGGCAAAATAAATATGATACCTGGTGACGTGCATAAAGACACTCAGTTAATCAGTGAGACAACTGGCTTTCAAGTTTTAGTCGCATTGGATCCCACCAGGATTGCTCGGGGTACTTTAAATTTTAGGTATATTCAGGAACTTGCTAAATTAATAGAAAATATCACCGAGATGTACGGTGATACATTCAGGTATACAGGGAGAGAATTGCAAGCGTACAAGAAAGAACTGGTGCAACACAGGCTAGTGTTGAATTATTTAACTGCTGTTACTGGAGGGTATTGTGTAACATTAGCCACCCAATTTGGAGTAAAATGTTGCACCTATGTCACCAATAATACCAGCGACCCCAAGGAAGTGATAGACCGGAAGATGGATGAAATTCTGCAGCTAAAATGGGAGTTTCATAAGAACCATAACGCTTCAGTGGCTGAAGTAAGGGAGAAGATAGAAGGATGGGTTTCATGGCTGAACCCAGTGGTTCTCAGGTCTAGGGGAATGGGTTCAGGAAGTGGTCGCCAGCATAGGCAAATTCTTGATCCTTATACTGATTGTCATCATAATAATTGGCATATGTGTCCGGTGTGTTCCTATTGTGTTGAAGGGTGGAAAATGTAAAAATAGAGTAAAATGCAAGAACGAAACTACGATGGTGGCCAGTAATGACAATATGAATACCGAGGTAAATATAGAACTGCATTACAACCCTGAACTAGGAAATACCATCATTTAATGTATTATATTTAGACGTGCATAGAATGTATTATTAAAATGTTATTTTTAAAACACCTCAGATAATGTAAAGTCTCAATTCCCCTTCAAGACTGCCTTTATAAGACTGGTGCATCCCCACACCTTTCACATGATCTTCCAAGATCCGCGGTGTGCGTATAATGGTAGTTTTATGTCCCCACCCAGAGACACATTATTGATGGATTAAGAACCACCTTGTGCCATCCCATAATAACACTAAATAGTATATAAAGCTATCAGATTGTGATAGCATATTGTTCGCTATCAAAGGGTCGATTGTCGAAACTGGATTATTGGCTGAGACAAGATCAGTTTAAAATTGAATCGCAGCGATGCCATCTTGCGACTGGCCGCAAGACGCCATCTTGGAAATGAGATTGCAAGACGCCATTTTACGAATGGCTGCCCAAGCGCCATTTTAGATAAATTCACATTTAAGTACATATGGCGATATTACTATTAGCACCATGCAATTGCATCTTTGACCATTCCTCATATACACATTAATACGCACAATTGCGCTGTTAACTAGTCGCATATTAGCGAATGCATAAGATCCTATATGAAAACGCTGTTTATTAGCTTTATGCACACACATCTGCTCCAAGTTAACTAGCGTTGTTATATCAAACCCCGCATACTCACACATTACATATCCAGATACAAGGTTCCATAAGCTTTAAGGTATAAGATTTAAGTTTGTTCATTTAGTATAAATGCTGTGAAATAAAGATTATTTGGTAACTAAGGTTTTATACATAAGTAAGCCGTGTTTGGTTTTGTACTGATGCGTACTCTTTCCACAGTATTCTGGTATCATCGGTGTGGAGATCGCATCATGCATTCTCAACTTATGGACCACAGAGACTTCAAGCAACAAAATGTATATTATATGAACAACTGTTAGGATGATGCATGAGGCGGGAATCCAGAGACCCCCAGTTGTTAGAGGCTGGGTTCGGTCTATTTGATTCAGCCTGTTAAATGCTCTGTAACAGATGCATTCCCCCTTGGGTACCAATGGCATCAGCAACAAACTTCTCTATTGTGTTGTCTATTTCTGGGGGTATAAATATGTGTGCTCCAACACTGGGTCTTAGTCTTTGTGCTGAATGCTGATTGACGAGGGGTTTCTTGCTGATGCCTAACATCTGGTCCGGAAGCGCTGCGTATGTATTCTGTACTTGGGTCTGTATAATTCCTTTGCGCCTAATTTTGTTTGGATCAATAGCGTGTAACTGACTGTACTTTTACTTGAATAATACTTTGTGCTTTGGAACCACAGATTCTAGGTCTGAAGTCTTTATTTACTGTATGACTGCGAACGCAAATTAGCGTCATCCTTAGAAGGTATAGGCAGGATATTAGAAGGTATAGGCAGGATATTAGAAGTATAGGAAGGAATGTATAGAGGTTCTAATGCAGTATCGTTATTATATACATATATATATATATATATATATATCTGCATTACTTGGTTTTGATATTACTGGGCTAACAGGCAATGTGTTTACACATGTGATCAAACAAGGCTTGATGAGATCACACAGGTAAGGCTAATTTGTTTAAGCCTCAGACTTAAAGACAATGGCTTACCCAGAATACAATTCCTTTCTCCTTAACCACATCACATTAGATACAAGGTATACAATGGCTAACGATAGCTTAGATGTCTAACAATTGTTTCCCAATCCATTCCTTCTGAGTATATTAGTGTTTTTGTGTATTCTCAATTTTTATAGGCATACTGTTCTGTGTGTAGAGCAAACAATCACCATACCTTTGTGTATTCTTAATTATTTGTTACAGATCTAAAAAAAACCTGTCTTGTCATCACTGAATATTTAATGTATTATTTTAGTTGTAAAAATGGCGTTTTGTGACCAGTCACAAAATGGTGTCTTGCAGATCTTGATTTTAAACAGATTCTGTCTTAGCCAATCATCCGGCTTCGACAGTCCACCCTTTGATAGCCAATCAAACGCTATCACAACCTATTTTGAATCTGTTTGGCTATACATGAGAATATACCTTTTAATGTTATTATGGTATGACACAGTTTGGTCATTTGAACCATTAGATAATGCGTCTCAAGGAGGGTGAAACAACCCTTATACGCCATCTGCGGATCCTTAAGGGACCATTGGCAGGATGTGGGAATTCATCTAGCCTATAAAGGAAGTTTTGAGGGGGAATTGGGACAGTATGTTTTAAAATAACATTATCGATATATATTCATGCACAACCATACAAAATCTGGATCACATTATCATAGGGTACATTCTAAATCAGGGTTGTAATACAGCTGTTCCTTAACCTTGGTATCCATATCTCCATCGCTTACCATCACCATCTCGATTCTTTGATTCACCCTAGTACGTCTCCTGCACTTCAACATGTGTATGAAGATGTGGAGATGGGGTTATTTTATTGGATACTTAGCATTTCACCATGTGTAAGGGTCATAATTTCTGGATGTATCCTTCCCAAATAACATAACAATTACGGTACTAAGATTGGTCAGACACTCCCCTGATTGGGGTATCACTCCTCCTCTCGACTCCACTCCATTAACATCAACATCAGCTCCCCTCCTTTATTTGTCCTCCGTCACAGAAACCGGAATTTCCCAGACCAACCAAGATGATGGAGACTCTGGAAGAAAATACAAAAATGAACACAGCAGAACAGTCCACTGCTGCAACACTGATCTACAATGTTTCTCAGATCAGAAATCTCACTGCCACCTTTTAATCCTCCCGGAACAGGTTCGCAATTGATAGGTCCTCGTTATCTGCCTTGACTCCACCCTGTATCTCCAACGGTTGGTTAACCTTCCTGCAGTGAGTGGAATGGACCCAGGTATCTCTCTCGGCCACCTTCAAGGATGTGGTACTCGTCAACAACACCTGATACAGACCTTCCCACCGATCTATCAGACAACCTGAGCGTAAAAAAATTCAGATCATAACAAATTCTCCAGGTTTGACATCATGACAGTTTGTCTCTGGCATATCAGGTGACAACAATTTCAGTTTCTCCTGCTGCTGTTTCAACTGTTTACTCATTGTTATGAGATACTTTACAGTAACCTCGTTGTTACTTTTCAGATCTTCCTGTGGACTTACAATCAAATGAGGTTGTCTACCAAACAGAATTTCAAAGGGGGACAGATTAAGAGGAGGCCTAGGAGTGGTCCTTATGCTATGTAAGGCCAACGGTAGTGCTTCTGGCTATCCCAGTCCAGTTTCTGCCATGATCTTACTTAATTTATTTTTAATAGTGCCGTACACTGTTTCCACCTTGGCACTGGCCTGGGGTCGATATGGGGTGTGAAGTTTACTACCAATACCCATCAACTTACACATACTCTGGAAGACGTCACTGGTGAAGTGAGTACCCCTATCACTTTCAATAACTCTAGGGATACCGTATCTGCATACAAACTCCTGTAAAATCTTTTTAGCAGTGAACACAGCAGTATTAGTGGCAGCTGGATAGGCCTCTACCCAATTACAGAATACATCTGTACAAAATAATACATACTTGAGATTCCTGCAGGGTAGTAATTGGATGAAATCAATTTGTATTACCTGGAAAGGTCCGTCTGTCGGAGGGATGTGGGATGGTTCAGTTGGTATTGTTTTTCCAATATTCTTCCTTAAGCATGTCAAACAGGGCATTGCTCTCTTCTCAGCTTGAGAAGAGAAGCCCGGTGCACACCAATACACCCTGACCAACTTACACATACCTTGCTTTCCCAAGTGAGTCAGACCGTGTGCTGCCTCAGCCAAGCTTGGGTAGTATGCCTTGGGTGCCACCGGCTTACCTTGTCCATCTCTCCAGAGTCCGGAGGACTCCTGCCCACATCCCTTCGATCTCCAGACTGCTTTTTCCTGAATGGAACACAAATTTTGCATCTCAATTAATTTCTGCATATCAATCGTTTGAAAAACCATCATTTGTTCATTCGGTATATTTATTTTCAACCCTGCTGCCCACTTGGCAGCTTCGTCTGCCCTGTTATTACCCAAAGACACTGGGTCATCCTCACATGTATGAGCTTTACATTTAATGACGGCCTCTGCCTTTGGCATTTGAATCGCTGTCAAAAGTCCTTTTATGTGTTTTGAATGGGTTACTGGTGTGCCTGCTGCTGTCATAAAATTTCTCAGACACCATAGAGCTCCGAAATCATGCACCACCCCAAACGCATACCTTGAGTCAGTGTAAATGTTAGCAGATGTTCCTGCCGCCAATTTACACGCTCTCCTTAGTGCTACTAACTCTGCCACCTGGGCTGAGTGAGGAGGACCAAGAGGTTCCGCTTCTATGACATGCTCGTCATTTACAACAGCATGTACATAATTCACCTGTGTCTGTTTGTCTATGACAACTCCCGTCCGTGTAAAACGTAAAATATGCATTTTCTAAAGGTGTATCACGAATGTCAGGCCTAGCTGTAACAATTTGATTCAGATAATCTATACAATCATGTTCATCAGTACCCCTGCAAAACTCACCTTCTGCCAGAGACTCATCCTCCACCCTTTGTGCATTACCATGCACATACGGTGGGTACGTCACTGCACCGTTTATGGTGATGTTTGCAGGTGCTATCAGAGTTGGCTCCCATTTAGTGAACCTAGCTGAGGAGACATGTCTGGTTTGGGCTGAATTCAACAAGGCAGATACGGCATGGGGTGTATAGACAATTGAATCATGCCCTAACACTACGTCCTTGCATTTGTTGACCAAAAGAGTGGTAGCAGCAACACTTCTTAAACACGTTGGGAGTGGTCTTTCCACAGTGTCCAATTGTACACTGTAGTGTGCTACGGTCTGTTAGCATCACCATGTTTCTGAGGACACCTGCTGCACAACCATTGGCTTCCGTACAATACAATTCAAAGGGTTTTTCATAGTCAGGTATTCCCAATGCAGGTTCTCTCATCAGACTATCCTTAAGATTAAGGAAAGCCTGCTCTGTTTCCTCCGTGTGTATGACACGATCGGGTTTTGAGGATGACACCAATTCCTGCAATGGTAATGCCAAAATAGAAAAACCTGGGATCCACATTCTGCAATAACCACACATTCCCAAGAAGGTACGGATTTGCTTTTGGCTCTGCGGCAGTTTCATGGTCTGTATGGCTTGGATTCTATCATTTGTCAGGTGTCGTAGGCCCTGGGTTAGGCAGTGTCCTAAGTATTTAACCTTAGCCTGGCATAGCTGTAATTTGTCCTTAGCAACCTTGTGTCCTGTTTGTGAGAGATGAAGCAACAAAAGTTTAGTATCATTTAAACATGACATAAACAAATCAGAACATAACAATAAATCGTCCACACATTGTATTAGAACAGATCCATTGGCAGGTTGAAAAGATTGTAAACAGTCGTGTAAGGCCTGGGAGAAGATACAGGGGCTATCTATGAAACCCTGGGGCAATTGTGTCCATGTGTATTGTACACCCCTGTGTGTAAAGGCGAATAGGTACTGACAGTCAGGATGAAGAGGTACAGAGAAGAAAGCAGAACAGAGGTCAATGACAGTGAAATGGGTTGCATTGGGTGGGATCTGCATAAGAATGACAGCTGGATTTGGCACTACGGGAAATTGGCTCTCTACCACCTTATTAAGCCCTCTAAGGTCTTGTACCAGCCTATAACCCCTCCCACCACTCTTCTCTACAGGAAAGATGGGACTGTTGGCTACACTTGCTGTATGAACTAAAATTCCCTGCTGTAACCATCGCTCAATTATTGGATAAACCCCTAATTCTACCTCCTGTTTTAATGGGTACTGGGGAATTTTTGGAGCTTGCCTACCACTTTTTAGATTTACCATTATGGGACTTACGTTTGCCATTAATCCAGTGTCCTGTCCATCCTTGGTCCAAAGTGAACCTGGAATTTGGGATAACATTTGATCTACCTGAGATTTTACTTAAACCAGTAGAGTGCTACATTATCCTTTGGGGAGTGTCCAACATATCCCTGACCTCATGCGCAACTCTCTCTGGGATATCTAGAAATACACCATCAGGGGTACAATATAATACACATCCCATCTTACGTAACAAATCCCTTCCCAGTAGGTTAGTGGGAGTCGCTGCTTCCAGGAGGAAAGACAGCCTGGTATGCAATGACCCGATAGTGACCTCTGTGGATTTTGTTAAAGGATAATGTTCCACTTTACCCGTTACACCCATTGCTGGTACCGTCTCGCTGGTTACCTGTAAGTTAGCGGGAGATTTTATCACTGACCTGGTCACCCCTGTGTCTACAGAAAAAGGATATTTAGTACCAGCTACATCAACCATCATCACTGGTTCTTCCCTAGTACTTCCAGTTAACCTGACTATCTGTAGACTACAGGTATGACCTGACCCCTAGCTTTGACTGTCACTCTCCAATACAGCATTTACGGCCACAATTGGAGCTGGTGACTGTTGTAGGTTTCCTGTACTCTGTGTATATCCCTTATGGGGATATCCAGGTACTCCCTGGTTAGGGGTCCTACCTTCTTCACCCTACAGATCCTACTTACATGTCCCACTTGGTTGCAGTTAAAGAACCTTTGTGAGTGGGGTGGGTGAAAGGATTGCTGTGTGGGTTGAGCGGAAGGTAAAGATGGTGTGTGTGATAAGTGGGGTAGGGTTGTGTTTGAGGTGGTGCAGGATTGGTGAGGACGTGTAGCTGTGCAGGTGCATGTGTGTCTTTGGCTGTGATGTTATAGTCATTCCTTCTAGAGCTTGAATACTAACAGCCATTAGCTTCTCGCTCTGGGTCTCTCTCTTTTTAAGGATGTTCATATCATGTTCAATAGCGGATTCTATGAGAGTGTCTATAGTGACTCCCCTCCAGCCAGGTTGTGAGGTCTGAACTTGGGTCTTTAGGTTCTGTTTTAGACCATCCATAAGTACAGTGACGATCATTCCCCTGTGTTGAGTGCTATCTTTAATATCCTCTAACCCAGTGTACTGGGTGATAGCCTGCAGAGCTCAGTTACAATAATCCTCTGCAGATTAACTCTCCTTTTGTTTTATGGTGAAAATTTTGCTCCAGTTAACTATTACTGGAAAATATACACCCAATTGAGTTATAATGCGGGAAATGTTACCTTGGTTAATTTCGTCTGTTAAGGGAACATCTCCATCCAATACACAATCCGTGATAAACTTTTTCACGTCGGTATTGCATGGAAGACAAGCCCTTAACACCACTCGCCAATCTTTGTTGGTTGGCTCGTGAGCACTACCCAAATTTTTCAAAAATCTTTGGCATTTGGCTAATTCCTTTTTAGGATCGGGGAAATCATTCATTATGGAATTTAGCTCTGCTCTTGTCCAAGGACAATGCATTGCTACCTCCCTTGTGGGCACTAAACTGTTCACATCCGCATTCCCATTCGGAACTGTTATTGTTCGGATGGGATGCAGACCAGCCGCACAGCTACTTTTGACCTTGTTACCTGGCTGGGGAGATAGGGCCTGATTCAGAGCCGGACACTCTAACAGAGCACTCGCTCTGAATCAGGGCCAGCCCTCTTGTTTTTTAGAGCGGCCTCCTGGCCGCTCGTATAGCTGTGGGTAACCACCCACAGCTATAGCGAGCGGCCAGGAAGATGGTCGCGATGGTCAAGACCATCGTGACCATCAGGCTTGTGACGAGACCCTTGTGGTAGGGTCTCGTTGCCGCAAGCCCTAGAGTGCTTTCGGCTCAAACAGAGCCGAAAGCACTCCCACTGACATCACTTGTGATGTCAGTGGGGCCGGCCCCAGATGGTAGGTGTTCCCATGGGAACGCCTCTGTTTGGGCAGCCACTCACCCGGCCCACCCACCAAAGGAGGTGTGCTGTGACTCAACATAGACAGCACGCCCCCTCTGGTACGAGACCCGGAGCGACATTTTGCCCGTTGCTACCCGGGTGTCGCGCATGCGCACAACGGAGCTGGCTCCATCGTGCGCATGCGCACTCGGCCACCATCGACCCGCTTGTGAGCGATCAGGGCTCGCGACCGGGTCTGAATCAGGCCTTAAGTATTACTGCTACGTATAGGGTTAACAACTTCCTCTACGGGTGCAGTGGATGTTAACACTTCCTGTACTATCACTGATGAAGATGGCGGCACCACTTGTGCTTGTTGTGGTGGAGCATCTAACATGTGTACAGCATGGGAAATGGCACACATCCGCATAGGGCGGCGGTGGTGCGCGTGAGCCATTGGCAATACCTTCCACAATGCTACCTTGCTGCACATGCGAGCTATCTCGCGGTGCGCATACATCACAGTTTAGCGTTGCGCGTGTACTCTCTGGTAACGTGCTTGCGACACTAGTTTGCGTCGCGTGCACACCTTTAAGCCACGCATCCCCTTCATGCTACCATGATTTTAAACACTCATTATATTTTACCTTTTTCATTCGAGAGCGCACTATACAAATGCTAAAGGCGCGAGACTTGAAACCCCCTCCTGGGGTACGAGACTTGAAACCCCCTCCTGGGTTACGAGACTTGAAACCCCCTCCTGGGGTACGAGACTTGAAACCCCCTCCTGGGGTACGAGACTTGAAACCCCCTCCTGGGGTACGAGACTTGAAACCCCTCCTGGGGCTGCTGACTGGAGTCCCCTGCTGGGACGGGCAGAATCCGGGCTGGGACCGGAATGGGCAGAGTCCGGGCTGGGACCGGAACGGGCAGAATCCGGGCTGGGACCGGAACGGGCAGAATCCGGGCTGGGACCGGAACGGGCAGAATCCGGGCTGGGTCCGGAACGGGCAGAATCCGGGCTGGGTCCGGAACAGGCACTCCCACAATAGAGACAGAGCTGTAAATCTTTGCGCCGCTGGCGTTCGGCCACAGAGAGCTTGGGGCGTGGGTAACTACGATGTCTGACAGTACTTGGTTCAGAAGAATCCTTGTTTCTTAGGGATTCCAAGGCAGAGGTTTTAGTCGAGACAGAGGCAGCTCTAAGAAATTCAGGAATTATCTGAAAAATTTTGCTGAGTAGAGCCTGAAGCTGTTCCAGCAGTCGATGGAAGGTAGTTAGGGGTTCAGGTAAGGTTTGGGTAACTTCTAGCCGGTTATTCAGGATTTGCAAAAGCTGTAGCACTTGATGCTGTACGGCCTCCTGTGAATCCAAACGGGTGACCAGGTTATGGAAAGCATCTAGTCCCTTAATAGGTGCTTGATCCGCCACCATCGTTGGGCCTGAACATTCTGTCACAATTGGTGTCTGTGAGTTACCTGTCTCAGGTGGTGATCGGGTTTCAACGGAGGCCGGCATGACTGGAATCACAGATAATGTAAATAGCTCTATTTGCAAGACTTGGGTAGCAGTGAAAACTGCCTTTGATGATAAATGACAGGAACTGGAGGGACCGGACTGGAACCGGCAGGAAGACTTGTTGAATTGAACTGATGAACTGAGAACTTGACTCTGGACTGGAACAACGTGGACTGAACTGATGAGCTTGGAACTTGACTCTGGACTGGAACAACGTGGACAATGGCTGAAGGGAAGTCAGGTAATGCTGAGACGAGGGCTGAACAGGGTAATCTGGAATTACTATGACAAAGGCTAGAACTCAGGTGCAGGCTGGACAGGATAATTGGAAATAACAGGTTTCAGGAAGGATCGGGTAGGTTTGGGAATTTGCAGGCTGGACAAGATAATTGGAAATAACAGGTTTCAGGAAGGAATGGGTAGGTTTGGGAATTTGCAGGCTGGACAGGATAATTGGAAATAACAGGTTTCAGGAAGGAATGTGTAGGTTTGGGAATTTTAGGTTCAGGGAGGGAATAGGTAGGTAACAGGGACAGGAGTTGATCCACAGCAGGAAGCAAGGCAGGATAACACGATGCAGGTTTACAGAGTGTCTGGGACCAACCAGGAGTAGGACTAGCAGCAGAGCACAGACCAGGTATTGCTGTAATAGGACGTCTGGATGCCAGGTATTACTGTAGCAGGTTTTCGGGATGCACCAGGGGTTGCTGTCAGCAGGCTTACTGGATTGCCAGGTTTGGCTGTAACAGGTTTTCTGGAAGCACCGGGGGTTGCTGCCAGCAGATTTACTGGATTGCCAGGTACAGCTGAAACAGGTTTTCTGGATAGCGCCAGGGATTGCTGTAGCAGGTTTCAGGGACAGACTTGAATGCATGAACCATACACCACGGGAAGACGAGATGTTCAGGCCCAGAATGCTATCAGGAACCATAATATATATACCATGGGTCTGGCAGCAATTGGTGGATACGGACAGGTGGTCTGGTAGTAGCATTCTGAGTGGTGGAAGGCACAACATGCAGTGGGAGTATTTATCTCTGCAGCTCTGAGAATCAGAACCACACCTGTGATTCCAATCAGGGCTAGCAGTGCTCACAGACAGAGGAGAGGCCAGGTGCAATAATCAGAGCAAATCCTCCAGGCAAATTACACACACAGCTCCATGGGGAAGCTGACAGGGGTAAGTCCCAAGGCAAAAAGGTGACAACTAGACAGGGTCGTGACACTACCCAGTTCACAATCACAATTTAGCCAAAACTGTGCAGTTCAACTACAATGCTCAAATAACCCTAACTGATCACTGAATACTGTAATCACACTGGGAGCTAAACCTACAACAAAGACAACAACTACACCTGCTTATGTGTTAGAACGGTATCTACTACCGAGCTACTAGGTTGACCCTTGCGCCTAGTCCTTAAGGGTCCTACGATACCCTTAACTAGGGAACTCTTGTCCCTACCAACAAATACTCACTGTTACACACCCTTTTCCTGCACAGGAAAATACACGTTTTCCCAGACTATGGCAACACTGATCAAGATGCTTACAACAATGCTGTCTATCAATGCACTCTCAACTGCTTTGTTCAAAACACGTGGCAGCAATACCAGAAGTACGTATACGCTATTGTGCGACCAGTCACGTACACAATAATGCAACTACTACACAACACGTATTATGACTTTTACACTATATTGCGACTGGTCGCACACACAATAATGCAACTTCCCCTTTTTAACACAAAAAAAACTATTGATGAAGGTAAACAAACTTTTTCCTCCCTCGTCCCTGGATTCTCAATCAGCGCTCCTAAAGCCACAATAACAGGTAGCGGACTCTCAGCAACAAAGTTGTAGCAGATTTCGAAGGCACAATGCGTTCTCCTGCTATGGCGCCTCCACCCTTTTGCTGAGAGATCGCTACCGAGTGTTACCAAGTGACCGGTAGCATGATTAACACTGCGAGCCCCCAACTATGGATACCTAAATAAAATCTCTATGCAATACTGCCTATACCTTCTAATATTGTCGCTATTTAGCGTAATGAGCCGCACATTACATAAATGCTTTCAGACTTTGAGTGTGATTCCAAAGCACAAAAAGTTATTATTCAATATATAAACAGATGGTTACACGCTGTGATCTAAAGACAATTAGTGCAAATAAATCATACAGACCCAAGGTACAGTTGTTATATACGCATGTGCTCTTGGCCCAGATACCGGCATCAGCATTTGAAACCTCCGTCAACAGCACAGCAAGAAGACTCAAGACTGGGGTCAGAGAGCGCACATATATACTCTTACAGGGATAGGCAATACAATAGACAAGTTTGACATGATTCCATTGGTTCTTGCTCGTGGGTGATTTTCTTATTGGGCAGTTCTAGGGGTATGTCCAATCTTCTCCAGATTGCATTGTCTCTCTTTAGTTGATTTAAATTAACCACAGGCTCAGCATACAGAGTTTTATATTTCAACCGATAATTCACTATGGTCCATAACTCCCGAACGCATGATCCGATTCCCTTGCCGATATAACCAGAGATCTGCAAATAAACAGCGGATCAGAATGGTGCCAAACATGGTCTGCTTATCATGTACTAAACCATAGATATCATATAACATGCACTTCACAACATTGCTGATATAAATAAAACCTTGAATATTAACCTAAAATACTGCAGAACCTTTTAATGTAATTGTGTGTATATTTATGATTAAATGTAAGTATGCGTTGTGTGTCTCAGCACAAAAAGGTGTGCTGTGTGTATGTTTATATCTGAAAGAGCAACTGTATATATATATATATGCACGTATTGTGGGTACACATGCGATTGTCTATGTGCATGTATGTATTTAAAATGAATTTAATATATATATATATACATTTCTATATATATATATCTCTACATATATATATATATATATATATATATATATATGTAGAGATATATTTACAAACAGACCGGCGGCACTCTCTCAAAAGACCACACAGACAGCAGGTCAAATTCAATCAACGTTTCGATGTTGATACATCGTCATCAGGATAACAAAGGAACAAACACATACCCTTACTTATACCCACACCACTCCCATGTGCACAGCTGCGGTTTCCAGGTCCATCCCGGCGGCGTCCACAGATGACGTGACCCACGCGACCCGTTGCCGTAGCAACCAAATGAAAACAGTGAAAAAAAACATACAAATGACAATTGACTAAACAAGAGAGGTATAGTACCTCTATTACAGATATACATACAATACTCATATACAAAAATTAAAATCACCTAAGTTAATTCAGAGCATATTAAACGACTCCATCATAACATATTCATCACCTTATAGCACAATGAATAAACGTATGAACTACTCAATTAGAGCAAATACTAGCAGAAGGTAACACACAGGTACTGGAAAAACCATATTAAAAAAGTGAATCGGGATACCGTGCCTAGTCCATTCCGGGGCAAACACCCGTAGAAGGCTAGTGACATCTGTTGACCAAGATACTCAATTAATGTTCTAGCAACTGGTCCCATAAATAAAAGGCTGCCATACATCAAATCAATACTGTAGAATCAAATACAGACATAATTCATACAGCCCATGGGTAATCCTCATTCCCATATAGAGTCTGACAGAAACAAATATATACCAACGATGTATATTGCTTTGTATAATAACTCTATAAAAAGCAATGTAAACCCAAATTATCATTCAATCCCTTTGGATATAGGATACCCAAATGGAATATACAATGTGACTCACATTGTAATAATTTACGTGAACCATCGCCTCCCCTACTCAGGGGCGGGTCATGATCAATTAAAATGTAATGAAGGGTGGAAAAATTGTGGCCAGCCTGTGAAAAATGCCTTGCCACAGGCTGGTCACTCATCCCTGAACTAATGGCCGCACGAATAGCAGAACGATGTAGCGCCATGCGGTCCCTCAAAGTCCTATCTGTCTTCCCCACATAACCAAGGCCGCAGGGACAGGTAATGAGATAAATCACATATTTCGTAGTGCAACGTAATCTGTATCTTATGTTGCACCGTTTGCCACTAAGGGGATTCACAAAGGAATCACCCGTTAGCATGTACCTACAGGATAAACAATTGAGACATTTAAAAGACCCGTTTTTCTGCCTCAAGAAATGTCCACCTATGTTTTTGTTTTTACCTCTGACAGTATCAGTCTTCACAACCCAATCATAAATATTTTTACCACGGGTTTAACATGACATAATAATCATATCCACAAGATTAAATCAGAGTCATTCTGTAAAATGGGACAATATTTCTTCGATATCGCACCAATAATTGAACTGCAAGTATTATAGTGATTAACCCAAGGCATACGCTTACACTGTTTCGATATCAACTTAGGACCCAATAAATCTCCACGAGACACCATCAAAGCTTTATGTTTAGCATGTAGTAAGGAATCTCTATCGTATCCACGTTTCAAAAATCTATTAATCTGGTTTATATATATATATATACATATATATATATACATATATATATATATATATATATATATCTGCATTACTTGGTTTTGATATTACTGGGCTAACAGGCAATGTGTTTACACAAGTGATCAAACAAGGCTTGATGAGATCGCACAGGTAAGGCTAATTTGTTTAAGCCTCAGACTTAAAGACAATGGCTTACCCAGAATACAATTCCTTTCTCCTTAACCACATCACATTAGATACAAGGCATACAATGGCTAACGATAGCTTAGATGTCTAACAATTGTTTCCCAATCCATTCCTTCTGAGTATATTAGTGTTTTTGTGTATTCTCAGTTTTCATAGGCATACTGTTCTGTGTGTAGAGCAAACAATCACCATACCTTTGTGTATTCTTAATTATTTGTTACAGACAGATCTAAAAAAACCTGTCTTGTCATCACTGAATATTTAATGTAAGGATTATTTTAGTTGTAAAAATGGCGTTTTGCGACCAGTCGCAAAATGGTGTCTTGCAGATCTTGATTTTAAACAGATTCTGTCTTAGCCAATCATCCGGCTTCGAAATTAATTACTCATCTTCTGAAGCGGTATCTTCTGCATCCAATGTCGGGAGCCGGGTGTTCTGCAGCGGGGTGAGTATGTGAGTGTTTGTGTGTGCATGAGTGTGTGTGACCCCCCCCATGATAGTGTATCCCTCCCCTATCCGGTGCTGGAAAACTACATCTCCCAGCAGCCCCCTCCCCGGTAACAAGATGGAGGAGAGGCCACTGGGAGCCATGGAGACCTCAGATAGGTGAGTATCATTTTTTGTTTTTACACGCCATGTGATTTTCAGAGCTGACCACTTTTTTTAATTGGATACCGCGGCTATCAGGAGCATGCATACGCACGGTAATACAAAATTGGCAGAGTGGGACGCAAGCTTCTTTATCTCACTAAACCTCGCACCCTGTTGAATCACCCCCACAGCACTTTGGAGCAAACCAATGAGCCCAAGAAAGAGTGGGTCATTGTGTTTCAGGGAGTGTGTATGTCACACAGTAGGCTGTGCGGGGTACCACTAGTCATTAGTGTCACTGGGAGCTGTGTCACTCCCCCCAGTATGCGGTAACCTTGCACCATCATGCTTAGTGGGAATGTGCGTCTCATGCATGGGATCTACTTGGTATGTCCCAGAATTAACCTTGTGCTGGGTAAGTGGTTGGGTGGAGCTGCCAGGCAGGGGCAGAGAGAGGTCAGTGCCAGCAGCTGGTGATAGTAGTGGGTGACCTGGCTAACTTACAGGGATCTGTGCTGCAGTACTGTAAGAGACCCCACTCATCTCATAGGATACCACTCAGTGATTATTTCAATATATATATATGTATATATCCAAGGGTGCGGCATATAACGATATCGTTATCGTTCAGTCGTTCACTTTATCGTCCATTTTTTCACCTAAACAATGAACGATACTGCCGGACGACCAACAATGCGCTTTCCAGCAGGTCGTTCGTCTTTATCGTTCATCTGGTAAACATGCAGGCCAACCTGACGATATTGTCAGGTTGCTGCATGTTGGGAATGAGTGAGAGAGCCCGTCGCTGAATGATATCATTAATGATATCATTCAGCGTGTGTGCTCAATGTCATGAACGACATTGAGCATAGCCTGCCGGGGACACCCTAGACGATATTACTCAGGGAGCATATCATCTAGTGTGTATGCTCCTTAACTGTCATAGGGACTAATACACACGGTCAGATCTGTCAGATGAACAATGAACGATTGAACGATTTTTACCAACGATTTGGATGATTTCAGACAGTATTAAAATTAATGAAATCGTCAAAATCTGACTGCAAACACAGACTATGTCAGATATCATTATCTGATATGCGGGAATGCGCATCGTTCATCATTGCAGGCCCACATGTCAGATTTTCTTTCAGATATGAATGATTTTTAAAATCGTTATCGTTCAGATCTGATACAAAATCTGACCGTGTGTATGCACCATAACAGTGTTTGTTCATTTCACGCATTGATCTCAAAAGATAGGATAACTCTGTCCTCAATAAAACAAAATTTAATAATTTAAACTGAGGAGGGGAAATCCTATCTTTAAATAGTATCTAAAATATTTGAGAGATCAATAGAGGACATAGGCCCTCATTCAGAGCCACTCGCTAGCGGCAGTACGCTCGTTCCGAGCGATGTTCGCACATCTGCGCATGCGTACGGATCGTTATACGCATGCGCGAACCAGTCAGTGCGGATGAAATTCATGTGCTCGCAATATAGCGAATGCCTGCTATTTTGAGTGACAGAATGAGGCGTATGTGGGTGGTAACAGGGGAAGGTGCTTGAAAATGGGGAGTGGAGATCCGAACGCAGGCGTGCTTAAAGGTCAAAACGGGCGTTTTATGGGTGTGCATAATTAATACAGCAGCGTCATTGACCACGTCACTGGGTTATTTTATAGCCAGAACTGCTCGCAAGATTGTGGTAGCAAAAACCAACCACAAGAATAGCGAGCAGTTCATACGCTGGTCGATGTACTCGATTAATCTAATAAATAGCGGACATGACGTATGGTGCGTGCGGCCAGGGGGCGTTTTTAACAAATAAACGAGCGTATGTTTTGCTCGCTCATTCAGACTTTTAGAGGTGTGAACAGACTGCAGTTTGCGAACTGAACATTTGAATAGCCACCCCTTGTTTTTGAACGAACGACCGCAAATAGCGAACGGCTCTGAATCAGGCCCATAGGGCCTGATTCAGACCCACTCGCGAGCGGCTGTCCGCTCGCAAGTGGGTCGATGTTATGGACTGAGCATGCGCACGACGGAGGGAGCTCCGTCGTGCGCATGCGCCAGACGCGACGAGCGAAGGAAAGTCCTTCGCTCGTTGTGTCCGATCAAAGGGGGCGTGCTGTCAATGTTGATTGACAGCACGCCCCCTTTGGTGGGCGTGCCGGGGGCGTGCCTCCCTGACGGGGGCGTTCCCACGGGAACGCCTCCCGTCAGAAGCCGGCCCACTGACATCACTAGTGATGTCAGTGGGAGTGATTTTGGCTCTGATATAGCCAAAATCACTCCGGAGCTTGCGGTTGAAAACCTCAACCGCAGGCTCCGGCTCGCAAATTCGATGGTCGCGATGGCCTCGACCATCGCGACCATCACAATGCACGCTCGTATAGCCTGTGGGTGGTGACCCACAGCTATACGAGCGTCCAGGAGGACGCTCCATGAAAATGGAGCCCGGCCCTCATTCAGAGCGTGCGCTCTGCTCAGAGCGTACGGCTCTGAATGAGGGCCATAATTTGAATATCATACTGTATCTGTGTTTAATTTAAAACGACATATGAACAAACACTAAATACTTACCCCACATATATGAATGATGAAGTGCAGAGTCTATGATATTTTTGAATTGTTAAAAAGACAAATTAAAAACACACAGCTTTTGGTAATATTTTAATATTTAGAATTTAATATTTATTTTCTCACTTTTTCTATATTTTTTAATAAAAAAAAACTGGTAAATTATATGGAGTTGATTGAATTTTAGATGTTAACAGGTATGTTTTAATTGTGTGCACCCAACAGTTACATTATTTATTTTTGTGTTATGTAACAGATCAGTGAGATAATGCAGACCTGTATTATGTAAAAAGTAGAAACGAAAGTAACTTTTTAAAAATAAAGTGGGGGTCCCCTACAATCTTATTACCAGATCTACTTTTTTTAAGCTTAGGCTAGTAGTGAAAAAGTCAGAGGGGGAGGCAGTGTGGGGTTCCAACGGTTTTCACTAACCAGCACAAGGCTGAACCTGCCAGGCCTGGTGACACTCTAGCAGGGAAGTTGGCATTGGGTCTCCCTGCTATACTGTCAATTAACCCTTCACTGGTCAGCCCAGGGCTGGAATCCCTAGGGATGTGCAGTCCCCCCAAAAATGGGAACCCCCCTTAAGGATAACCAGCCCTGGGTTATTACCCAAACCCCAGGACAGTGGGCTTGGAGTTAATAAATTATGAAATATTATAATTAATAATGTTCTTTTTAATTGCACGTCTGCAGTCTGTCAGGGCATAATGACACTTGGAGAACCACAAGTGGCAATAGCTCTTCATGGTCCAAATCCGGAAGTAAAGTGCTTACATAAAGTGCTTGCATATGAGATCACTTTACTGTTAAGACTACACAGGGACCGGCTCATAACAGAACCCTTCACTGATACATTACCTCTATAATTAATAAATTATTGTCGTGATATGCGGCGAAAATAAATTATACTTATTGTCTCTTTTCTGTGGGACTTGGTATACCGTTTATGCCCACAATCTTTTCTCTGCACTAGTTTATGTAAAATTATATGTTCTAGAACTGAAGAGCTATAGCCTAGAACTAAGGTTAAGGCCTACTTGATATATTGTATGAAGGGGCTAATTATGGGTTAGGATGTGTAGCTAATCTGCCCAGCAACAAGGAAAGTATAAAAGGCAATGTAAATAGTAACTTAGCGCATTGTCAGTCCATGCTTGCATGATTGAATAAGAAAGTTTGCGTTTGAATTCTTAGTTCTTGTTAGAAAATCAGCTATATCTGGTGTTCTTAAGGCCTTCACTCTTTGAGAGACGAATTTCATCTACCAACATCTTATTTTTACCAATATATTCAGTTACGTTATGCCTTGTCTACCCAATTTTCCAAATCTCCCCAGATCATAACTGATTCTCCTGTTAAAAAGTTATTGCTGTCCTTGGGCTCGCATAGAACTATGGGTCTCATTCAGACCCGCTCACGAGCGCAGGATGCTCGCAAGCGGGTCGATGGTACCCAAATGCGCATGCACACGACGGAGGGAGCTCCGTCGTGCACATGCACGAGACCCGAATAACGACGGCCAAGCCGTCATTATGGGTCTCGCACTAAAGGGGGCGTGCTGTCGATGGTGACTGACAGCACGCCCCCTTTAGTGGGCGTGCCGGGGGCGTGGTTGCCAGACGGAGGCATTCCCATGGGAACGCCTACCGTCTGGGTCCGGCCCCACTGACATCACTAGTGATGTCACTAGTGATGTCAGTGGGTGTGATTTTGGCTCTGATAGAGCCAAAATCACTCCTGGGCTTGCGGCAGCGAGACCCTACCGCAGGGTCTCGTCGCAAGCCCGTTAGTCGCGACGGTCTTGACCATCGCGACCATCGTCATGGACGCTCGCATAAGCTGTGGGTGGTCACCCTCAGCTATGCGTGCGTCCAAGAGGCTGCTCCATTTTCAGGAAGGAGGGCCCTGATTCAGAGCGAGAGCTCTGGTCAGAGCGTCCGGCTCTGAATCAGGTCCTATATCTAGTGTATACTCTTTTCTTTTGTCATCATTGTTCTGATCTCCCTGGCCTTCGGGAGCGAAGGGTGGCTGATGTGGGTCCTATAAGTGATGAATCCTGGAACCTTGCTACGGAATCTCCACGGTGCTCTACTGCTTTAATCAGGTTCCAGCAAATACAGTTATTCATTTTACATAGGACTTCTCTCACGCCTGTGAAGTTTATGAAATATGCTGGGAGGGCCAAAATGTGTGATAACTAGAGGTACCTTCTGGCTTCTGATATGGGAATGCTCTATGGTGGGTGTATTCTGGAGTAGAGTTATTCAAGTCATAGTTGGTATGGGTATCCCTATTTCTCTATTAACTCCCAGTGTATGTGTCTTTGGGATAATACCCTCCTGATGTTTTAGATAAATATACCTTTCAATATGTTGTCAATCTTTGTAATTTAGCAACGGTTATCAGGGCACAGGGCACCGCAGGGCAGGGGGCGCTGTTTGGGCCTGTAAATGTACCTGTTTATTATCATTCTCACTTGTAGCTTCCTCTTCTTTTATCCCCAGCATCTCCTGGCCTCCCCTATTTTTTCCCTGGCCCTTCTCCAGGAGGCCATGGCCTTTTTTCAGGTCCACTATCTTATGTCCCTATATAAAAAAGGGAGGGGGGAGGGCAATGCTTTCTCTGGCACAGGTCAACCAAAAGTCTAGTTACGGCTCTGAAGGTTATTATAGCTAGATGATGGCTGGCATCTACAGGACCTGATTTTAAATCTTGGAAATCGCTTGTTAATTCCACTGTGTCACATGAAAAATACAGTATATGTATATTTCACATAAGTTTGAGCCTAAATTTGAAAATGTCTGGCATAGGTGGCTTCAATACAGATTTTATGACGTATCTTAAGGCTCATAGATGGAATATGGGTCATACTTGGCTATATATAGCCATTGAATGCTCTCTTTATCTTAAAGATACTGTATGTGTATGTGTTAAAAGTGTTGATTTATGGCTTTGTGCTGTGCATTTCGTCAATATTAATTTTATTTTGGATGTGTGATATATATATATATATATATTTTTTTTATTATTATTATTTATTAGTGAATTACTGCTAATACTGATATTTTTGTAGTTATGTACATGATGATATATACAGTCAGGTGCATAAATATTGGGACATTGACAGAATTTTCATATTTTGGCCTCTATTCACCACCACAATGGCTTTGAAATGAAACAAACAAGATGTGCTTTAACTGCAGACATTCAGATTTAATTTGAGGGTAATTACATCCAAATCAGGTGAACGGTATAGGAATTACTACGGTTTCTATATGAGCCTCCCACTTTTTAAGGGGCCAAAAGTAATGAGACTATCAACTCAAAAGCTATTTTATGGACAGGTGTGGGCTATTCCCTTGTTATTTCATTATCAATTAAGCAGGTAAAAGGTCTGGAGTTGATTCTAGGTGTGAAATTTGCATTTGGAATAAGTTGCTGTCGACTCTCAATATGAGATCCAAAGAGCTGTCACTATCAGTGAAGCAAGCCATCATTAGGCTGAAAAATCAAAACAAACCCATCAGAGAGATAGCAAAAGCATTAGGTGTGGCCAAATCAACTGTTTGGAACATTCTTAAAAATAAAGAATGCACCGGAGAGCTCAGCAACACCAAAAGACCACAGAAAACCATGGAAAACAACTGTAGTGGATGACAGAAGAATTATTTCCCTGGTGAAGAAAAACCCTTTCACAACAGTTGGCCAAATCAAAAACACTCTCCAGGTGGTAGATGTATATGTGTCAAAGTCAACAATCAAGAGAAGACTTCACAATAGAGGGTTCACCACAAGATGTATACCATTGGTGAGCCTCAAAAACAGGAAGACCAGATTAGAGTTTGCCAAACAACATCTAAAAAAGCAATTACAGTTCTGGAACAACATCCTATGGACAGATGAGACAAAGATCAACTTGTATCAGAGTGATGGGAAGAGAAGAATATGGAGAAGGAAAGGAACTGCTCATGATCCAAAACATACCACCTCATCAGATAAGCATGGTGGTGGTAGTGTCATGGCGTGGGCATGTATGGCTGCCAATGGAACTGGTTCCCTTGTATTTATTGATGATGTGACTGCTGACAAAAGCAGCAGAATTAATTCTGAAGTGTTTGGGGCAATATTATATGCTCATATTCAGTCAAATGCTTCAGAACTCATTGGACGGCGCTTCACACTGCAGATGGACAATGACTCGAAGCATACTGCAAAAGCAACCAAAGAGTTTTTTAAGGCTAAAAAGTGGAATGTTATACAATGGCCAAGTCAATCCCCTGACCTGAATCCGATTGAGCATGCATTTCACTTGATGAAGACAAAACTGAAGGGAAAATGCCCCAAGGACAAGCAGGAACTGAAGAAATTTGCAGTAAAGGCCTGGCAGAGCATCACCAGGGATGAAACCCAGCGTCTGGTGATGTCTATGCATTCCAAACTTTAGGCTGTAATTGGCTGCAAAGGATTTGCAACAAAGTATTAAAAAGTGAAAGTTAGATTTATGATTGTTTAGTTTGTCCCATTACTTTTGGCCCCTTAAAAAGTGGGAGGCACATATAGAAACCATTGTAATTCCTACACCGTTCACCTGATCTGGATGTAATTACCCTCAAATTAAATCTGAGAGTCTGCAGTTAAAGCACATCTTGTTTGTTTCATTTCAAAGCCATTGTGGTGGTGAATAGAGGCCAAAATATGAAAATTATGTCAATGTCCCAATATTTATGCACCTGACTGTATCTTTATGTATGTATTATGTTATAGGAGCAGACTTATGTATGGAAATAATTTGCATATCTAGTGCCTGATTGTTCATGTGGAGTTATTGTAATACGATTCACTACATGCAAGGCTACTTTGCCTTATTGATCGTGGATTGTAACTGTCTTTTCTCTGTTTGTGTTATGAATCCCACTGCCTGCTCCATGTGAGACCCCTAGAACCCGGCTAGCGAGATCTTCACCAATAACAACCACCTGTTGTTCCCTTAGAACTATGATACGTTCACCGGTACTTAGGCAGCCGTCTGGACTTACACTCGGGCTAGTACAGGCTCACACGGAGGTACAAGGGAATTCAAGAGATGAAGTGTACAGCTAGAGCTGATACAGGTAATGGTTCTGATGAGTTGGTAATTGCAATTGATATGGCAATGACACAGATGGTGTGGCAAGCGTGGCGAAGGTGAAGTAATTATGCCGATGTTGCGGCGATGGTGCCAATGTTGCGACAATAGCCATAGATAAACAGTCTAGAGTATGAAAATTGCTTTGAGAGCCAACGGTGCGGCAACTGTGCCGATGTTGCGGCAATGGTGCCAATGGTGCAACAATAGCCGTAGATAAACAGTCTAGGGTATGATAATGACTTTGAGAGCCGATGGTGCAGCAAGTGTGCTGATGTTGCAGCGATGGTGCCGATGATGAAGAATGGTGGTAGCATGGGAGCTACTTGATGCGGCTAGGAAGCCGTATGGTGAACGTTGGCAACACGGGAGCTGCTAGATGTGGCTAGTAAGCTGTTTGGAGATTGGTGGTAGCATGGGAGCTACTTGGTGCGGCTAGGAAGCCGTATGGTGAACGTTGGCAGCATGGGAGCTGCTAGATGCGGCTAGGAGGCCATTTGGAGGATGATGGCAGCCCGGGAGCTGCTTGGTGTTGGCTGGGAAGCCGAATGGAAGCAATATCATGGAGAGAACAGAAACTGCCTATGCAGCTAAGCTGATGAAATCCACAGACACGCTATAGTCGGCACAGGTGCAATAGTTCAGTGAGTATAAATAGGCTGAAGCACTTCCTGAGGCTTGCCAATCGCCTAGCAACAGGAACAAAAGGAGTAACCCCATCCTGCCTGGGAAAGCCGTCAGAAAGGGTCAAGTCGTGACCGCGACTTGTAACAGTTTGTTACATTTAATAAAAGACTTACGCAATGAAAAAAAAGAAATTCAGCTATATGAAGTACAAGCAGTTCTTTTCTTTCTGGTGGTACACAGTATCAGAGCCTTGATGATTTCACAAATGTGTAAAATAAGCGTCTGAAGGCTTGTCCAGAGTATGGGATCTACTCAGTGGCATATCTATAATGGAATCAGAGGCCCCTTGGTCCAGGGGACCACACCGCACACTCTGCACCCATTTCTTCAACACTTACTGCTCTAGGGGTCCTGCGTCAGCAACGACAGTGCTGCACAAATCATGCGCAGCATTTCCCCGGAGCCCTACACATGTACAATAGACACTGGCACAGCACAAGGCTACTAGTGCTCACTAATGCTCTGCCGGTTAGAGAGGAGGGGGCCCGGATGGTGACTGCACATGGGCCCCTTTCTCTATTAATATGCCCCTGGATCTACTATAAATCTTGCATCAACTTGTAACTTTAGGTCAGTACCGGCACCTTTTTTCACAATAACAGTTTTGTTAACCATATCTCAGGCATGGTTAGGATATCCCAGCCATACACTGACGCAAATATAGAAAAAACTAATTCTACACTGATACATGATGTGACTACAGTTACACTAGCAAAGTGACAGTGACATTACACATTTTAACTCTTCCATGGAGGAAATTACTGGATTCTGATCCAAAGGTTTAGACGATCTCATACACAATATAAAACATTGATTATGATGGAACTCTCCACAGTGATTATGACAGGATGATGCTCCATTCACAACACCAGCACTGTGCCCCTGGAGTACATGTAAGCAGAGAACATGGCAATACTTTGTATGAGAGAACACTGTCCCCACTGAGTATGTCAGTACTGTACCACTGTGATAATGTAATACTTTATTGCCAAATAATGTCAACTGTGCAGACCGAAATAATGCTTGCATGTTGGCGCTAAATAGAAGGCATGTGCTAGGTCTACCCCAGACATTATGCAAGCACTTGCCTCCCAGACAGAATGACAAAATACTCTGCCCCCCAGCAGGGGCGGATTGGGCCACCGGGAAGTCGGGACATTTCCCCCTGGGCCGGTCAGGGCTGATCTCATCCCCACCTCCCTCTCTCTCCCCCTCCCTTCACAACCCCTTTCCGTTCCACGGGCCCATTCACACTAATCGCGATCGGAGCATATCTGCTATCGGGCAGCATGTGCAAAAACTCATAGTAGCACTAGGCAGGGGCAGAATAATCAGTGGTGCAGCTTAACTGCTGACAGCTGTGCCATACTTCCACCCATAAACTAAAGCAAATAACTCACGTCACGGCACCTTCACATGCACAGGGGCTGGCCCCTCTTCTTCCTGCTCCACATGTGAGTCACTGGACTGCCTGTGCTGCCTCCCTGGGTCCTCAACACACTGTCTTGACTCCCTGCAGCTGCTATTTACAGTCAGAAGCAAGTAATCCAGGTACCAGGGGGTGCTGTATGTACTTTGGAGTAATATGGGGAGGGCAGCTGAGAATCCTGGACTGTAATATAGAGGTGATGTGTGTACTAGGTGATGATTGGGGGATTGTGTATACTGGGCTGTAACATGTGGGTGTTCTGTGTACTGGGGGGTAATATGGGGGAGGGGGGCTGTGTGTACTGGACTACAATATTGGGTACTGTGTGTACTTTGGGTGATATGGGGGTCTGAGTATACTGGACTATAATATGTGGGTGCTGTGTGTACTGGGGGTGATATGGGGAGGGGGCTGTGTATATTGGACTGTATTATTGGGTGTTGTATGTACTGGGGGGTAATATGGGGAGGGGGCTGTGTATACTGGACTGTAATATTGGGTGTTGTATGTACTGGGGGGGTGATATGGGAAGAGGCTGTGTATACTGGACTGTAATATGTGCATGCTGTGTGTACTTTGGAGGAGGTGTGGGCTGTGTTTCTGGAATGTAATATGGGGGTGTTGTGTGTACTTAGGGGTAATATGGGGGAGAGAAGGGGGCTGTTTATACTGGAGTGTAAAATCGGGGCACTGAAGGGTATTACGGTGAAGTGTACTGTGTGTACTGAGTGGTATTATGTGGTGGGTGCTGTGTGTACTCAGTGGTATTATGGGGGTATTGTGTCTACTGAGTGGTATTATGAAGGGTGCTGTGCGTATGTTATACCGCCAGACGTTAGCTGAAGATCCCGACAGGGAAGGTAAGTAGGTTATTGCTAAACCTTTTGCCCCCTAACCCTAAACCTCCCTTAGGGATGCCTATCCCTAATCTCCCCCCTTAGTGCCTCACCCTAACCTCCCCCCAGGTGTGCCTAAACCTAACCCCCCTACCTCCCCGCACCCTAAACCAAACCCTCCCGGGGGGTGCCTATCCCTAACCCCCCCCCGGGGGTGCCTGACCCTATCTCCCCTTCCCTAGCCTAACCCTCCCAGGGGGGGTGCCTAACCCTAAATCCCCCCGTGAGTCTCAGGGTATCAATATAGAATAATAGTAGTAGCCCTAATAAAAGTAATTAGTGAAGTTATTTTGTTGCAAAGGGCTGTTATATGCATATTTGCATATGTGTGGAGAAATGATAGAAAGCAATGTTTTTTCTGAAAAATAAGTACTGAGGTTAAATTTGGGGTACATGAAAATGGGTACTACATGTAGTATATTTTGATGTCTCTAAAATGAAGATTTAAAAAAGTAGCAAAAACATATTTGCTGCAGCCATGTGCAATCCCAAAAACACCTGTCCCAACCATATAGCCCCCCAAAGTTCCAGGCCCCCCACTTTTTTTCCCATTTTCCAACACTTTTTTCATGTTTGCCCCAAAAATTACATGTCTTTTCTGGTGTGAATTAAGTTAATTTTTTGCCCTATTAGTATTTGGGCGATGTCCAAAGGGTTCTGAACCAAGGCCCCACATTTGTACCCCAGAATATGGATTTTGCACTTCTTTTCTCCTGCCTCTTGCTGGAGAAACATTTTCGCCTGTTTTTGCCCATGGTGATTTTGCCTAGGCGAAAAACTCTGGGGAATTGAATATGGAGATGCTTTGAAAACAGGTAAAAAGTGCAAATCGGAGAATACTTTTCTCCAAACTGCACTTTTCGTGGCTAATTGAATACGGCCCTTAGATGCAAAATAATTTACAAACAGGAAGTATTTGTGGGAGTTAATGGGGGTGGCGAGCAAAACGCAGGGGACGTGTCTCAGACTACAAATTCATATGCAGCTGTAAAGCCCCCAGGCATTTTAGAGACGAATACAAATCCCCTTCTGTGACATCTCCTCTGTGTACATATTCTCAATCACAAAGAAATTTGCGTGCATTTCAGGCCCTAAGTGTCTTTTGCACAGGGGAGAGGGGACCAAGCATATTTTTGCTCCTGGGCCCATCAGTCGCTAGTTCCAACTCATTGTTTAGTATGAGTGAAATGGCCGAGGGGGAGCTGCTGTGCATGCCTAGCACCAACAGCTCCTCCCATGGGCCTTTGCTCAGCTCCATGAGTCACTTCTTATGGCTCCAGCAGCAACACTGAAGGTAAGGTGTGGCTGGCACTGCTGTTCTGACCGCATCAAACAGAAGTGACACTTGGCAAGCATCACAATCGTACTGCACACACGCAGCAATTCATTAGCAACAACAGTTGTAGTGAGGACTTAATCGCGAATTGATTGACAGGCAGAGACCTTTTGAGGGAGGTAACAGGGAGTGCCAGTAAAAACGCATGTCACAGTTGTTTTTCGGGGCGTGTCTCAGCCTGCAATTCCATACACAATGAACATGGCACCTGTGTCTTAGAATCAGTGGCCATGCTGTGCAACTAGAAGGCTTCTCAGAACTTTGATAATCAACTGGGAGGCGACCAGCCAGCCCATTACCGTGCTCAAGGTATTCACCTCCCTCCAACATGAGCTTCCCTGGAGCGATGGTACCGCTGACCCCAGTAGGAAAGAATCAGCCTAAGCCATGTATTGGAGAGGGAGAGCACTTGAAGCTCCATAGGCAGATGGCAACTGCAACCGTTCTTTCCCGCCAAATGCCAAAGCTGACACCAATAATAAACTTAAAAAACTGGGAGAGAAGGTGGGAAACAAACCGAAAGGAAGATGTCCTAAAATGGCTGCTACAGCAATCTCCGTGAAATGTCCCTGAAAGCCCACCCCCTAGCATCCCTCTTATAGGCTGACCCCACTCACGCATCCCATAATACTGCCTACTAACTAAAATATTAACCTTCCATAGCCCGTAGTCAAACATTAACTGGCTCGGATGTTTAATTTAATTCTTTGCATGTGAAATGCACTCCGTCTTAAATCTCAAAGACAAAAAGAAATGGGGCACATATAGTGTAGTATGTTAAATGCACAATTATTTACTTAGGAATCATCAAACGTACATCAGAAAGGTTAAAAACTGGCATATGAAGGGAAAACAATCTAGTTAGTAGAAAGCACCGTGACTCCGTTTTCAAACCAGGAACCAGTTTCCGATATCATCTGGGCACGCTTTCTACTAACGGGCTTGTTTGCCCCTGATATGCCAGTTTTTTTTTACTTTTCTAGCATAGGGCTTTTGCAAGATTCAATGGTGTGACTGAGGGTGGTGTATAAAGATACACAAAGCATGATTGCATCGTCTGTACACTTTGAAAGTGGGCATCTCAGTCCTCACACATTCAGGTGCACGGATGTACACTAGGGAAGGGCTTTGTAGCTTCATTATCTTAAAGTCCCAAACTCAGCCTCAGCAATAGACATAAGGAAGGCAGCGAATGCCTCCGACTCAGAATCAGGGCTTGATGAGGAGTGTCCCGCCCCCCTCCCCACAGACCTCCCCCTCCTCTACAAACTCGCCCCCATTAGGGCTGCTTTCAGAAATTTCCCCGGCTGGTTTTCAATCCCAATCCGCCTCTGGCTCCCAGACAGTATGCCAGCACTGCCCCCCAAGATAGTATTTGAGCATTGTGCCTACTTAGCATTGTTGATACATAGAAAAAATAATGTATTTTGTTACTATGAAACTATGCAAAGACAAATAAAAGCAATGAATGAAAACAATAAAGTATATCTCTCTTGCATAAACCTATAGGAGAAATCATGCAAATAACTCACATTGCACGAGGTCTTGATGCTGATGGCGCCATTCTACTGGATACAGTGGTGAAAGGATATGTTCTGCAACTCCAGTCCTCTGTCGACATCAAGATAAAGGTAAAAGGAAAACAGTTAAAGTAGTAATTTATCATTTTCAAATATTTTTTTTCAGAATATTCATCAGACATACCTTATTGGAGTAATTATAATCATTGCATGTTTATAAAGCACCACAAGACTCCATAGTGCCTCCCAGATAGTCAGAGTTACACATTATTTAAAATACAATTGCACGTAGGAGAGCAAGTACAGACAAGGTTGGCGAAGGAGATGCAGACGTGAGACAGAGGACACAGCTCATCAAAGTTTATAGTCTAGAGCAGTGGTTCCCAAACTGTGCGCCATGGCACCCTGGGATGCCTCAGGACACTTGCAGGGGTGCCTCAGGTTGGTAGTCCAGCACCAAATTAAATTATTTACAATGTAATATAAATATGTGGACAAACAGAAGCGCAAACCTGTCACCCACTACATAAATGAACCTAAGGATGACAGGTAAGCACAATTTACTGTACTTCACTTTACTACTTCACTACATTTTTTTCGGAATTTCTCAATAACAAACTTTGGCTTAGGGGTGCTATGAAAACAATTCTGATGCACTAGGGAGCCGTGATTCAAAAAAGTTTGGGAACCACTTTTCAAGAGGAAGAGGACATTAATGACACAATAGCAGCTAGTGGGACTGGAGTGAGCATGGGACTTAAGCTGTTAGAACATGCAGGTGGAGTAATATCAGATGGGGAAGTTGCAGGTTTTGAGAGTGCACTTAAAACGTTGAAGGTCATTTCATTTACATACATGTACTTTACATATTTCTTTTAGGATTACACAGAGGATTATGTCCAAACAGGTCTTGGTGAACTTTATGCATACTCAACAAGAATGTTCTACTTGGATGGAGTGAGTGTACCATATGCCTGGAATCACACTATCAGTTATGCTCCCAGCCATGGCAAAATGCCTTTCATGTTGGAGACGTTATATGTGTCTTCTGTAGAAGCAGATTACAATCCACTAGAAGAAACTCTTGGCATTCAGATGCGTGCTACCATATCCAAAGGTATGGATAACAAAGGATATTATTCAATTAAAAGGCAAGAAGAAGGTCATCATCACAATATTCAGTTATAGCACATGAATGTCTTTGGGAATCATACTAAATGTTGTGAATGATACATACAAGTTTCCGCCTCTCAGTGCTAACCTCCACTCTGCTTATCAATGTCTGTTCTAGCAAGTAATCTGTTTGCTGCTACACAGCTTGTGAACATAAACTGCTCCAGGTGTGAGGTCCAGGCCATTTGAGATACTCCTGCTTAAGAACAAATGATAAGGATAGTTTAAAGAATGGTGAGATGGTAGATAAATAGGCCAGTGAGTAGATTACAGTGGTGAAGGTGAAAGATAAGGGCATCAACTTTGTCTTTAGTGTCTTTCATGGTGTGAAAGGGTCAGATCCAGGAAATGTTGTAAAATCGAAATTACAGGATTGAGAGAGGTACTGAATGTGAGGATAGAAAGAAAGGGGAGAGTAAAGAATGAGAAATCAGACTTGGGGAATAAAGAAAAGGTATTGTCAACTTAGAGGAAGATGGGAAGGAAGAGGGGTCTTAGCAGGGAGAGGTTGAGTTTTAAGAAGCAGTGGGTCACTAAAGAGGAAATGGCTGACATGCATCAAGTTACACAGTAGAGGAGAGGTAGATTTAGGTGTTATTGGCATAATGGTGATATTGGGGGCCAAATAAGTTGATGAGCCAAAGGTTGAGTTGTAGAGGGATTCGAGGGCAGAGTCTTGGGGGATGCCGACTGGAAGTGGGAAAAGATGGGAGGTAGAGGTAGGTATGGAAATAGAGAAGGAGCAGTTGGAGAGGTAGAACCATAAAAGTGCAGCGTCATGGAGCCAATGGAGTGGAGAATTTGAAGGAGGAGAGGTCAAAGGCCAGGGTTGGGTATGGGAGACCGGTAGCCGGGATGCCAGCTGTCAAAAGACTGACAGTGGCAATCCCGATGCTAAGAATCCTGACAGGAATTAGGTAAGTACCCTAACTCTCCCCCTTCACCTCATAATGCTAACCCTCTCTTCCTGCATCCAAACCCTCCCTACCCCGCACCCTAACCCTCCCAGTTAATGCCTAACCCCTCCCCTGGTGGTGCCTAACTCTAACCTCCCCCCTCCTGCAGCCTAACCCTAACCCTACCGCCCACCTGCGGCTAACAGCTAACTCGGCCCGCTATACTTATAATCAAGATGCTGGCTTTTTTAATTCCGGAGCCAGCATCTCAATTGATGTCGGGATTCTGGTGCCGGTGTTCTTGCCGCTGGTTGGCATTCCAGCGTCGGCATCCTGATTGGAGGTAAATTGCCATTGTGAGATTGAGAAGGATCATTATAGAATTATTGTTGCTACAGTGGTTGTACATGACAACTCAAGACAATATGAAACATAGTACACATGTATAGATTTAATGGTGAGTATTATCATGGATTACCATCCACATATTTGAAATGCTAAGTAACAAACTCACTTATACTACACATATATTTGTTAATTAAACTGATTCATTCATGGTTTGTTTTAATTCCATAAATAAATACCTATTCTAGTTGAATGTATTGGTAACATAAGACATAGTAAATGAGTAACGGAGTTACCTGGAATTATATTGTGTTTGAGTATAACAATTACAGTGAACCTACTCTGTTTTGTTCTTAGAACTCATACACAGATATTGGAAAAAAAATGCCATTTGAATTATTTTAAATAATTTCCTGTGTATGAGGCATCATGAAGTTGAAAATAAAAAACAATAAAGAAACAAATGATTAGCAAGGACCATGATAGTACAGTAAAGCATCAGAGTGACATCTTTAAAGAAAAAACAAACAGAATTGGTGGTAAAGTCACTAAGGGACTTCTTTGTGTTTACGGCTACACGCTAACAGCATATTAGAGACTGCCTGCTATACCTTAAGTAGTAACTCTCTGCCTTTGATACATAAGAAGAAACAAGTCAATTAATACTTCAGTATTGCATATGTAAAATATCGCCCATTCGATCATAGGACATTAAGAATCTCAAAAATGTCCAAACAATGTTTAGTTGGAAACTGAGATTCATTATAAGCTAAACCACACATAAAACAACATGTGTGCATATGTACATATCCAACACTATGTGCATGAATTGGTATTGCTATCGCTTAGATCATTTATTTATATCATATACGCAAGTGTTGTATTGACAATATACTAATTAAATAATATGTTGTACTAAGGAAATAGTTGTTGTTTCCAACTAAACATTCTTTGGACCATTTTGAGATTCTTAATGTCCTATGATCGAATGGGCGATACTTTACATATGCAATACTGAAGTAAGGTATAGCAGTCTGTTTCTCAATCAAGACCATATAGATGGATTTGGAATAGCTTTGGTCTTATATTCAGGACATAATTAAGACAGTTATGTCATTTGTCTAAATAGGTGACTCTCTATTAGGGATGTGCAGGCTCGGATAGGTTCGAGTTTGCACGTGGAGTTCGGATTTTTCCCTCCAAAAAAACGGAACTCAGAACGAGGCAAAACGTCATCTTACATGGACGAACATCATCATTCCTGGACTTTTGTCCAGGAATGATGATGTTCGTCCATGTAAGATGACGTTTTGCCTCGTTCTGAGTTCCGTTTTTTTGGAGGGAAAAATCCGAACTCCACGTGCAAACTCGAACCTATCCGAGCCTGCACATCCCTACTCTCTATATGTGTTAACACACGTGTGTATCAATATGCATATTTTGTTCTGAAGTCTGACTTGAGATAGCTATAATCCCGTTGTCAGATGAATCGCAATCTCTGATACATATGGTTAATGCGATTGAATGATATGTATATCCTATTCCTAATTTATTGATTCATGAGAGACAATTATCATTGATTCCAGCTTTATTTTTGCTGTTTTTTGTGTGGCGCTATTGTATACATTATTGCTATTATGCTTGTGGTCAATTAAAACGCACTGAGAGATCTCTTTACTTATAATAAGATGCCTAATAATTTAATTAATTCTATATAGGCTATTTTATTTCAATATAGATTTGTTCCCTTAATTAGGGTTGAATATGTGTTTTGTGTATGTCTGTCTGTTAAGTATATCTTTTTAATAGTATAGTAATAAAAGTTAATTTTTAACAATATTCATTATTATACAAAGGAGTGCCCCCATAAAGGAGTTTTCTTTTTCTTTATTGATTTACTATTAGTCTTTCTTTGACTTTGGGGAGCACCACCAACATACATTAATTCAGCCCACAGAGTGGAGGACAAATGAGTTTAGTTGGTCTCAGTAAATTTATGCGAATCTGGTGCGATTCTCATCCCTTTGTGTCTATATTAGAGACTGCTCCAGATTGGCCGCACTTCTAATTTAGTTATGGTTAGGGATGTGCAGGCTCGGATAGGTTCGAGTTTGCACGCCGAGTTCGGATTTTTCCCTCCAAAAAAACGGAACTCAGAAAGAAACAAAACGTCATCATTCCTGGACTTTTGTCACCAACCCCAGGGTGCCATGGTGCACAGTTTGTGAACCACTGCACTACCATATAAATATATTGAAAATATATCAGAAATAAGAGTGCCGTATAACCAAGACTGCCATAAGAACTGGTGGAACCAAGTACAAATAATACAGACAGGAAACTTCCTCCTCTATCTTCCATCTCCCAAGGTGTAACATGAATCCATGGTGCCCAGAAAAAGCACGTACTGACATGTGACACGCGCCCCTAGGACTTCCCCACATGGCCTACAGATCTCCCCTCATGCTATCAGGCCTCCCACATGCCCCTTAACATGTATTGATATTGTGCCATCATATTAAATGTTATATACACATATATACTACAAAAGCGCTCGTGGCAATTGTGAACCAGAGACACTGCTGAGGAACATTTAAATTTCCTCTATTACAGCGCGCTGCAGCTGAACACAGTGGATGTGATTCAGAGGTGGATGCAGTTTCAGTTTTGGCTGCAATTTTTGTCTTTAGACGCAGTCACTAATACCGACATGCTGGCGACACATCCAATGCTTTACTTGCGTCCATCTCTGAACCACCCCCAGTGCCTCCTCAGGGGTTATGCAGTGCACATTCAAGGTCTGGCCAATGAAAGGGAAGAAGAAGAGCTGAGGTTGGGAAGCCATGTGAAGACAGAAGGTAGAGCTGGTCTGGACTCCAGTAGGCCCCTCAGAGACATCCAATCCCTTCCAACCACACCCACTTTTCCTGCTGGTGCTGATGACAGGAGAGCCTGCTTACTGTCCGCTGTCTACTGATGCTGATGATCCTGGTCAGGAAACTGCTTCCTATTCACAGACAAACTTCTATCTGTAAATAAGAAGCAGTTTACAGTCTGGATCGGCAGATTGTAAACTGTAAACTGATTGTAATTAGGCAAACTTTTTCATTAGTTTCATTTTTACAGTTCATTGTTTTTTATCCCAAAGGTGATCTGGATGGTCAGTGTCCTTCTGGATTTAGTGATGTTTCAGGAATCTACTGTGCAGGTAAAGAAAATAAATGATATCATAATGTCAAATTAATATTATTTTCTTTCATATGATTTTTCTTAAATAAAAAAATACTGGAACACTCTGTCATGATTTAGGATCTGATTCTGCGTTGGAAGCATTAGCAAAGTATTGGGGTGACAGTAGGCTTCGTATGACCAGAAAGCAGAGTAAACTGTTACTACAATGTGCAAATAGATTGTACTGGGAGCAGTAATCCTCCAGACAATAGTTACACCAGGGTATAATGCGCATGACCAAGATGCATGTGGAGTTAAGTACGTAACGCAGTTGTTGGCACTGATAGTGGTAAATCCACATGTGGTACAGCTTAACCAGTTCTTAGATTTATTGGTGTAACAGCTGTATGCAGATTATATATATATATATATATATATATATATAGGCATCCTGAAGCTCAGGGTGTGGCTGGGCCTTGTAGTGCACCAGACATAGTAGTGACTAATATACTGGCGGATGGTAACGGTGATGTCCTGTATTATAACAGTGGTATAATATACTTGCAGTCCAGTTATGTGGCTCTATACATTGAGAGTCTCTTGGGTCCATCCATGCTCATGTAACAGCAGGGAGTAAAGACACACAAAGACATTGCGCATGTATAGTAGCACATGTCAGAGGCCAGAGCTGCCTGACTGAGCTCTGACAGGCGCTAGTGAGCGCTGGCTCAGTCCTAGCTGTCAGATACTGGAGGGAGGCAGAGCGCACTCTTTCCAACAGGAAGTAAGGCAGAGCAAGTAACTGTGCACTTTGGTAAAACCATGATGCCCTGTACTGTAGGTGGGGAAGATTGAAAATGTGCAAAGAGAATTAGATTTCAGAGGAGCATGTCCGAACTCAAATCAAAATTGCAGTGTAAAATAAACTGTCTAATATGTATCGGCTATATGCAAAAGCAGGGGACAAGCAGCCCCCCCCCCCCCCTTGCTATATGCAAAAGCAGCCATTTTACTCTGCATGCAAAAATAATAAATGTATTTGCACCCCATGCATTGCAACATGATTTGTTCCAGAAATGTTACTTACTTTTTTTCGCTTTACTCCCAACTCAGCATCAGCTCCTTAATATCAACAAATTTGAAGCACCATGTGTGCCAGACATGCTCTAAGGTAGAGGTGGGCAATAAGCGGCCTCCCAGATGTTGTAAAACTACACATCCCAGCATGCCCTGCGACAGTTTTGCTATTTGGCCATACTAAAACTGTTGCAATGCATGCTGGGATTTGTAGTTCAACAACAGCTGGAGGGCTGCTTATTGTCAACCCCTGCTCTAAGGTGTTGTCTATACTGTTGTCTCTTGACTGATCCTATCCAGTTCAAGTAGTCTTCATACCCTTCATCTGGGTGGTGGGGTTTTTTGACTCTGCTGCAATGGTGCAATGTGCTGCCCCAAGAAGTCATTGGTATATCTTTAGCAGTATTAATGCCAAAAGGAGAAACAATAAGCAATGGAATATTAACAGCCATGATAGGTTACTAAAAATGTGAACTACTGCCTAGATTGGGTCAAAGAGAAACGAGCCCTGAATGGTAGACCTTGTTCATGACAACAAACTTTAGTCTACTTAAACATATTTGTTAAATGGGCAACTATTACTGGAGATGCATTTACAATGTGTACAATTGTGCAAAACTGGTACTCTAAGGAATATCATCATCTATTTAGCAAATTTAGCTGTGGTAGATGTGGAATCTCAAAATAAGATTATTGTACTGTATGCCTCTGTTCTAAATTAGCAGGCATAATTGAAAACCCCCCAGTGGTTGAGGAGGTTCTCTCATTGTTGTTGTGCGGTAATGATGTAGTAGAGACCTGTAGATGGAGAAAACATTTCTCTAGTCAACCTACTCTGGAATAACAGCTCTTGGAACAACCCAGCAGCTATTCTTGGTTTAGTGCATAGTCTGCAGTATCTAAGAGGACATAACACATTCCATAGAATGGATATCTTGAAACTTGTGGAATTTCTTTAGCTACTCCAGACATCCAGAGTAGTAGTGCTGTCTTAACACTGTCTTATGTATATTATCTAACTGGCTAGAAATGTTCTATCTGTACAGTATATGATATAAGTATATGTGATGTTTTCAGCAGTGAACAGATTCCCACAGCACTCATGGAATTAGAAAAATAACTCATCCTAGAAATGACTAATCATGTATTAGAAGGCTCTGTATAGATAGTGCCACAGAAGACACTTTGGCTTTAAGATAATGGAAAATTTAAAGTGCAGCCAAAATCAGAATTCGGACATTTTGTTCTTGGTTTTAGTTTTACAATTAATTATTCCCTTCAGTGTGTGCCAGGGTTCTGCCCTTAAAGGTTTCCATAAATAGCTGGTGTAATCTGTGTAGGCTGTGTAACACATATTTATGAAATACTTCCAGATGATGATGAATGTGCCACAAACAACCCATGCTCACATTCATGCCACGATACTATTGGAAGTTACTACTGCTCTTGTCCCAAAGGCCTCATGATCTCAACAGATGGAAGGACCTGTCATGGTAAGCAGCACTTTGATGTTCTACTGTCATTTACCTAGAAACACATGAAGGGCCTATTCTGATACCATCCGTTAGTACATATATGATCATTACAAATGGCTACAATACGTCTCTATATTTCTCCCCAAAAGTTTCTCTATAGTTCTACCCAAAAGTTTATTATTGAAATAACATTGAACATACCCGACCAAACCCACCCAATGATACAATAAGTACCATATTCATTCAAAGTGAATATGCTATGAAATTACTGAGAAGCAGCTCAGGAATAATACTAGACATTGTTATGTTATAGAAACCATAGTAGACTCATGAAATAAACTTAAAATAATGGCTTTCTACTACTAACAAGTTAATTTTACATCTGAAATAAAAATAAATGTCTGAATAAAATGAATAGTTTTCATTGTCTGATCCATCCCCATCTCTCCCAGTGTAATATTGCTAATTGCTATTTGCTATTGTATTATTGAAGGAATCATAGTCCCTGCTGACTTCCTTATGTTACATCTGTAGGTTTGTACTTTTGTGGGCTTTCCATGCATCTGTTTGTAAATTCACCCACATGTGCCATTTGCAATATGTACAGGGATGTAAGGGGGGCAGTTCAGCCGCTACTGTTGCACAGAGTGGGATGCCCTGGGGGAGGTATTGGCCCTACTCACCTGTACCTTCTAGTTGCATTTAATCCTAACTCTTTGAGGTTGTGTGTGTATTTTATCCCTCATATTGATCACTATTAATCTTAGGGGTAAATTTACTAAGAATCGCGTTTGGTCGAGTTTTTTGTTTTTAAATCTCGATTTGCATCGCCGAAACTCGGGCGTTGTTTTTTTTTTGGTTATGCAAATTTACTAAGAAGCGAGTTTAGGTGAAAGTCGGTTTTCCGATGGTGAAGCAAATCGAGATTTCTCTCCCGAGTTACAAGTGAAGATGAGATTTCTCACCCGAAATTGCAGTGTTTTCTCTCTCTGGAAATCTCGCCCGAGATAGCAGCCTGCACATATCAGTGAGATATGTGCTGACTGCTTATGTTGTAATTGTTAAAAAAAGTGTATTTTTAATTAAAAATGACCTGAGGCCCCCCAAAAAACACTTACCAGCCCCGGACTAGGCAGCCTGTCCTGGTCCTTAAAATTACAGGGTTCAAAATGAATAGGGTCCTGTAAATTAGGTACCAGCACCAGGCAGGTGGGACAGGGCTGGTATGAAATATAGGGGCAAAAATTTTGCGTAGGGGTACCCCTATATTTCAAACCAGCCCTGGACCCTTTCTAGCGGGGGGCTGATGCCACAGCCAGGGGAGCCCTTTCGCCGGGCCCCCAGCCGCAGCATCAGTCCTGACCACTAGTCAGCACAGGCCAGGGATCCCTGAAAGAAACTGTAACAGTGTTGCTAATGATTTCAGTCTCCCGGCCGACAGCCAATCAGCGGCGGCTTCCATTAGCGGCCGCTCATTGGCTGGGACCCACGTGGACTTAGCCAATGAGCGGCTCCTCCACGTGGGTCCCAGCCAATAAGCGGCCACTAATGGAAGCCGCCGCTAATTGACTGTCGGCCGGGAGACTGAAATCATTAGCAACACTGTTACAGTATGGTGATACATGCTGTTACAGTGTCTTCGCCCACAGAATTGGATATCTGCGGAGAACGTTGCGGGACATAAGGGTGAGTCATGGCTTTTTCCTTCAGGTTTGTCCCTCGGATGCTTTACATTGACAAGTGGACGCGAACATTTGGCAGCAGGTAAGTCTGCGTGTGTATGTATGTGTGTAATAAAACTTTTATTTCACGGTGTGTGTAGTGTTTTTTTTACTCATTTCTTTACAGGTGAACTACAGGTCCAAGCAGAGCCTTAATGCCCCGCATGCTGGTACTTGTGGTTCTCCGAGTACCAGCATGCGGGGGAGGCTTGCTGGCACTGGTGGTTCAACTGGAAAGACAATGTTGATTTATCTAATTTTACACAACACCGACACTATCAACCCGCCACCCACCACCCAGGGGTGGCGGGGATAGCCCTGGGCTATCAGCCTAGGCCAGGGGTGCCCTGGAGAGGGGTACCCCTTGATTGGAGAGGTACTCAACTCCCCAGGGATCCCTGGCCTGGGCTGACTAGCGGTCAGGACTGATGCTGCGGCTGGGGGGCCCGGTGAAAGGGCTCCCCTGGCTGTGGCATTGGCCTCCCACTAGAAAGGGTCCAGGGCTGGTTTGAAATATAGGGGTACCCCTACATAAAATTTTTGTCCCTATATTTCAAACTAGCCCTGTCCCACCTGCCTGGTGCTGGTACCTAATTTACGGGGGTACCGTATTCATTTTGAACCCCGTAATTTTAGGGACCAGGACAGGCTGCCAAGTCTGGGACTGGTTAGTGTTTTTTGGGGGGACCTCACGTAATTTTTTTCCAAAAAAAAAAATCTGCATCTTTCTGCAAAACCCGCTGATTAGGAGGTGAGTGTTTAAAACTTCAATTTTCTGGCGAGTTTGCAGGAATCTCACCCGAGATTCTAATCTCGATTCTTGGTAAATTTGCGGACTGTATTTCTGACATGGTAAAAAGTACCGATGTTTGCGGAAAGCGAGGTAAGGCGAGATTTAAATCTCGGACGAGAAAACAGGTGAGAGAACCAAACTCAACACAAAAACCTGCCCGAGTTTGCCTTTAGTAAATTTGCGAGATGGAAAACATGCCTAAAAACAGGCGAAATTGCAATCTCAACCAAACTCGATTCTTAGAAAATGTACCCCTTAGTGTCAGTAATACTGTTTTTTCCATATGTAGAATGTAACTCTGGCTAAATATAGCATGGGTGCATTAGAAGCACTTGTACAATCCCTAAATTTCCTGTCCTTATTTGCTAGAAAAATTTGATATATGTTTATGCAATAAATAATTAATTGCTGTCTGCCCTTGTGAGATAAATAGTTACTTATTATATACAATTGTAATGTTTTGTAGACATTGATGAGTGTACGCTGGAAGATTCTTTCTGTCGTAAAAATCAAGAGTGTAAAAACACTATTGGTTCTTATACATGTTTACTGAAGTGCGGAGTTGGATTCACAGCTGATACGAATGGCCTGGACTGTCAAGGTACTTACATTGTGCATGTTCCCTACACTAGTGAATTTTGGAACTTTTCTATTTAGCTGATGCCAATTGACTTCACTGCTCAAGTCTTTTTTTTTTCCTTTTTAAATGCCTATAGAACAAATGAATAGAGGATGTTTATTTTTTCCTCCCAGTCTTTTTATGTGTTATTCTCAATAATGTAGTTTATAACCATAGTATTGTCCATGTGAAAGTGTTATTATAGTATTTGGTATGATCAGCATCTCCTGATAAATCTGTATTGCTGTGAGAATGCTCATTAAGATTAGCAACTTTTTAAGTGAGAGCTGTGATCTTGAATTTGTTAGAAATTTACAATATTAATTTCCAATCCCAGAAATGTTTGAGAGGCTTTTAAACCTACACGTTGCGGTCATATTAAAATGTCAGACACTTTGTCCAGATTCCAAGTCCTCGTGTAAAAATTATATATCTGAGGAAAAGTATTTCAGTCTGTTCAGTGATGTGAGAGAAACAAAGGAAAAGGTACATCTGCACACTTCACATATAGGGCCTCATTCAGACCCACTCGCAAGCGGCTGTCCACTCGCAAGTGGGTCAATGGTGTGCACTGCGCATGCGCACGATAGAGGGAGCTCCGTCGTGCGCATGCGCCAGACGCGACGAGCAAAGGACTTTCCTTCGCTCGTTGTGTCTGATCAAAGGGGGCGTGCTGTCGATGTTGATTGACAGCACGCCCCCTTTGGTGGGCATGCCGGGGGCGTGCCTCCCAGACGGAGGCGTTCCCAAGGGAACGCCTACCGTCAGAAGCCAGCCCCACTGACATCACTAGTGATGTCAGTGGGAGTGATTTTGGCTCTGATAGAGCCAAAATCACTCCAGGGCTTGTGGTCGAAAACCCCGACCACAGGCTTCTGGTCGCACTGGCGATGGTCGCGATGGTCAAGACCATCGCGACCATCATCCTGCACGCTCGTATGAGCTGTGGGTGATGACCCACAGCTATACGAGCGTCCAGGAGGACGCTCCATTTTTATGGAGGATGGCCCTCATTCAGAGCGAGCGCTCTGCTCAGAGCGTCCGGCTCTGAATGAGGGCCATAGTTATGACAGGAACCCCATATTCAGTATTGTGAATCACATTCAGGCTGGGGGTGCTGCCATTCGACAGATATTTTAGACAAGTATTGAATTTCTAAGAGAAGAAAAAGAAGAAAGAACTCTGTCCTATTGTGTGGCGCACATTATTAGATTTATATAAAATTATAAATCTTTATTAGGTATACATTAAAACAATATATTGAGTAATATTAGTTCAGCGAAATAAAGGTTAAGAAAGTGACTAAGTGAAAATATACGTGGATATATCGTGAATTTCTAAATAAAGAATTATTGAGTAAATCTAATCAATAAAGTAGACACACAGCGAGTTTTTAATTTGTCTTTGTTGTTATTATGAAATGGATTGGAATCAAGCAATAATACAAAGGTGTGTTCTTGAATAGAAATAGAAACTATATGAGGGAATAGAAAAATTAAAGAGGTGGTGATAGACCTCTCATTCATATAGTGAAAAAAAATATATAATAATATCGGAATGAAGGGGGCACCTTCCTACCCTGCAATATCACACATATAACTGTAGATGAAATTAATAATTCACTGTGATATGTTCTTAATTAAACCTTTATTGGAAGAGTCAGGAAGTATACAGAATACTATGATTCTATAGTGTACTGATTCTCTACATCTGTGATACGCACTGAGAGATATTAATAATCCATCATGGGATTGTCACTTTGTAGTGGTTTACATTCCGCTAGTATATGTTAAATAATATTCTATTGTGGAGGAATTTCCAGTATATATCATTAATACATTAATTGAGAAGGCAGTGTTTGAGTATTATTTAGTTAGTGTGCCCTATTGGGCTTTACTGCTCCTTCTCGCTACTATACACTCCAGTATTTTATTATAGCTGAATATTCAACATGTATTGTTGATTGCATCCTCTAAATTTAAATTATTAGAGTAATTGTTATTGGATTGTTATTAATAGTCATGTGTATTCTTCCCCACTGTAGTCAGTCTCACTCTGGCTGCAAGGATAATGTTACACATACATGTTTTGCAACAATGTTGCCGGCAACTACTGTTTATTCCATGAATGAGAAGTTATTGATAGAGCAGTGTAAATATTATTCATTTACTGTGCCCTGTTGGACACTGATGCTCCTCCCTGTGTAGTACTGGTATTACACATACATATTATACAACAGTGTTGCAAATCACAGCTATTGACTCAGTAACTGAGTTCTCTCATGCTGCGGCGTCCTGACTCATGACAGGTTCCCTCATGAAGTTAAGTTGCTTGCATATAAACCCATATTACAACATATTAGATAAACAGGACATTGGAGACACACAGCGGGCGTGCCGACGCGCGTTTTTCTGTGTGCTTTTTCAAGGCAAACCTGATTGCATGCACTGCTTTATACTTTATTAATATCACCAGACCAATCGAATTTCATTGTCTAGTCACGTGATGGTCAGAGCCAATCACACGATAGTTTACATTCATACCTCAGGCTCCGTGTTTCCTCCAGTGGGTTATTTAGTATTATGACACACTTGTAATGAACAAAGGGTGTGTTGTTCCTAGCCAATTGGATTGCATCTATGCAAATCTATTCCTCTGCATGAATAAGGTCCTAGGATATAATGCAATACCTTGGGGATAAATAATAAATATGTTTCCCCAGTATTATAATGGAGAATTCTGTATCTTTAAGTGAGAGGTACCTAAGATTCTATTAATTATATTTATCATTTATATAGGTTTAAGAAAAGGGGTGATCCAATGAAATTGTACTTAATTAATAAGCTACATTTATTATGATATTAAAATAAAATATAGAACATAAACACCTATATGCATACATATTTCTCAGAATTGATAGAAAAATTAAATATAAATATAAATAAGTATTCAAAATTGATCCACTCCTTATAACACTAAGAAAATTGATTATGAAGTTATGATTATGGACAGTAATTATTGTGTTATTAAGGCAATATTATGAAACCCTTAACATAAATATTAAATTGGTAGCAAATGTATACTACTTTATACATTGTATTCGAATTCATCATCATACAATGTATAAGAGTATATTAAATAAAAAAAACTGATAAACATATATGAAAGTGAAATTTAATCATATATAAAAAAACTTATCCAATTTAGAGTGAAATAAATAGAATAAAGTGTTAAATGTGTGTCTTATACTAAATCTAGATACCCTTAGTGCTCTAAATATTAAATTTGATAAAAGAAGAAGAGTTGTCCAAAGACAACAAATGTGTTATAGAAATATAAATATGTGATAATAATATAAATATATTAGAAGTATTAAAATTCAGTGTTTTATTCACGAGTGAATGAATCTAAAAAAAATAAAAATTGATAGTGCAAAATTCTAACTAGAACTGGTGAGAGAAGAAGAGAGAAAATAGAAAAACCCCAAATATATGAAAGGATATGTATCCTACACAACAAATAAAATGTATTGATAAATTATTAAATTGTTAATATTACTTACAAAAAGAATTTGTCATACATGCAAACATGTATATCAACATACATACATGTGCATAAATTTATACAAATCAATATATCCACATAGTTATATGTCTGTGTGAATATGTGTAGTCCTACTGTCCAGAAATGAATCCTTCACAAATCTTCCAATATAATTAGGACTGTCATCTCGTCATGTACAGTAATCCAATTTTATCATATACATATGATAGTTATATCTGGACTGGTGTAAATTTAAAAAATCTGATTTATTTTACCAAAAGGTCTGAAGTGTTTGTCACATCACACCGCATTATAAAAATTGATAAAGACAGTATTAAGATTATATGTATTGTAGTTATTTTTATAATACATATAAATCTAATTAAAATGATGCCTAGCCCAACGCAATAATGAGATAATCTTGCAATTGTTTTTAAAGCAGATGTCAGAAAATTCACCATCCAGACTCATCATGAGAATATGCAGAATGTAATATTATGCTGCATTCATAACATCATTGAGATCTTCAAAGAACTGTCACAGTGGTATGTTTATGGTAGTGATCTTGTTAAAGAAATGGGGTATAACTATTATTTTCGTTCATACCCTTAGGATATAAACTATCCATTAGGAAGATCATCTTGGTTTCCTCCTTCAGAAGTTCTTCATCCAAGTTGCCCCCCCTGATCCCCATCTGAATGTGTTTCATTCCAAAAGCTTTCAATGTATTGTAGTTGCTTTGGTGATCATTCAAAAAATGCCTGGCAACTGTTGGAAGTGATTTTAATTTTTCCACATCTTGACTGGCATTTCGAATTGAGCTGATGTGTTCTAGTATCCTTGTCTTATGTGGTCTCGATGTTTTGCCCACATATTTCTTCCCACAGGGACATTCTAGGTGATAAATTGTCCCTACTGTAGTGCAAGTAATATAGTTTTGAATTGTCAATTTATTACTGTATTTATCATAGAACCATCTGGTAGGGATCATATATTTGCAGGCCTTACAATGTCCACATCCAAAGGAACCTTTTTATTATATATTGGTTTTGTCCATGTGTTCAGATGATTATGGACTAGTCTGTCTTTCAGATTACAGAATCTTCTCCAGCTAGTTTGTATTCTTTGTGGTAGAATTGAGGCTAGATCATTGTCTGTTTGCAAGACTGACCAATGCTTTTGGAGAATACTATTGATTTCTCTCCAATGTGCGTTAAAGGTTCCAATGAATGTGATTTTATCCTTTCCCTGTATTTTTACCTTTGGTTTCAGCAATGTTTCTCTTGGACATTTTTCAATTTCTCTGATGGTTTTCTTGATTAACCTGTTACTGTATCCCCTATTATGCAATCTTTCACTGAATTCCTCTTGTCTGATTCGAAATCATTCTGGAGTGGAACAGTTCCTTTTAGTCCTCAATAATTAACCTTTTGGGATTGCTCGGATAGTGGCAGGTAAGTGGGAGCTGGTGGAATGAAATATACTGTTTGTAGATGTATTTTTCCGAAATAAATCGGTATTGACTTGGCTTCCTTCATCAATCCGTATTATCAAGTCCAGGAAGGTGATCTCACTTTGACTCATGGTATAGGTTAATTTTAAATTCTGGTCATTGATATTTAGAAACGAGATGAATTCCTCCAATGTCTGCTGATTGCCTTCCCATAATATCAGGATACCATCAATGTACCTGAGGTACAGTAGAATATTATTGGTGTACCTATCATGACATTCCTGAAAGACGATCTCCTTCTCCCACCACCCCAGGTAGAGGTTGGTATATGTGGGGGCACAGGCTATCCCCATTGCCATCCCTCTAACCTGGAGGTGCTCATTACAAACAAAGTAATTTTTGGTGAGAACGAATTTTAATAAGGGGGTCACGAATTCATTAAAGTCGTTAGGGACTTCCATGTTAAGGAAGTATTTAATGGCTTGGACACCATTCAGATGATTTATACTAGTACAGGGGTTCTCAAACTCGGTCCTCAGGACCCCACACAGTTCACATTTGCCAGGTCACCCAGCAGGTGGACGGGTGTATTCATTACTCACTGACACATTTTAAAAGATCCACAGGTGGAGCTAATTATTTCACTTGTGATTCTCTGAGGACACCTACAAAATATGCACTGTTTGGGGTCCTGAGGACCGAGTTTGAGAAACTGTGTACTAGTATATAAACTTTCTATATCACAAGATACCAACCATACTCCAGGATTTACACTTAAATTTTGTAGTTTGTTGAGTACGTCCATCGTATCTCTCACATACAATGGTAGAGATAATATATGTTGGCGTAGGTGTTGATCTACAAAAATACTCGCTTTTCCCATTAGGTTGCCCACTCCTGAGACAATGGGCCTCCTTGGGGGATCTTCTCATTTTTATGTGTTTTTGGTAGTAGATATAGTGTAGATGTTTTTGGTTTGTCCACTTGCAGGAGATCAAAATCACACTTTTTTATGACCCCATTATTAAAGGCTGTAGTGATTAAATTTTTGTATTTTATGAGGAAATTAGATGTTGGATTAAATATGAGTTGTTTATAACAACTGCTATTGTTAAGTTATTTACTAAGTTCCTCAATATACAAATGTCTAGGCCATAAGACAATATTGCCCCCTTTGTCTGAGGGTTTAATCACTATGTTTTCCCATTTCGATATTTGCTCTAGTGCCATTCTTTAATTTTTGGTGATATTATCTCTATATGATTTTTTCTGAGTGAATAATTTATCCAGATCTTTAGAGACTAGTTCTTGATATACTTGAACTGCTGGACAGATTTTATTGTCTGGGAAGAAGTTAGACTTTTTCTTTATCTTAGATTTGTCAAATGGTATCTGAGTCTGTAAATATGTGAGTTCATCCTCATTTTCCAACATTTCAAGTATGTGTACTATTGGTTGGTCTTCTGACTGTAATATATTCCTGTCATAGTGGGATACTGAATATTGTTCTTTCTTTGCATTTTGGTTCAAGAAGAATTCTTTCAGTAGGATTTTCCGAGTAAATAAATTCAAGTCTTTTTCACATTCGAATCTATTAAAATTTTGTATTGGAGAAAAAGAGAGTCCTTTACTTAGAATAGATTTTTGGTCATCATTGAGAAGTCTTTCTGTAAGGTTATAATGCTTAGTGAATCATCTTGTATATTTGGAGATGTTACTTCCGATATATGTGCGCTGCTCCCTCGGTTCTTCCCTCCAATCCAAAAAGTCCCTTTTTCTCCTTCCTCCTCTTACTCCTTCTTGTCTTTCGCCATCCGTTTCTATATTGGGTCTCGCTGAGTTTGGGATTTGTCCTAAAAAATCTCTTCTATATTTCCTAGTTACTGATATGCTGCTCACATTTTCAGCCTCAGAACAATCTAATTCTGATGTCATATAGTTGAGGGAACTGGATGTCCTTTTTTGTTGTGATTGTGTGTTCCATTTATAAATTCTATTTTGCACATAATCTTCCTGATCTCGTTGGAACTTCCTACGTTTCCTCTCAACTATATCATCTTCATATTTTTGAATTTGCTTTTTATATTTCTCATATCTATGCTGAAATTTTTCCTGAGATTCATAGTTTTTTAATTTATCCCCTAATTTTGATACCTCTTGGGTTAGATGGTCCAACAGGATCTCGTGTTTGAATAATATTTTCATAAATTCTTTCGAGCAGTTTGTCAGTGTTGCTTCCCATTCTTGTTTAAGATCATTATTGGCCAATTTATACATAGGGAATAATTTCAGTCTTAGACCTCTTGGTATTAGACAATTTTGTATATAATTATCAAAGGTGGTCTTATTCCATCATGTCTTACTTTGTCACTTCAGAGTTGTTTTTAATGCATATAAGTCATCTGTCCAATCCTTGTTGAAGGAGGCCAAATCAATACTGATTTATTTCAGAAAAATACATCTACAAACAGTATATTACATTCCACCAGCTCCCACTTACCTGCCACTATCCGAGCAATCCCCAAAAGGTGAATTATTGAGGACTAAAAGGAACTGTTCCACTCCAGAATAATTTCGAATCAGACAAGAGGAACTGAGTGAAAGATTGCATAATAGGGGATACAGTAACAGGTTAATCAAGAAAACCATCAGAGAAATTGAAAAATGTCCAAGAGAAACATTGCTGAAACCAAAGGTAAAAATACAGGGAAAGGATAAAATCACATTCCTTGGAACCTTTAATGCACATTGGAGAGAAATCAATAGTATTTTCCAAAAGCATTGGTCAGTCTTGCAAACAGACAATGATCTAGCCTCAATTCTACCACAAAGAATACAAACTAACTGGAGAAGATCTTGTGATCTGAAAGACAGATTAGTCCATAGTCATCTGAACACATGGACAAAACCAATATATAATAAAAAAGGTTCCTTTGGATGTGGACATTGTAAGGCCTGCAAATATATGATCCCTACCAGATGGTTCTATGATAAATACAGTAAAAAATGGACAATTCAAAACTATATTACTTGTACTACAGTAGGGACAATTTATCACCTAGAATGTCCCTGTGGGAAGAAATATGTGGGTAAAACATCGAGACCACATAAGACAAGGATACTAGAACACATCGGCTCAATTCGAAATGCCAGCCAAGATGTGGCAAAATTCAAATCACTTCCAACAGTTGCCAGGCATTTTTTGAATGATCACCAGAGCAACTACAATACATTGAAAGCTTTTGGAATGAAACACATTCAGATGGGGATCAGGGGGGCAACTTGGATGAAGAACTCCTGAAGGAGGAAACCAAGTTGATCTTCCTAATGGATAGTTTATATCCTAAGGGTATGAATGAAAATAATAGTTATACCCCATTTCTTTAACAAGATCACTACCATAACATACCACTGTGACAGTTCTTTGAAGATCTCAATGATGTTATGAATGCAGCATAATATTAAATTCTCCATATTCTCATGATGAGTCTGGATGGTGAATTTTCTGACATCTGATTTAAAAACAATTGCAAGATTATCTCATTATTGCGTTGGGCTAGACATCATCTTAATTAGATTTATATGTATTGGAAAAAGAACTACAATACATATAATTTTAATACTGTTTTTATCAATTTTTATAATGAGGTGTGATGTGACAAACACTTCAGACCTTTTGGTAAAATAAATCAGATTTTTTACATTTACATCAGTCCAGATATAACTATCATATATATATGATAAAGTTGGATTACTGTACATGACGAGATGACGGTCCTAATTATATTGGAAGATTTGTGAAGGATTCATTTCTGGACAGTAGGACTACACATATTCACACAGACATATAACTATGTGGATATATTGATTTGTATAAATTTATGCACATGTATGTATGTTGATATACATGTTTGCATGTATGACAAATTCTTTTAGTAAGTGATATTAACAATTTAATAATTTATCAATACATTTTATTTGTGGTGTAAGATATATATCCTTTCATATTTTTGGGGTTTTTCTGTTTTCTCTCTTCTTCTCTCACCAGTTCTAGTTAGAATTTATATTTTTGCACTATCAGTTTTTATTTTTTTGGATTCTTTCACTCATGAATAAAACACTGAATTTTTAATACTTCTAATATATTTATATTATTATCACATATTTATATTTCTATAGCACATTTGTTGTCTTTGGACAACTCTTCTTTTATCAAATTTAATATTTAGGGTAATCTAGATTTAGTATAAGACACACATTTAACACTTTATTCAATTTATTTCACTCTAAATTGGATAAGTTTTTTATATATGATTAAATTTCACTTTCATATATGTATCGGTTTTTGTTTTATTTAATATACTCTTATACATAGTATGATGATGAATTCAAATACAATATATAAAGTAGTATACATTTTTTGCTACCAATTTTAATATTTATGTTAAGGGTTTCATAATATTGCCTTAATAACACATTAATTACTGTCCATAATCATAACTTCATAATCAATTTCTTAGTGTTATAAGGAGTGGATCAATTTTGAATACTTATTTATATTGATATTTCATTTTTCTATCAATTCTGAGAAATATGTATGCATATAGGTGTTTATATTCTATATTTTATTTTAATATCATAATAAATGTAGCTTTATTAATTAAGTACAATTTCATTTGAGAAGACATTACTCCAGATCACCCCTTTTCTTAAACCTATATAAATGATTAATATAATTAATAGAATCTTAGGTACCTGTCACTTAAAGATACAGAATTCTTCGTTATAATACTGGGGAAACATATTTATTATTTATCCCTAAGGTATTGCATTACATACTAGGACCTTATTCATGCAGAGGAATAGATTTGCATAGATGCAATCCAATTCGCTAGGAATAACACACCCTCTGTTCATTACAAGTGTATCATAATACTAAATATCCCATTGGAGGAAACACGGAGCCTGAGGTATGAATGTAAACTATCGTGTGATTGACTCTGACCATCACGTGACTAGACAACGAGATTTGATTGGTCTGGTGATATGAATAAAGTGTGAAGCAGTGCATGCAATCAGGTTTGCCTTGAAAAAGCACACAGCGAAACATGCGTCGGCACGCCCGCTGTGTGTCTCCAATGTCCTGTTTATCTAATATGTTGTAATATGGGTTTATATGCAAGCAACTTAAATTTATGAGGGAACCTGTCATGATTTGCAACACTGTTGTATAATATGTATGTGTAATACCAGTACTACACAGGGAGGAGCATCAGTGTCCAACAGGGAAAAGTAATTGAATAATATTTCCACTGCTCTATCAATAACTTCTCATTCATGGAATAAACAGTAGTGGCCGGCAACATTGTTGCAAAACATGTATGTGTAACATTATCCTTGCAGCCAGAGTGAGACTGACTACAGTGGGGAAGAATACACATGACTATTAATAACAATCCATTAACAATTACTCAAACAATTTAAATTTAGAGGATGTAATCAACAATACATATTGAATATTCAGCTATAATAAAATACTGGAGTGTATAGTAGCGAGAAGGAGCAGTAATGCCCAATAGGGCATACTAACTAAATAATACTCAAACACTGCCTTCTCAATTAATGTATTAATGATATATACTGGAAATTCCTCCACAATAGAATATTATTTAACATATACTAGCGGAATGTGAACCACTACAAAGTGACAATCCCATGATGGATTATTAATATCTCTCAGTGCGTATCACAGATGTAGAGAATCAGTACACTATAGAATCATAGTATTCTGTATACTTCCTGACTCTTCCAATAAAGGTTTAATTAAGAACATATCACAGTGAATTATTAATTTCATCTACAGATATATGTATGATATTGCAGGGTAGGAGGGTGCCCCCTTCATTCCGATATTATACTACGTCTATATATATATATTTTCACTATATATGAATGAGAGATCTATCACCACCTCTTTAATTTTTCTATTCCCTCATATAATTTCTATTCAAGAACACACCTTTGTATTATTGCTTGATTCCAATCCATTTCATAATAACAACAGAGACAAATCAATAAAGGAGACACACAGAGAGTTTCTAATTAGATTTTATCATTATTTCTTTATTTAGAAATTCACGATATATCCACGTATATTTTCACTTAGTCACTTTCTTAACCTTTATTTAGCTGAACTAATATTACTCAATATATTGTTTTACCGTTTACCTAATTAAGATTTATAATTTTATATAAATCTAATAATGTGTGCCACACAATAGGACAGAGTTCTTTCTTCTTTTTCTTCTCTTAGAAATTCAATACTTGTTCAGTGATGTGTCATTCTGGCATTTAAGGCATTTTCATGAAGACATTTTGGGACTGATCTGTAAAAGGAAAAATACTCTCTGACACTGATAGGAACACTTATAAAATGAGTTTAGAAATCCAGTAGAGATAGTGTCTCTGACACTATAATTCTATTTCGGGTAATACCCTTGGTTCCCATGATGTGAGTCATCTATGAGAATTGTGTCTGTGACACTATGATACCCAAATAAGAAAAACCTTTCTCCATAAAGGGGCCCCCAATGATTAAGTATCCCACTCAGTGCGGGGGATACTTATAACCGAAGCAATTCAGTATTGCTCCAGTGTGGGGAAGCTTAAGAAGCAGCGTTATTTACCTCCCCCATGGCCAGGTTCTGCGCATGTGTGACCTGAGGACATTGGATGCATGAAGCAGCTGGGTACACAGTTAACCAATGGTGGAGGGATCCTCCCTGATCCCTAATCGCATCCCTCCCTGGATTTCCTTCCCATAGGAAGGAGCAAGGCTACAAGAACCAGCTCCATCTGAAGATGATGTTTGTTCTCACAAGCAAAATCCAAAAACTTTACGGTTTTGGAGTTTGCTGAATATTAGGTGCCCCTATAGGGCTCCTACTAATGAATGGCCCATTACATAAGATATTCGGAAACTAGCATTTTCCCATGTGTAACTGGCCATTTAAGTGATGAATAGGCCCCATAGTGACCTATTTAAACTAGGGGTGTGCACCGGCCACTTTTTGTGTTTTAGTTTTGGATCTGGATCTTTCTTCGTGTTTTGGATCCGGATTGGTTTTGCCAAAACCACCCTTCCGTGTTTTTGGTTCTGGGTTTTGTGTTTTGGTTCTGTATTTTTTGGGAGAAAAGCATAAAAAGAGCTAAAATCACAGAATTTTTTTTTGTAGTTGTTCCTACGCTATTATTAACCTCAATAACATTAATTTCCACTCATTTCCAGTCTATTCTGAACACCTCACAAAATTGTTTTTAGGCAAAAAGGTTGCACCAAGGTAGCTGGATGACTATGCTAAGCGACACAAGTGGGCGGCACAAACACATGGCCCTTCTAGGAGTGACACTGCAGTGGCAGACAGGATGGCAGCTTGAAAAACTAGGCCCCAAAGAGTACATACTGCAAAGAAAAAAAAGAGGTGCAAGATGGAATTGTCCTTGGTGTCTTCCCACCCACCCTTATGTTGAATAAACAGGACATGTACACTTTAACAAACCAATCATTTCAGCGACAGGGTCTGCCACACGACTGTGGCTGAAATAATTGGTTCTTTTGGACCCCCACAAAACAAGCTGGGAATTAATCTGTTCCTGCACAAACTGGCTCTACAGAGGCAAGATGTCGTCCTCATCCACTAATTCCTCACCCTCTTCAGTGTTGTCCTCATCCTCCCAGAGTATTAATTTGTCCCCGCTGGAATCCACCATCTAAGGTCCCTCTGTACTTTCTGGAGGCTGGTCTTCCTGGAAGAATTGATAATTCATTTTGATGAACATCATCTTCTCCACATTTTGTGGAAGCAACCTCCTACGCCTTTCGCTGACAAGGTTCCCGGCTGCACTAGAATCTCTTTCGGAGTGCACACTGGAGGGGGGGGGGCAACTTAGGTAAAATAGAGCCAGTTTGTACAGGGGCCTCCGAATTGTCTCTTTTTCCTGCCAGACTGTCTGACATGCCTACTTGGATGCTGTCACAGATGTAATCCTCCACCATTCTGTCAATGGTGACAGTATAATATGCAGTGACAGTAGACATGTCAGAAATTGTTTGCAGGTCCTTCAGTCCGGACCAGATGTCCAAACTTGGTCCTGTCTGCCCTGCATCACCGCCAGCGGGTTGCTTAGGATACCTAAGTTGGTTCCTGGCAGCCCCAGTAGTGGGAGAAAATGAAGAAGAAGCTGTTGACGTGTCACGTTCCGCTTCAGCTGACAGTGTTTTCACCAGCAGGTCTTTGCACCTCTGAAGACTTGTATCCGCCGTAAAGAGAGACACCATGTAGGCTTTAAACCTAGGATCGAGCACATTGGCCAAAATGTAGTAGTCTCATTTCAACAGATTGACCACCGTCGAATCCTGGCAAAGTGAATGAAGGGAAGGACCTTAGCCGTTCCTTGCCACTCCGTGTCATAAATGGCATATTAGCAAGTTTATGTTTCTCCTCAGATATTTACATTTATTTTTTAAGGTCATTTTACTGAACTCTGGATTTCTGGATTTTACATGCCCTCTACTATGACATTGGGTATCTGCCTTGGCAGACGACGTTGATGGTATGTCATTGTCTATTTCATGACTAGTGGCAGCAGCTTCAGCACCAGGAGGAAGTGGTTCTTGATCTTTCCCTATTTTATCCTCCAATTTTTTGTCCTCCATTATTTTAATACAGTTAATCACCCCTGTAAAAATATTTTTTTTTCGGGGCAGCAGCCCTCCTTGACAGACAACAGCACAGGACCCCTGTGCAGCTACGCTGATGACAGCGACAGCGACACCGATGACAGTGACAGGTGTTTTCTTTATGACATTGACAGCTACACCGATGACAGTGACAGGTGTTTTTTTATGACAGTGACAGCGACAGCTACGTCGATGACAGTGACAGCAACAGCTACGCCGATGACAGTGACAGTAACAGCGACAGCTACACTGATGACAGAGACAGTGACAGGTACACTGATGACAGTGACAAGTGTTTTATTTTATGACAGTGACAGCTACACCGATGACAGTGACAGGTGTTTTTTTGACAGTGAGCGACAGCTGTGTCGATGACAGTGACAGCTACACTGATGACAGAGACAGTGACTGCTACACCGATGACAGTGACAGGTGTTTTATTCTGACAGTGACAGCGACAGCTACGCTGATGACAGTGACAGGTGTTTTATTCTGACAGTGACAGCGACAGCTATGCTGATGACAGTGACAGGTGTTTTTTTAATGACAGTGACAGCTACACCGATGACAGTGACAGGTGTTTTTTGATGACAGAGACAGCGACAGCTACGCCGATGACATTGACGACGACAGCTACGCAGATGACAGTGACAGCGACAGCTACACCGATGACAGTGACAGCTACACAAATTGCATTTACAGGTGTTTTTTTATGACAGTAACAGCGACAGCTACGCCAATGACAGTGACAGCGACAGCAACGCTGATGACAGCGACAGCTACACTGATGACAGTGACAGGTGTTTTTTTATGACAGTAACAGCGATAGCTACACTGATGACTTTGACCGGTGTTTTTTTTATGACAGCGACAGCTACACCGAAGACAGTGACAGCAACAGCTACGCCGATGACAGCGACAGCTACACCGAAGACAGTGACAGCTACACAAATTACAGTGACAGGTGTTTTTTTATGACAGTGACAGCGACAGCTACGCCAATGACAGTGACAGTAACAGCTACACCGATGACAGTGACAGGTGTTTTTTTTATGACAGTGACAGCGACAGTTACACCGATGACTTTGACAGGTGTTTTTTTATGACAGTGACAGCGACAGCTACGTCGATGACAGTGACAGCAACAGCTACACCGATGACAGTGACAGTAACAGCGACAGCTACACTGATGACAGAGACAGTGCCAGGTACACTGATGACAGTGACAGGTGTTTTTCTTTATGACAGTGACAGCTACACCGATGACAGTGACAGGTGTTTTTTTTACAGTGACAGCGACAGCTACGTCGATGACAGTGACAGCTACACTGATGACAGAGACAGTGACTGCTACACCGATGACAGTGACAGGTGTTTTATTTTATGACAGTGACAGCGACACCGATGACAGTGACTGTAACAGCTACTCCGATGACAGCGACAGGTGTTTTATTCCGACAGTGACAGCGACAGCTACGCTGATGACAGTGACAGTGACCGGTGTTTTTTTAATGACAGTGACAGCTACACTGATGACAGTGACGACAACAGCTATGCAGATGACAGTGACAGCAACAGCTACACCGTTGACAGTGACAGTGACAGCTACACAAATTGCAGTGACAAGTGTTTTTTTATGACAGTGACAGCGACAGCTATGCCAATGACAGTGACAGCTAAGCTGATGACAGCGACAGCTACACCGATGACAGTGACAGGTGTTTTTTTATGACAGTAACAGCGATAGCTACACTGATGACTTTGACAGGTGTTTTTTTTATGACAGCGACAGCTACACCGAAGACAGTGACAGCAACAGCTGCGCCGATGACAGCGACAGCTACACCGAAGACAGTGACAGCTACACAAATTACAGTGGCAGGTGTTTTTTTATGACAGTGACAGCGACAGCTATGCCAATGACAGTGACAGCTACACCGATGACAGTGACAGGTGTTTTTTTATGACAGCGACAGCTATGCTGATGACAGTGACAGCGACAGCTACACCGATGACTTTGACTGGTGTTTTTTTATGACAGTGACAGCTACACCGATGACAGTGACAGGTGTTTTTTTATGACAGCGACAGCTATGCTGATGACAGTGACAGCGACAGCTACACCGATGACTTTGACTGGTGTTTTTTTATGACAGTGACAGCTACACCGATGACAGTGACAGGTTTTTTTATAATGACAGCGACAGCTACGCCGATGATAGTGACAGGTGTTTCTTTTGTGACAGCGACAGCTACACCAATGACAGTGACAGGTGTTTTTTATGACAGTGTCAGCAACACCGATGACAGTGACAGGTGTTTTTTTAAGACAGTGACAGCGACAGCTACACCAATGACAGTGACAGGTGTTTTTCTTTATGACAGTGACAGCAACACCGATGACAGTGACAGGTGTTTATTATGACACTAACAGCGATAGCTACACTGATGACAGTGACAGCTACACTGATGACAGAGACAGTGACTTCTACAACGATGACAGTGACAGGTGTCTTATTTTATGACAGTGACAGCGACACCGATGACAGCGACAGGTGTTTTTTTATGACAGCGACAGCTATGCTGATGACAGTGACAGGTTTTTTTATAATGACAGCGACAGCTACTCCAATGACAGTGACAGGTGTTTTTTTACGACAGTGTCAGCTACACCGATGACAGTGACAGGTGTTTTTTTTAAGACAGTGACAGCGACAGCTACACCAATGACAGTGACAGGTGTTTTTCTTTATGACAGTGACAGCTATGCTGATGATAGTGACAGCGACAGCTACACCAATGACAGTGACAGGTGTTTTTCTTTATGACAGTGACAGCTACACCGATGACAGTGACAGGTGTTTTTTATGACACTAACAGCGATAGCTACACTGATGACAGTGACAGCTACACTGATGACAGAGACAGTGACTTCTACAACGATGACAGTGACAGGTGTCTTATTTTGTGACAGTGACAGCGACACCGATGACAGCGACAGGTGTTTTTTTATGACAGCGACAGCTATGCTGATGACAGTGACAGTGACAGCTACACCAATGACAGTGACAGGTGTTTTTCTTTATGACAGTGACAGCGACAGCTACACTGATGACAGTGACAGGTGTTTTTCTTTATGACAATGACAGCTACACCGATGACACTTACAGGTGTTTTTTTGACAGTGACAACGACAGCTACGTCGATGACAGTGACAGCTACACTGATGACAGAGACAGTGACTTCTACAACGATGACAGTGACAGGTGTTTTATTTTATGACAGTGACAGCGGCAGCTACACCGATCACTTTGACAGGTGTTTCTTTATGACAGTGACAGCGACAGCTACACCGATGACAGCGACAGGTGTTTATTTATGACAGCGACAGCTATGCTGATGACAGTGACAGCGACAGCTACACCGATGACTTTGACTGGTGTTTTTTTATGACAGTGACAGCTACACCGATGACAGTGACAGTTTTTTTTGCAGTGACAGCGACAGCTGCACCAATGACAGTGACAGGTGTTTTTCTTTATGACAGTGACAGCTATGCTGATGACAGTGACAGCGACAGCTACACCAATGACAGTGACAGGTGTTTTTCTTTATGACAGTGACAGCTACACCGATGACAGTGACAGGTGTTTTTTTGACAGTGACAGCGACAGCTACATCGATGACAGTGACAGCTACACTGATGACAGAGACAGTGACTTCTACAACGATGACAGTGACAGGTGTTTTATTTTATGACAGTGACAGCGGCAGCTACACCGATGACTTTGACAGGTGTTTCTTTTGTGACAGCGACAGCTACTCCAATGACAGTGACAGGTGTTTTTTTATGACAGTGTCAGCTACACCGTTGACAGTGACAGGTGTTTTTTTTAAGACAGTGACAGCGACAGCTATACCAATGACAGTGACATGTGTTTTTCTTTATGACAGTGACAGCTATGCTGATGACAGTGACAGTGACAGCTACACCAATGACAGTGACAGGTGTTTTTTTATGACAGTGACAGCTATGCTGATGACAGTGACAGCGACAGCTACACCAATGACAGTGACAGGTGTTTTTCTTTATGACAGTGACAGCTACACCGATGACAGTGACAGGTGTTTTTTTGACAGCGAAAGCTACGTCGATGACAGTGACAGGTGTTTTTTTTTTAAGACAGTGACAGCGACAGCTACACCAATGACAGTGACAGGTGTTTTTCTTTATGACAGTGACAGCTATGCTGATGACAGTGACAGCGACAGCTACACCAATGACAGTGACAGGTGTTTTTCTTTATGACAGTGACAGCTACACCGATGACAGTGACAGGTGTTTTTTTGACAGTGACAGCGACAGCTACGTCGATGACAGTGACAGCTACACTGATGACAGAGACAGTGACTTCTACAACGATGACAGTGACAGGTGTTTTATTTTATGACAGTGACAGCGGCAGCTACACCGATGACTTTGACAGGTGTTTCTTTTGTGACAGCGACAGCTACTCCAATGACAGTGACAGGTGTTTTTTTATGACAGTGTCAGCTACACCGTTGACAGTGACAGGTGTTTCTTTTGTGACAGCGACAGCTACTCCAATGACAGTGACAGGTGTTTTTTTTAAGACAGTGACAGCTACACCAATGATAGTGACAGGTGTTTTTCTTTATGACAGTGACAGCTATGCTGATGACAGTGACAGCGACAGCTACACCAATGACAGTGACAGGTGTTTTTCTTTATGACAGTGACAGCTACACCAATGACAGTGACAGGTGTTTTTTTGACAGCGAAAGCTACGTCGATGACAGTGACAGGTGTTTTTTTTAAGACAGTGACAGCGACAGCTACACCAATGACAGTGACAGGTGTTTTTCTTTATGACAGTGACAGCTATGCTGATGAAAGTGACAGCGACAGCTACACCAATGACAGTGACAGGTGTTTTTCTTTATGACAGTGACAGCTACACCGATGACAGTGACAGGTGTTTTTTTGACAGTGACAGTGACAGCTACGTCGATGACAGTGACAGCTACACTGATGACAGAGACAGTGACTTCTACAACGATGACAGTGACAGGTGTTTTATTTTATGACAGTGACAGCGGCAGCTACACCGATGACTTTGACAGGTGTTTCTTTTGTGACAGCGACAGCTACTCCAATGACAGTGACAGGTGTTTTTTTATGACAGTGTCAGCTACACCGTTGACAGTGACAGGTGTTTTTTTTAAGACAGTGACAGCGACAGCTACACCAATGACAGTGACATGTGTTTTTCTTTATGACAGTGACAGCTATGCTGATGACAGTGACAGTGACAGCTACACCAATGACAGTGACAGGTGTTTTTCTTTATGACAGTGACAGCTACACCAATGACAGTGACAGGTGTTTTTTTGACAGCGAAAGCTACTCCAATGACAGTGACAGGTGTTTTTTTTAAGACTGTGACAGCTACACCAATGATAGTGACAGGTGTTTTTCTTTATGACAGTGACAGCTATGCTGATGACAGTGACAGCGACAGCTACACCAATGACAGTGACAGGTGTTTTTCTTTATGACAGTGACAGCTACACCAATGACAGTGACAGGTGTTTTTTTGACAGCGAAAGCTACGTCGATGACAGTGACAGGTGTTTTTTTTAAGACAGTGACAGCGACAGCTACACCAATGACAGTGACAGGTGTTTTTCTTTATGACAGTGACAGCTATGCTGATGACAGTGACAGTGACAGCTACACCAATGACAGTGACAGGTGTTTTTTTATGACATTGTCAGTTACACCGATGACAGTGACAGTTGGTTTTTTTAAGACAGTGACAGTGACAGCGACACCAATGACAGTGACAGGTGTTTTTCTTTATGACAGTGACAGCTATGCTGATGACAGTGACAGCGACAGCTACACCAATGACAGTGACAGGTGTTTTTCTTTATGACAGTGACAGCTATGCTGATGACAGTGACAGCGACAGCTACACCAATGACAGTGACAGGTGTTTTTCTTTATGACAGTGACAGGTGTTTTTTTGACAGTGACAGCTACGTCGATGACAGTGACAGCTACACTGATGACAGAGACAGTGACTTCTACAACAATGACAGTGACAGGTGTTTTTTTTATGACAGTGACAGCGGCAGCTACACCGATGACTTTGACAGGTGTTTTTTTATGACAATGACAGCAACAGCTACGTCGATGACAGTGACAGCAACAGCTACGCCGATAACAGTGACAGTAACAGCGACAGCTACGCTGATGACAGTGACAGTGACCGGTGTTTTTTTAATGACAGTGACAGCTACACTGATAACAGTGACGACGACAGCTATGCAGATGACAGTGACAGCTACACCGATGACAGTGACAGTGACAGCTACACAAATTGCAGTGACAAGTGTTTTTTTATGACAGTGACAGCGACAGCTACGCCAATGACAGTGACAGCGACAGCTACGCTGATGACAGCGACAGCTACACCGATGACAGTGACAGGTGTTTTTGTATGACAGTAACAGCGATAGCTACACTGATGACTTTGACAGGTGTTTTTTTTATGACAGCGACAGCTACACCGAAGACAGTAACAGCGACAGCTACGCCGATGACAGTGACAGCGACAGCTACACCGAAGACAGTGACAGCTACACAAACTACAGTGGCAGGTTTTTTTTATGACAGTGACAGCGACAGCTACACCGATGACAGTGACAGGTGTTTTTTTATGACAGTGACAGCAACAGCTCTGCCAATGACAGTGACAGCTACACCGATGACAGTGACAGGTGTTTTTTTATGACAGCGACAGCTATGCTGATAGTGACAGCGACAGCTACACCAATGACAGTGACAGGTGTTTTTTTGACAGTGACAGCGACAGCTTCACCCGATGACAGTGACAGCAACAGCTACACTGATGACAGTGACAGCTACACAAATTACAGTGACAGGTGTTTTTTTATGACAGTGACAGCAACAGCTACACCGATGACAATGACAGGTGTTTTTTTATGACAGTGACAGCAACAGCTATGCTGATGACAGTGACAGTGACAGCTACACCGATGACAGTGACAGGTGTTTTTTTATGACAGTGACAGCGACAGCTACACCGATGACAGTGACAGTTTTTTTTATTATGACAGCGACAGCTACGCCGATGACAGTGACAGCAACAGCTATGCTGATGACAGCGACAGCTACACCGATGATAGTGACAGGTGTTTTTTTATGAAAGTGACAGCGACAGCTACACCAATGACAGTGACAGGTGTGTTTTTTGACAGTGACAGTGACAGATACACCGATGACAGTGACAGGTGTTTTTCTTTATGACAGTGACAGCGACAGCTATGCCGATGACAGTTACAGGTGTTTTTTTATGACAGTGACAGCGACAGCTGCGCCGATGACATTGACAGCTACACCAATGACAGTGACAGGTGTTTTTCTTTATGACAGTGACAGCGACAGCTATGCCGATGACAGTTACAGGTGTTTTTTTATGACAGTGACAGTGACAGCTGCGCCGATGACAGTGACAGCTACACCATTGACATTGACAGCTACAACGATGACAGTGACAGATGTTTTTTTTTATGACAGTGACAGCGACAGCTATGCCGATGACAGTGGAAGGTGTTTTTTTATGACAGTGACAGTGACAGCTGCGCTGATGACAGCGACAGCTACACCATTGACATTGAAAGCTACAACGATGACAGTGACAGGTGTTTTTTTTAAGACAGTGACAGCGACAGCTACACCAATGACAGTTACATGTGTTTTTTTTATGACAGCGACAGCTACACCAATGACAGTGAAAGATGTTTTTGTATGACAGTGACAGTGACAGCTGCGCCGATGACAGTGACAGCTACACCATTGAAATTGACAGCTACACCGAAGACAGTAGCAGCGACAGCTACGCCGATGACAGTGACAGCAACAGCTACACTGATGACAGTGACAGGTGTTTTTTTATGACAGTGACAGCGACAACTACGCCAGTGACAGTGACAGCTACACCGATGACAATGACAGGTGTTTTTTATGACAGTGACAGCAACAGCTATGCTGATGACAGTGACAGGTGTTTTTTTATGACAGTGACAGCGACAGCTACACCGATGACAGTGACAGTTTTTTTTATTATGACAGCGACAGCTACGCCGATGACAGTGACAGCAACAGCTATGCTGATGACAGCGACAGCTACACCGATGATAGTGACAGGTGTTTTTTTTATGAAAGTGACAGCGACAGCTACACCAATGACAGTGACAGGTGTGTTTTTTGACAGTGACAGTGACAGATACGCCGATGACAGTGACAGCTACACAATTGACATTGACAGCTACACCAATGACAGTGACAGGTGTTTTTCTTTATGACAGTGACTGCGACAGCTATGCCGATGACAGTGAAAGGTGTTTTTTTATGACAGTTACAGTGACAGCTGCGTTGATGACAGCGACAGCTACACCATTGACATTGACAGCTACAACGATGACAGTGACAGGTGTTTTTTTTAAGACAGTGACAGCGACCATGGCCGCCAAGAGCCAAGGCGGGCCCCAGTAATAGGGGGCGTGGCCTAATCTCGGGAGGCGTGGCCACGCCCCCTTGCCGGAGAAAAGATTAGAAAAAAAGATTTGCGCTCTGAACCCCCGCAGCCCGGCGCAAAGCCAGGGGGGCGCGATCAGTGTGATCACTCCCCCACACAGGCATAGGAGACTGCTGTGGCTGCTGCTCAGCAGCTACGAGCAGTCTCCAACTGCAGCTCAGCACACGCTGTGTTCTGGGCTGCTGTGAGGGAGGGGCGGCGACGGACCCGGGCCCCTCAGGAAGCCTGAGGGGAATCTGTACCCGCTCCCCCCCCTCTCGGCGCCCCTGACAGCGACAGCTACACCAATGACAGTGACAGTGACAGCTACACCGATGACAGTGACAGGTGTTTTTTTATGACAGTGACAGCGACAGCTATGCTGATGACAGTGACAGCGACAGCTACACCAATGACAGTGACAGCTACACCGATGATAGTGACAGGTGTTTTTTTTATGACAGTGACAGCGACAGCTACACCAATGACAGTGACAGCTACACCGATGATAGTGACAGCTACACCGATGATAGTGACAGGTGTTTTTTTTATGACAGTGACAGCGACAGCTACACCAATGACAGTGACAGCTACACCGATGATAGTGACAGGTGTTTTTTCATGACAGTGACAGCTACGCTGATGACAGTGACAGTGACAGCTACACCATTGACATTGACAGGTGTTTTTTTAATGACAGTGACAGCTACACCCAGGGCTGCCATTAGAAATTGTGGGGCCCGGGACTGACAAAATAGGCAGGGCCCCTGGGCCCTCCACCCCCCTTCCCCCGCTACCGCATGAGTCATGACTTACCTTATAGCCTTGAAGAATGAGCCTTCCTTCTGCCATTCTCCTCCAGGTCTGTCCGGCACTGCTCATCACACGCCGCGGCTCCTCTGACATCTTCCTTCCAGCGGCGTGTCATGATGTCATGCGCACCGACTCCAAAGGAAAATAAAATTTGAATTGAACACGGGTATACGCAGGATTTTCGGGGGGGGGGGGTGTCTTATATACACACACATATGCACACATATATATATATACAGGGTATAGCATATATATATATATATATGTGTACATACATACATACATATATACATATAGCAAGTGAACGGAGGCTCTCCAAAATAATGCAACAAAGCTAGGCAAATAGTTTCAACGTTTTGAGATTTTATTATCTCGTCTTCAGGATACATCCTGAAGACGAGATAATAAAATGTCGAAACGTTGAAACTATTTGCCTAGCTTTTAGGGGTGTGCACCGGCCACTTTTCGTGTTTTGTGTTTTGGTTTTGGATCTGGATCTTTCTTCGTGTTTTGGATCTGGATTGGTTTTGCCAAAACCACCCTTCCGTGTTTTGGGTTCTGGGTTTTGTGTTTTGGATCTGTATTTTTTTTTTAAAAAGCATAAAAACAGCTAAAATCACAGAATTTCTTGGTTTCTCTGCTCCTATGCTATTATTAACCTCAATAACCTTAATTTCCACTCATTTCCAGTCTATTCTGAACACCTCACACCTCACAATAGTGTTTTCATGTCCAAAAGGTTGCACCGAGGTAGCTGGATGACTATGCTAAGCGACACGAGTGGGCGGCACAAACACGTGACCCATCTAGGAGTGACACTGCAGTGGCAGACAGGATGGCAGTTAGAAAAACTAGGCCCCAAACTGTACATAATGCAAAGAAAAAAAAGAAGTGCAAGATGGAATTGTCCTTGGGCCCTCCCACCCACCCTTATTTTGTATAAACAGGACATGCACACTTTAATAAATCAATCATTTCAGCGCCAGGGTCTGCCACACAACTGTGGCTGAAATGATTGGTTCGTTTGGGCCCCCACAAAACAAGCTGGCAATTAATGTGTCCCTGCACAAACTGGCTCTACGGAGGCAAGATGTCATCCTCATCCACCGATTCCTCACCCTCTTCAGTGTGTACATCCTCATCCTCACAAAGTATTAACTCGTCCCCACTTGAATCCACCACCACAGGTCCCTCTGTACCTTCTGGAGGCTGGTCTCCCTGGAAGAGCTGATAATTCATTTTGATGAACATCATCTTCTCCACATTCTGTGGAAGCAACCTCCTACGCCTTTCGCTGACAAGGTTTCCGGCTGCACTAAACACTCTTTCGGAGTACACACTGGAGGGGGGGCAACTCAGGTAAAATAGAGCCAGCTTGTACAGGGGCCTCCAAATTGCCTCTTTTTCCTGCCAGTACAGGTATGGACTGTCTGACATGCCTACTTGGATGCTGTCACCGATGTAATCCTCCACCATTCTGTCAATGGTGACAGTATCATATGCAGTGACAGTAGACATGTCAGAAATTGTTGCCAGGTCCTTCAGTCCGGACCAGATGTCCAAACTTGGTCCTGCCTGCCCTGCATCACCGCCAGCGGGTTGCTTAGGATACCTAAGTTTTTTCCTGGCAGCCCCAGTTGCGGGAGAAAATGAAGAAGGAGCCGTTGACGTGTCACGTTCCGCTTCAGCTGATAGTGTGTTCACCAGCAGGTCTTTGCACCTCTGCAGGCTTGTGTCGGCCGGAAAGAGAGACACCACATAGGCTTTAAACCTAGGATCAAGCACGGTGGCCAAAATGTAGTGGTCTGATTTCAACAGATTGACCACCCTGGAATCCTGGCAAAGCGAATGAAGGGCTTCATCCACAAGTCCCACATGCCGAGTGGAATCGCTCCGTCTTAGCTCCTCCTTCACTTTCTCCAGCTGCTTCTGCAAAAGCCTGATGAGGGGAATGACCTGACTCAAGCTGGCTGTGTCTGAACTGACTTCACGTGTGGCAAGTTCGAAGGGCTGGAGAACCTTGCACAACACGGAAATCATTCTCCACTGCGCTTGAGTCAGGTGCATACCCCCTCCTTTGCCTATGTCATAGGTGGATGTATAGGCTTGTATGGCCTTTTGCTGCTCCTCCATCCTCTGAAGCATATAGAGGGTTGAGTTCCACCGCGTCACAACCTCTTGCTTCAGGTGATGGCGGGGCAGGTTCAAGAGTGTTTGCTGGCGCTCCAGTCTTCGGCACGCAGTCGCTGAATGGCGAAAGTGGCCAGAAATTTTTCGGGCCACCCAAAGCGTCTCCTGCACGCCCCTGTCGCTTTTCAGAAAATTCTGCACCACCAAGTTTATTGTGTGAGCAAAACATGGGACGTGCTGGAATTTGCCCAGATGTAATGCCCGCACAATATTGGTGGCGTTGTCAGATATCACAAATCCCCAGGAGAGTCTAAGTGGGGTAAGCCACTGGGCGATGATTTCCCTCAGTTTCTCTAAGAGGTTGTCGGCGGTGTGCCTCTTACTGAAACCGGTGATACACAGCGTAGCCTGCCTTGTAACGAGCTGGCATTTCTGAGATGCTGCTACTGGTGACGCTGCTGCTGTTGCTGCGTAAGGTGATACATCTACCCAGTGGGCTGTCACAGTCATATAGTCCTTAGTCTGCCCTGTTCCACTTGTCCACATGTCCGTGGTTAAGTGGACATTGTGTACAACGGCATTTTTCAGGACACTGAGGACACTTTTTCTGACGTTTCTGTACAGTCTCGGTATCGCCTGCCTAGTGAAGTGGAATCTAGACGGGATTTGGAACCGGGGACACACTACCTCCATCAATTGTCTAAATCCCACTGCACTAATGGCGGATACCGGACGCACGTCTAACACCAACATAGCAGTCAAGGCCTCAGTTATACGTTTTGCTTCAGGATGACTGCTGTCGTACTTCATCCTCCTCGCTAAGGACTGTTGGAGGGTCAATTGTTTAGTAAAAGTAGTGGTGTTCCTACTTCCTCTCTGGGATGATGAACGACTCCCAGCAGCAGCAACAGCAGTAGGCGTAGCAATGCAGGATCCTCCAGAGGAATCCCGGATAGGAGAGTCAGTCATGCCAGTGACATGGCCTGCAGGACTACTTCCGATCCTGACTAAGGAGGAAATTGACGAGGAGGGAGTTGACGGTGTGGTTTGCAGGCGCTTGGATACAACAGGACAACGGGATTTAGGTGTCCCTGGACTGCTTACGGTCTTAGCCAAAGTTTCTGAACTTGACAGTAACTTTTTATGAACGCGCTGCAGGTGCCGTATAAGGGAGGATGTTCCTAGGTGGTTGACGTCCCTACCCCTACTTATTTCACCTTTACATATGGTACATATGGCAAGACAGTTGTTGTCCGGATTTGGATAGAAATATTGCCAGACCAAAGAGGTGGAATGTTTGGTCTTCTGCCCAGGCATGACCGTGATGGGCTTTTTCATCCCACGGACAACAACTGTCTCCCCCGGAGCCTGATTTAAACAAACCACATCACCATCAGAATCCTCCTCGCCAACTTCCTCCTCAGCGCCAGCTACACCAGTATCCTCATCCTGTTGTACTTCAACAGTGACATCTTCAATTTGCATATCAGCAAGTGGACTGTGGGTGCTCCTTTCAGCACTTGCAGGGGGCGTGCAAATGGTGGAAAGAGCCACCTCTTCCCGTCCAGTGCTGGGAAGGTCAGGCATCGCAACCACCACCACACTTGGACTCTCCTTGGGGATTTGTGATATCTTCTTAGAAAGCACAGTTCTTCGCTGTGCTTTTGCCAGCTTAACTCTTTTGATTTTTTTAGTGGGAGGAGGGCTTCCATCGTCATGTGAAGCTGAACCACTAGTCATGAACATACTAGGGATCGACCTTAGCCGTTCCTTGCCACTCCGTGTCGTAAATGGCATATTGGCAAGTTTACGTTTCTCTTCAGCTGATTTAAATGTCTTTTTCAAGGTCATTTTCCTGAACTCTGCCATTTGGGATTGTATGTGCCCTCTACTATGACATTGGGCATCGGCCTTGGCAGACGACGTTGATGGCATGTTATCGTCTATGTCATGACTAGTGGCAGCAGCTTCAGCACTAGGAGGAAGTGGTTCTTGATCTTTCTCTATTTTATTTTTATCGGAGAAAGTTTGGTCCTCCATTTATGTTATATCGATTTGATATATACGTGCGGCTAAACACAGAAAATAATTTTTTTTTTGGTTTGGACTGGAGTGTACTTTGTGGGTTACAGCACCCTTTAACGGTCAAGCCAGCCGGCCCTTTACTTATGACACAGGCGCACTCTTGGCACTACTTTGTTGATGCACGTGCGGCTACTGCGCACACAATTCACAAACACAGAAAATAATTTTTTTTTGGTTTGGACTGGAGTGTACTTTCGGGGGTTACAGCACCCTTTAACGGTCAAGCCAGCCGGCCCTTTACTTATGACACAGGCGCACGCTTGGCACTACTTTGTTGATGCACGTGCGGCTACTGCGCACACAATTCACAAACACAGAAAATAATTTTTTTTTGGTTTGGACTGGAGTGTACTTTCGGGGGTTACAGCACCCTTTAACGGTCAAGCCAGCCGGCCCTTTACTTATGACACAGGCGCACGCTTGGCACTACTTTGTTGATGCACGTGCGGCTACTGCGCACACAATTCACAAACACAGAAAATAATTTTTTTTTTGGTTTGGACTGGAGTGTACTTTGGGGGTTACAGCACCCTTTAACGGTCAAGCCAGCCGGCCCTTTACTTATGACACAGGCGCACGCTTGGCACTACTTTGTTGATGCACGTGCGGCTACTGCGCACACAATTCACAAACACAGAAAATAATTTTTTTTTGGTTTGGACTGGAGTGTACTTTCGGGGGTTACAGCACCCTTTAACGGTCAAGCCAGCCGGCCCTTTACTTATGACACAGGCGCACGCTTGGCACTACTTTGTTGATGCACGTGCGGCTACTGCGCACACAATTCACAAACACAGAAAATAATTTTTTTTTTGGTTTGGACTGGAGTGTACTTTGGGGGTTACAGCACCCTTTAACGGTCAAGCCAGCCAGCCCTTTACTTATGACACAGGCGCACGCTTGGCACTACTTTGTTGATGCACGTGCGGCTACTGCGCACACAATTCACAAACACAGAAAATAATTTTTTTTTGGTTTGGACTGGAGTGTACTTTCGGGGGTTACAGCACCCTTTAACGGTCAAGCCAGCCGGCCCTTTACTTATGACACAGGCGCACGCTTGGCACTACTTTGTTGATGCACGTGCGGCTACTGCGCACACAATTCACAAACACAGAAAATAATTTTTTTTTGGTTTGGACTAGAGTGTACTTTCGGGGGTTACAGCACCCTTTAACGGTCAAGCCAGCCGGCCCTTTACTTATGACACAGGCGCACGCTTGGCACTACTTTGTTGATGTACGTGCGGCTACTGCGCACACAATTCACAAACACAGAAAATAATTTTTTTTTGGTTTGGACTGGAGTGTACTTTCGTGGGTTACAGCACCCTTTAACGGTCAAGCCAGCCGGCCCTTTACTTATGACACAGGCGCACGCTTGGCACTACTTTGTTGATGCACGTGCGGCTACTGCGCACACAATTCACAAACACAGAAAATAATTTTTTTTTTGGTTTGGACTGGAGTGTACTTTGGGGGTTACAGCACCCTTTAACGGTCAAGCCAGCCGGCCCTTTACTTATGACACAGGCGCACGCTTGGCACTACTTTGTTGATGCACGTGCGGCTACTGCGCACACAATTCACAAACACAGAAAATAATTTTTTTTTGGTTTGGACTGGAGTGTACTTTCGGGGGTTACAGCACCCTTTAACGGTCAAGCCAGCCGGCCCTTTACTTATGACACAGGCGCACGCTTGGCACTACTTTGTTGATGCACGTGCGGCTACTGCGCACACAATTCACAAACACAGAAAATAATTTTTTTTTGGTTTGGACTGGAGTGTACTTTCGGGGGTTACAGCACCCTTTAACGGTCAAGCCAGCCGGCCCTTTACTTATGACACAGGCGCACGCTTGGCACTACTTTGTTGATGCACGTGCGGCTACTGCGCACACAATTCACAAACACAGAAAATAATTTTTTTTTTGGTTTGGACTGGAGTGTACTTTGGGGGTTACAGCACCCTTTAACGGTCAAGCCAGCCGGCCCTTTACTTATGACACAGGCGCACGCTTGGCACTACTTTGTTGATGCACGTGCGGCTACTGCGCACACAATTCACAAACACAGAAAATAATTTTTTTTTTGGTTTGGACTGGAGTGTACTTTCGGGGGTTACAGCACCCTTAACGGTCAAGCCAGCCGGCCCTTTACTTATGACACAGGTGCACGCTTGGCACTACTTTGTTGATGCACGTGCGGCTACTGCGCACACAATTCACAAACACAGAAAATAATTTTTTTTTTGGTTTGGACTGGAGTGTACTTTCGGGGGTTACAGCACCCTTAACGGTCAAGCCAGCCGGCCCTTTACTTATGACACAGGCGCACGCTTGGCACTACTTTGTTGATGCACGTGCGGCTACTGCGCACACAATTCACAAACACAGAAAATAATTTTTTTTTGGTTTGGACTGGAGTGTACTTTCGGGGGTTACAGCACCCTTTAACGGTCAAGCCAGCCGGCCCTTTACTTATGACACAGGCGCACGCTTGGCACTACTTTGTTGATGCACGTGCGGCTACTGCGCACACAATTCACAAACACAGAAAATATATTATTATTTTAGCACTTGGGGGGAGCACCCCTGATGGACAGAGCACCCCCTGGACAACACTACAGCACTTCTTTAGGACTGGGACACTGCACAGGACTTTGGAGTGGACACAGCCCCTATGGAGAACTGACTGCACAACACAGTCCAGCCAGCCCCTATGGACTTTGAAGTAGTGGACACAGCCCCTATTAACAACAGCAGCACAGCACAACACAGCCAGCCCCTATGGACTTTGAAGTAGTGGACAACAGCAGCACTACACTACACTACACTACACAGCCCTAACTCCCACCCTCCCTCTTCACTGTCCACAGCCGAGTGAGAAAATGGCGCCGACGCGGGTACCTTATATAGGATCCAAAACCCGCGAGACTCGGAAGGCGGGATGATGACGTTTTGCCTCGATTTCAGATCCGAGTCAGGCGGGAAAAGTCGAGCCTGACTCGGATCGGACTCGGATCGGGGGGGCTCGGGGGGGTTCGGATTTCAGAAATCCGAACCCGCTCACCCCTACTAGCTTTGTTGCATTATTTTGGAGTGCCTCCATTCACTTGCTGCATTTGGATCTCTTGCTGGGATACCTTGGAGGGCACCCGTGAAGTTTATCTGAATGGTGTTTGGAGTGCTGCCCGTCTGGTGATATATATATATATATATATATATATATATATATATATAGTTCATTCCTATAGTGTGGTGTAGCAACCACACACAAAAAGGAAAAGGCGTCACACCTGGACTTTGTGATAAATATTATATTGAAGTCATCAAATATACAAATAGTCTGGTCGACATTTCAAGGTCTTACGACCTTTTCACAGTCCTGATGAAAAGGTCGTAAGACCTTGAAACGTTGACCAGACTATTTGTATATTTGATGACTTCAATATAATATTTTTCACAAAGTCCAGGAGTGCCGCCTTTTCCTTTTTGTGTGTGGTTGCTACACCACACCATAGGAATGAACTATATATACGCTGCAGGAAGGCACCTGGTGGTATTCTCTTCTTCCTGAGTGCCGAGCGACAAGTTGCATATATATATATATACACACATATTATACAGTTTATAGCAAACATGTATATATTATATATAACACACATATACACATTAACACATACATGTACATATATACACACTAACACATGCATACACATATACACTCTTACACATATATACACACACAGTATGTACACTCTAACACATACATACACATATATACACACAGTATGTACACTCTGACACATACATACACATATATACACACTAACACATGCATACACATATGCACTCTTACACACATACACTAACATACATACACACACAGTATATACACTATAACATATACATATATAATACACATATATACACACTGACATATATATATATATATATATATATATATACATACACATATATACACTGTAACACAAACATACACATATATACATACTAACATACATATATATATACACACTAACATATATACACTGTAACACATACAGACACATACATACACATGCTAAAACACAGTACATACTTATTATTACTTACATTTTGATGCAACAGGAGGTTGCTAATGATAGCGGGCACCTCGCATCATTAGCCCCGCCCCCTCCACAATGCCGCGATTCGCGGGTGTATGGGGGGCGGAGCTTGTCACCTTGGCTCCGCCCCCATTGCAGTCACAGACTGTAGAGGGGAATCTGGCCGGCCCATGGGAAGGGGAAGGGTAAGTGTGAGCTGTACACCGGGGGTAGGATCGGGCACGGGCCCCCTTCCATACTGCAAGGGTCCGGGCCCGGGACTCTAGTCCCGGCAGTCCCCCCCTGATGGTGGCCCTGGCTACACCGATGACAGTGACAGGTTTTTTTACTATGACAGCGACAGCTATGCCGATGACAGTGACAGCGACAGCTATGCTGATGACAGTGACAGCGACAGCTACACCAATGATAGTGACAGGTGTTTCTTTTATGACAGTGACAACGACAGCTACACCAATGACAGTGACAGGTGTTTTTTCATGACAGTGACAGTGACAGCTACGCTGATGACAGTGACAGTGACAGCTGCACCATTGACATTGACAGGTGTTTTTTTTATGACAGTGACAGCTATGCTGATGACAGTGACAGCTACACCGATGACAGTGACAGTGACAGCTACACCATTGACATTGACAGCTACACCGATGACAGGTGTTTTTTTTAAGACAGTGACAGCGACAGCTACACCAATGACAGTGACAGGTGTTTTTCTTTATGACAGTGACAGCTATGCTGATGACAGTGACAGCTACACTGATGACAGTGACAGGTGTTTTTTTTATGACAGCGACAGCTATGCCGATGACAGTTACAGGTGTTTTTTTTTATGAAAGTGACAGCGACAGCTACGCCGATGACAGTGACAGGTGTGTCTTTTTAATTTTTTTCGGGGCAGTAGCTCTTGACAGACAGTAGCACAGCACTGGACAACAGTAGCCATCCAGCCCCTATGGTCAGCGTCAGCAGCAACCAACACACAAATCCCAGCTCCCTCCCTGTGCACACTCCACAGCCGGAATGAAAAATGGCGGTGATCGTGGGACCTTTTATAGAATCCAAAACCTGCGAGAATCCGACAGCGGGATGATGACGTTTTGCTTAGATTTCAGTTCCGAGCTAGGCGGGAAAACCCGAGCCTATCTCGGTTCCTGGCTCGGATCGGGGGGTTCGGATTTCAGAAATCCAAACCCGCTCATCCCTAATTTAAATCAAGAATGTCCAGACAGCATTTAAATGTTGTTTAGACATATGTTTGGACATTTCTGGTTTATATGCATTCATAGGAACCAATATAATTACAGTGTCATAGATACTTTCTCAAGTGGATTTCTAAATACATTTTATACAGTAAGTGTTCCTATCAGCCCTGGCAAGTACTTTTCCTTTTACAGACTGCCCCTAGTGTTTTGTCAGGAAACCCTTTCTTCTTAGGCTGCAGATTCACACATCTTTGTGGTGCTGATCCCATTTCTATTTTGCTAACTACTTTGGGGCTGATACAGATTTGAATGCAAGCAGATTTGCAGATGTATTTGGCATGTTTTCCCAATGCGCATGCCCCAGAGGCGATCATACACAACTACGGGTGATGCTAAGTCGTATGTAGCTCACCTGCATTTCCACCTGCAGTTTTGTGGGGCATAACTGGGTCGTAATGTGGCGCTCACACTTAGGGGTATATTTACATAGGTTAGATTTTGTTTTCTGTTAGATTTTGCATTCAATTTTGGTTCGAATTTAGATTTTTTTAGTTACATTTTTTTGAAGGCATTTACTAAAGCCCAAATCGAATGTCAAATCGAAAAGAACAATTTATTTCAAATGAAATCGAATTTCTGAAAAACATTGATGTTTTCCCATAGATGATAGATCATTTACTAACATTCGGTTTGCAAATCGAATGAACAATTTACTCAAAATCGAACTGCAAATCCCCAAATGAATAGAAGAGCTTCAGCTTTTGTTTTCAGCATGAGCAGTTCGATTTCACACAGATACATGCATGCATCAGTGAGATGCATGCATGTATCTTACTGTAAAAAGCTTGTTAAGTGTTAATGTTAAAACAAAATTACGTGGGGTCCCCCCCTAAAAACACAACCAGCCACGGACTTTTCATAGCCAGTCCTGGTTGTGTAAGAACAGGGAAAAAATTGCGTAGGGTTCCCCTGTACTTAGTGCAACCAGCACCAGACTCTGATCTGGTCCTGGTTCTGGAATTACAGGGGAAAAATGCATAGGGTTCCCTTCCACAACCACACCAGACCCTTTCTAGTGGGTGAGTAATGTCACAGCCAGAGAAACCCTAATGTCACAGCCAGCCAAAACATTACCCCTGACCGCTAGGCAGCCCAGGCTGGGGATCCCTGGGGAGTTGGGGACCCCCCCCAATAAAGGGGTTGCCCTCTCCAGAGCACCCCAGGCCGTTAGTCCAGGGCTATTTCCTGCACCCCTGGATGGTGGGTGCCGGGTTGATAGTGTAAAAGTGTTATGTAAAAAGAGTAGTGTAAACATTGTCTTTACGAGTAGAACTGCAGATTCCAGCAAGCCTCCCCCGCATGCTGGTACTTAGAGAACCACAAGTAGCAGCATGTGGGGCATTAAGGGCCCACTGGTACCTGTAATTCACCTGTAAAGAAATGTTTAAATAAAGACAATACACACACCGTGACAGTATAGGTTTAATATATACATATACACACACTCATACATACTCACCTACATTACCTGGACCAGTCCTCTTCTCTTTGTAAGCATCCTTGGTCTTCGTAAAATAAAAAACCTAAAAAACTGACCCACGAACTAGGTCCCATCCTGGGCCCTTAATGCCCCGCATGCTGGGACCTGCAGTTCTACTGGTAAAGACAATGTTTACACTTCTCTTTTTACACTATACTTCTACACTATCAACCCGGCACCCACCGCCAACGGGTGCTGAGGATAGCCCCGGGCTTCCATACTAGCCTAGCCTGGCTGTGACAATAACCCCCCGCTAGAAAGGGTCCGGTGCTGTTTGTGGAAATTACAGGGGAACCCTATGCTTTTTGTTCCCCGTTATTTAAGAACCAGGACAGGATCAGAGCCTGGTGCTGATTGTGCTAAGTACAGGGGAAATCCTACGCAATTTTCCCCCTGTATTTACACAACCAGGACTGGCTATTCAAGTCCGAGGCTGGTTGTGCTTTTAGGGGGGACCAAACGTCATTTAAAAAAAAAATATAACACTAAACAAGCTTTTTACAGTAAGATACATGCATGCATCTCACTGATGTACACATAGGTGATTGAGTCAGCATCTCAAGCTCTAAGGCTGCACAAGCATATGCAAAGTTATCATTCGTGCCCACCCTTTATGAGATGCATCTGAACAGAGAGGCATGTGCATGTTCAAATGGGATATGTTCAATATCCTGGCAGAATCCTGGTGCCAGCATCCCAACCGCCTGAATCCCGAAGCTAAGTATAGTGGTTATGGAAAGGGTTAGGTACTAGAGGGAGGGTTAGGTTTAAGGTGCGGGGAGGGCGAGGTTAGGTTTAGGGTGAGGGATGTTAGGTTTAGGCACTAGGGGGGGAGGTTAGGTTTAGGCACCGAGAAGGGAGGGTTAGGATTCGGGTAGGAAGAGGTGGAGGGTTAGGATACCGACCGACAGGTGTCAGTATCCTATCCCTGTCGGGATGCACGCGTCAGGATTTTGAACAACGACATCTCGTACCCATGCCGTTCAAACATGCACCATCTTAAATAATGGGACCATACAATATTTTAGACCGTAAGCATACTTTTAAGACCTTAATATGTCTTAAAATTTTTGTAGTATAGTTTTGAAACATACAGTACCAGCAATTATTGCAAGTACTCTGGTCAGCTGCACACTTTCCTTGAGTGCTAGAGCATGCCCACCGCCTCTCACAGACTGGCTGTCCTATGTATCTCTCATCTACCTAATTATACACGTTTAAGATAACGTTTATATTGATAGAGAATATTTGTGACACCTTTGTAAACTGTATGTAGTTTAATAAGTAAATGTCTAATATACACATGGATGTTAGTATGATACTTTGTATGTGACAGTCTGCATATGTGTGAGTATGTATGTCCTTGTAATTATTATTTTTTTTCATACAGTATTTCTAATGTCTGAAATGCATCTTATAGTCAGACAAATATGGTATCTATGAGATTGATGTTTTATTGCAATATGGATAAGTATTTTTCTCAGGGGTTAATCAGCCTATATCCTTATTTAGATGTGCCTTAGTTAGATATATAATGCTTAGATTTTTGTCCTATTATTAATTTACTAAATAGAAATTTACAAATACAACCTGAGCCAATTATATTTCAGGAGGCATTAGCACTTACATTCTCAGATCTCGTTTTTACTGTAGCAATGTGTTTTCTACTTTCTACCTACAGACATCAATGAGTGCAAAGAGTCAAACCTTTGTCATCAGCGCTGCTTTAATAGTATTGGAAGTTATCACTGTGGGTGCGATCCAGGCTTTCATTTGAAAGGCAGAAGATGTTTTGGTATGGATTAAATTTTTGTTGTTACTATGAGATAATGGGACAGAATAAATAATTAAACAGACTAACTCACTTTAGTGTAGCCCAATGAGAACCAGCATGGGCAACACCATGGTTTAGGGAGCACTTCAAACATATATTGAAAAAAGGTCCTGTTGCTATTGTGAAATGGTGCCCTAAACAGTTTTTATGTTTATTACTACCAAGTCCCTTTTTCACATTAGATCTTATATATAAAAGACATCAACACACAGTTGTATACAAATGTTTTGGCACTCCTGGTCAAATTGCATGCTAATTAGAGATGAGCGGTTCGGATACTGGGGGCACTACTAGTGGGGACATACTACTTGGGACACTACTAGTGGAGGCATATGACTGGGGGAACTACTAATGGGGACATACTACTTGGGGCACAACTACTGGGGGCACTTCTAATGGGGGCATACTACTAGGGGCATTTGTAATGGGGGCACTACTAATGGGGGTGTACTACTATGGACACTACTACTGGGGGCATACTACCAGGGACATCACTACTGGGGGCACTACTACTGGGGGCATACTACTGGGGGCACTACTACTGGGGGCATACAACTGGGGGCATACTACTAGGGGCATACTACTAGGGACACTACTACTGGGGGCATACAACTTTGGGCACTACTAATGGGGGCATACTACTGAGGGAACTGCATAGGGGGCACTACTACTGAGGGCATTGTGTAAGGGACACCACTGCTGGGGGTATTGTGTAAGGGACACTATTGCTGTGGGCATTGTATAAGGGGCACTACTACTGTGGGCATTGTATAAGGGGCATTACTACTGTGGGCTTTGTGTATAAGGGCACTACGTGTGTGTCTGAACATAAATAAGATACACTACTTTATGGTGTAATGTGAATCAGGGGCACTATGTGTGGTGTAATGTGAATAAGATTGTGCACTGTGACTCCTTGGGTTGTAGACCACTGTGTAAACAAGTACTGTGACTCTGCTGGCCGTACCCCACTTCCCAAGGACCATTCCATCTTGCACTACCTTTCGTTTCTGCCACTGTTGTGTGGCAATGTTTCATAGATGTGCTTTAAACTGTGGTGTCTGTGCTGCTGCGCCGCTGCTCTGACGCTTAGTAAGCAGTCAGCTCACTGCAACCTTTGGCCAATAATGGTGAAAACTATAATTTAAACTGTGAGGTTGTCTAAATTGACTGTAAATGACTGTAAATTAATGTTATTGAGGTTAATAACACTCTAGGAAGAAAAAAAGCCCAATTTATGTGATTTTAGCTTTTTTTGTCAATTTTTGAAAAAAATCCAAATCCAAAGCCAGTCACCGCAGTTTGGCAAATCCAAATCCGGACGATGAATTAGAACCAAATCCAAATCCGGCAAAAATGGTCCGGCGCACATCCCTAATGTTAAGTGAAAAGAAGTTAAAATAATATATATAGGGTACAGATGTAAACAAACATTAAACATTCTTGCACATTTTAATGCAATTACTATTATTTATTTCCTTAATCACACCCTCCTGGCTTAGACAGAGACATACATGTCTCCCAGGAGCTACATGCTTTAGTCTTGCAACAGTCCTCCAGCAGAAGAGATTTGTCACTGGGGAGTTGAACAACTGTGTAGAGCTTACTCCATTCTCCCACTTGGAACCTCTGATGCCTCTGCGGGGTTTTTGAATGAAGCTAAAGAAATACGTTGTTCTCACTGTGAGGCACCCCAGCAGACTCCTGAGAATATCTGTCACAATTTATAGGAATCACTGAGCAGATAACTAGTAGTGATGGGCCACAGTAGCTGGCGGTCATTAATTAGTTATATGATATTATTTACAAGATAACATTATTATTATTATTATTATTACTAGCTGGGATACCCGGAGTTGCCCGGGTTGAAGACTGGACCCTGTAAGTACACCTGCAGCCTTTAATTGTTCACATTGTCCTCACCTATAACCCCATTCCATTGATCCTGAAAAAGACCCTACAGTTTGCTAACATGCATGCAAACAGTGGCGTAACTACCATGGGTGCAAGGGGTGCGGCTGCTATGATGCCCGAGCTGCCTCTGTGGACCACCGCTTGCCCTGCACCCAGTTACACACACAAGGTGCGCTAGTCCAGTCAGTGCTATCGAGAGGGGCCCGGGTGCCAGCTCACCAGCTGATTACAGCTGGCGCACTTGCAGGCAGTCATGTAGAGACAGTGTCGACAGTCGCGAGGCAATCAGAGCTCGCAGACTGGTAGCCAATCTGCAGTGGCAGCACCATTTGGCTGCTGATCAATGAGCTCTGATTGGCTCACAACAGGTACCAGATTCAAATTGCGCAAGTGCAGTCTGTCCATGTCTGCCACTGCCTGCTGGTGCGACAGCTGTAATTAGCTGGTGGCCAGGCCCCAAATCCACATGGGGCAATACTACTATGTGGAATAATCTGTAAAGGGTATAATGTGTAAGGGGCATTACTGTGTGACTCTGTGTGGCATAATCTGAATGGGATCTGTGTGGCTTAACATGAATGGGCTCTGTGTGAAGGCAAATGTACTGTATGTGTTTTTTTACTTTGAGGAGCTCTTTTAAGGTCTTGCTATGTGGCCTACAAAGTTCTAGTTATGTTGTTGCATGCAAACACACAGGCTCTGGATTTAATACAGACTTGCATGAGTCATCAAGTTTGCTCAGACTTAGGTTAAAAGGATACCTTTGTTGCATTCTTACAAGTTTTTGGCGGACTGCCAATTTCCACTGGAGCTAACCCCAGAACCTGTATAATTTAAGATTGTCCCCATTTTTAGAGATTGTTTGACAGTGTGTGGCCCTGACAAAGTTCAAACCTAAGCAAAAACCCAATCCTGGTCAAACTACACCACCATGCCAAATTTGGTGGAGCTAGGTCCAAAACTGTGGCCGTGCAAGAAAGGACAAACAGACGGACAGACACACTTTCTCGCTTATTATATAGATTATTATTAGTAGTAGTATTATTATAGTAGAACACTCAAATGAAACAAATGACAATACACAAGAGAAACAACCATTGAGAACGCTATACAATGGAATGACAAATAATAACAATAGTGGTCAGTGACCCAGGGCAAGAGTGAGGAGCATAATCTTGATTCTAGATGAAGGGGAGCCAGTGAAAGAGCTGAAAAGGAGGAGAGTTCGAGTCAATGCAGCAAGATAGGAAGAGGAGACAAGCAGCAGCATTGAGGATAAATGTAAGAGGGGAGAGGTGAGATAGAGGAAGATCACAGAATAAGAGGTTGCAATAGTCAAGGGGCCAAATGACAAGGGCATGAATATGAGTGGTGGTAGCCTCCAGGGTGAGGAAAGGCCTGATCCTGGAGATGTTGTAGAGGAGAGAGGTGAAAGTGGCAGGATTGGGAGGGAGGTGAAGGAGAGGGAGTAGTCAAAGATAACACCTAGGCAGCTGACTTGGGGAAGCAAGAAGAGGATAGGAGAGAGGGGGAAGGTGAATGGGCACTGGAGGGGGGAAAACAATGAACTCAGGACCTGATTCAGACCTGCTTGCTAGATGCGTTCGCTTGCAAATTCAGCAAGGCAGGTGATCGCATGGCAAGGCATTAGCATGCCCACTATGTCTTGGCATACAATCGCTTTGTGTATGCAGATGCCCACCAGCCAGTCTTAAGATGCCCACTTGCGCACGTCGTCATCTACAAAAAGTGTGTGCAACCATCGGTAACATCGAGTACCATCGGATGCGATTGCAGCACTTATGCTTGACCATACCCTGCCACAAGCACTGCGAGCACTTCAGTGTAAATACCAGCCAGGTGACGTTTACTATGATGCGGCCTCTTAATTTATGCACACCTCTGAAATGGCATTAAGGTGCTCAGGCAAGCCTGCATTTACCCCTCCACTGCCCCGTTTTTAATGGCCAGCCTCTGTCACCACCCACAAATGGCTTCTCCTGTCACTTATTCACCCGGGCTGTCTCTGTGCAGCGAGTGAACGCTTCCTGTTCTCTCGCAGCGGTTTGCGCATGTGCACTGCGATGCGTATGCATGCGCACAGTGCGAACCATCGGCATCCTAACGAGTGGGTCTGAAACAGGTCCTCAGTCTGTTGAATGTAAGAAACTATGACACATTCAGGAATGGATGGAAGAGAGAGACAGTCGGAGATACGAGTGTGTTGGAGAAGAGCTCAGAGGAGGAGCAATAGATTGTATGTCACCAGCATGCAGGTTGGCCAAAGTAACTGATGAGATCACCAAGGGAGAAAGTGTAGAGAGATAAGAGAAGGGGCCACTCTACCAACAGGAAGAGGAAGAGAGTAGAAGGTAGAGTTGGAAGCAGAGTTAAAGGAAAAACGTTAGAGAGGTAGGAGGACAGAGTCATGGAGCGCAGAGAGCGTATGGTGTGAAGGAAGAGAGGATGGTCACCTGCCACATCTACTGGTTTTATTATTCTCCAATATTCCGCAAATAAATAGTACTTGTGCATACAAATGTGTGGAAATATATTACATTCAAATGTGTAACATGCAAACATTGTGTTGAAGTCATATATATATTATTACTATTATGACTATTATATACAAAACAAGACTGGGCATAAACAAACATACATAATGGGTAAGAAGGCCTGCTTACAGTCTATCACAAATGCATACAATATGAAAAATAGTACACAGTGATATTCTCTACCGTAATGGCACAAAAAGAGCTGCCTGAATGCGTGCCAAAACCGAAAAATGGCACCATCATTTAAAATCACAATAAATAAAACAAATTGGAGATGGCTCCTACTCAAGGCGCTTAATATATATTACATTAATTATACAGTACATGATTAGATGTAGAAAAACATTTGTCCCTTCTATAGTGAACCCTCATGTGGAGCTTGTCTGTCCTTTTTCTTATAGTAGATTCACTTTGCTAGTTCAGTTGTCCTTGGAAACCAGTTACATGAAAATACTGTATAAGAATAAGCATACAGTGTGTAGACCAGCCTCTGGTAAATGGGTATATGTATAGAAATCTTCCCTCTCATGGTGTCACTTAAGGGTTCTATTAAACGTCGATTGGCGCACCCAGAATCACACTCTAGGGAATGATGTATATGCAAACCTTATTGTGTGGGATACAAATAATGAATTATTTACTGACATCTATATTTCCTTGAAGATTTAAATGAATGCCGCCAGACAGTGTGCAGGCCGGACCAACTTTGTAAAAACACACGTGGTAGTTATAAATGCATTGATATATGTCCTTCTGGATTTACTAAGCTGGAAAATGGATCATGTGTAGGTGAGTGTTTCTCATAAATATGTTGTGCCTTATATAAGACTAAAAAATGTAAATGAAACTAGTGAAGGACTGTGCAGAACGAGTCATTATATGTACAACATACAGCAGCAATAGTTTGCAATCTATTTCATCCAGAGTGTCCTGTGCTTGTCCAACAAAGAAGCACCGTAGACACTACAGTGAGAGTTTTTGGAAGTGGAGATGTTGCCAATAGCAACCATTCAGATTCTACTTAACATATACTGTAACTAGCACCTTCTAGAAGATAATAGCTAGAATATGATTGGTTGCTATGGGCAACATCTCCACTCCTAAAAACTCTCACTTTAGGAAATTTAACCCTACATGAGGACAAAAGTGTAAAGGACCTATGCACGTATACATGAAAAATGCAATAGGCATTCTGCAATGAACATATCCTTAAGGCCAGCATTTTAATCTCATATCCATTTACATTCTTCACCATGTTGGACATGTACATCATTATACAAATGAGAGCGCTGTCACTTTAGTGCTCTGTTGCGTTGCTAGACTTTATGAAAGACAAGCACTGCACTGCAAACCATTGAGTGTGGATAATGCTTACTTACATGCATACTCTTGTATCCATCTTAGATATTAATGAGTGCAGAGATGCTACACATCGATGTCAAAACAATCAAATATGTGAGAACGCACTCGGCAGTTATCTCTGCACTTGTCCTCGTGGGTTCAGGTCTGAAGATCCCGGGATGCCTTGTGTAGGTATGTAAAATGTGCATGCATGCTTTTTTTGGTGTTTGTGTTGACTTTTAAATGGTTTCAAGTTAACAAATTTAAATTATTGTATAGATATCAATGAATGTGAAAAGCAAGATGCGTGTCAACACGAATGTAGAAATGTTCTCGGAAGTTATCAATGTCTCTGCCCCACCGGTTATCAGCTAATGGCTAATGGAAAGACGTGTCAAGGTATGGCTGTGCAATACGTGTCAGGTTTATTAAAGTTCAATAGTAAAGTTCACAAGAATGCTATTACAAGTACAATAGGTTTTGCAGATTAAAACTCCTTCCTACCATGTGTGAGAGAGTTTTGCAAAAAAAAAAGTTCATACAGATGCATTAAGCATTAAAGGGACACCTGACATATAATAATTTTATTGCATTGCGCCATTCATGCATTACCATTTCACCTCACATTATCATAACTTGACTCATGAAATCAGTTATACATTTTGTTTGTAGTACCAGTTCTAGCCTCTTTAAGCACTCTTACTGCACGTTACATTAGATTTAGCAAGCAGTGTAGATGCATCGGAGCAAGCATATTTCAGTCAACATTATTAATTCCTATCTCAATTCAAGATGCTGGTCTTTCCCTCCCATTGGCTATCACTCTGGAATGGAGACTTTACCAAACAAATGGCTTCAGTATAATGGGATCTCTCCCCATCATACCAAGGATGGATCTGGACTTTCCTTTTAAGAAGGACAGTTTAACAATTAATAAAGACTCTGGGTTTCTATTCATGAATACACTTACACGTTTATAGCCTTACAATACAAATATAATTACAATTCAAATAACATACAAGTGCACATCATTCCCTGTATTAAACTACGCACTTTACAGGTCATCATGCAGGGGATTCAAACTCTAGACCACAAGTGCCATGTCAGACATTTAACTGGTGAGCTATCTGTAATTATGTAGTATGTGTTTGTGCCATGGTAACCTTCACTGACTTAATCCCAATGTATTAAAATACACAGCATTCTAAGCAAGAGATTTGAATATCCAAATCTCATATACAATATTCTGACACTTAACATGTCTTAGCAATCAGTATGCTTTTTGCTCCTGTGTAGCAAGCCTTGTAATTCTAACTATACCTATATTGTCACACAGAAAAAAAAGAGGTGCTGGTGCATACTCTATAATAAATTCTGCAATTAAAGTCAAACTGAAGTACATACTTAGCATAATATTGGTCAAAAATATGGGCCTGCTCACAGCATCCAGGTGACCTCATTAGTCAGGTACCTAACATTTCTATGATACATGTTAAGGGCACGGGACCCCCCAAGTCCTTGGGGAGGTTTGGTTGTGCTGACCTGGGTGTCCCGTGCCCTTAATTTGTACCATAGGAATGTTAGGGATCTGCCTAATGAGGTCACCTGGATGTGGTGGGCGGTACCTCAATTTGCAAAATGTATTATAGAGTGTGCACCTGCACCCCTTTTTTTGTGTGACACTGTAAGTCTTAAGCATGGTAGCACCTCGCTATATATTAAAGTGAGGGTGTGTAGTCTTGGGCACCTCCCTATATAAACTATAATGATATGTAAGATAGGTGTAATTGTTAGTTTAAACTATTGCAAATAAGCAGATCTACATAGTGTGTGGCACACTCAGTAAGGAGGGACCACCTGTTGAAATGAGTCTGGTGAAATGGACATGCTACATAGATGACATTTTTGTCCTGTGGCAGGGAATCAAGAATCTCTGGAATCTTTGTTCCTATTTGAACTTCAAAGACCAAAATATTTATCTATTTATATTTCTTTCAATACGAGTTGAGAAAGTGTAAACTTTTTAGATTTAATGATCTATGTAGAGGATAATTGTTTGCTGACAAAAAAACTTTAGAAAACCAACTGCTTGTAGCTCCTTCACCAATTTTTATAGTAACCAACATCAAAACAGGCTGCCCAGCATTTCATACAGAGCGTTTCACCAATTTAGATGAAATTGTTCAACCAATGTCATATATAAAGATCAGGTTGTCAGTTTGAGGGATCAATTTACTATTAAAGTTTATACGCAAGGTTTAGTTGAAATGATATTACTGAAAGCAGCAATTTGGATAAAGATAATCTTTTGGAATCACAAAAATAGGGAAAAAAAAGTAATGGTCCAACTTTAATTGTGCCTATTGTTCCCCTTTAGTGGGAACCAGTCCAGGCTGTCTAGCACTGGGGGTAATTATGGATTTCAGAGGCATTTATTTTCCTATGCACCTACAGTTTTATAGTTTTTCTCAATTAATGTCACTCTAGTTTCCAGTGTAAATTGATGGTCTGGTGGTGGAAATAGTGAGTTGCTTGTAAAAAAAAAAATGACATTAAGACTTAATGCTTTGGGAAACACTGCAGACATGATTTAATGTGCTGCGATAGAACACAGATCTGCATACATCACAGATATCCTGTGGAACCCAATTTATTTTCCACCCTCTTCAGATCCTGCTGCTTTTATTTCACCTTATTGTATTGGTATTGGTTCAATGTGCACTGTCTTGCCAGTTATGCCTATTTTGCACTTGCCACTTCTTAATGCTGATATCATTATTGCTTGAAGCATTCAACAAAATCCAAACAATGTCTAAACAAACATTTTTCTTCACATACTTGTCATGTGTCTCTTCAAAGCAATATGCTTTGTAGCTGGTTTTTTGACATTTAAAAAACAGAGTTGATAGTGACAGTAAAATAAGAGATAATTTTTAAATGTGACCGATTGCCTGCATGTGCTATCTATAAAACCGTTGACTCTCCCCATTCATGTGCACATTCATCACATTATACAATTTGTATAATTTGTTTTGCCCTAACACATTTCTTGGAAAGTTTTGGTTTGAGTTTTCTTTTAGTTTTGACACAGCCTCATGTGCCACGCAGTTACATTTTTTGCACCGAAAGACAGAGCTGTATTAAGTCACCAGTGTACTTATATAGTACATATTTATATTTTTAAAATCATTTTTATTTTAGATTAATATCTTTGAACAACATTTATTGACTAATTGTAAGTTTAGTGGGGAATCTGATAAATTAAAGATGAATACAAAATAAATTTCATCTGTGTTCCCGCTTTGGTTCCACAACAAGAATGGCCATCCTTGTTCCTGCTCAAAGTGTGAGCATTCATATAATAAGTGCATGACATGTCTTTATGACTCTTCCTGAAATGCTCCACATAGGAACATGTCAGCAAATGGTGTAAAGCAATGCATGCAACTGAATGGCAATGCTATACACCATACCCTCATTTTCCATACACCATAACATCCTTCCTTTCAAAACACCATACCCTCACTATGTTTCAAAAAAACAACACCCTCTATCAGATAACAGTGTCACTGGATTTGCAGACACAATACTGTTCTTACAATACAAAAAAAATAATACAGTCCCACAGGGACTTACAGCATCCTTTTATGTCCCAAGTCAGCTTCGACTCTTCCCATCTGCAGCAAATCACTGTACATCACTATACTCTGCATTACCTGCCAAAACATTACTGTTGTGTGTGTCAGCCAAGGATGCCGAGAAGGGAGGGTGACTGATGGGTGTACTGTTTACCTAGGCCCGGGCTTGTTGGAGGGGCCTAGGTCAGCACTGATGACTGGGAAAAATTGCCCCCTTTGTATTTTTTTTTTTTGGATAGGGCGTGCCCACTCCTCCCTGATCTTACCATGCCTCTTTGGTACGTGGGCCCCATTCAGTTCTCCATAGCCCTGGTGTCAACACCACGATTATCTCACTTACACAGTGTGTACTACACTGCATTGCCTTGCCTATATGCTCTTGATGTTATCACCTACCCTAAATTTCCCGCAACCCATCCCACTATTCCTAGTATAAACCATATGTCACTGCCTCTTCAGTCTCTCCCAGCATCAGATCATAAGCCCCATTTCCATAAACTCTCACCATGAAATGCAGCTGGGAATCTGCCCTTTTATGTCATTGCACCCTCATTTTACTCAAAATCCACCCCAACTTTACCTACCAGAATCCCCTTTACAGTATGTCCCTGTACACTCTTACTCACAATGAGCCCCATCTATATATTCCAGGCTCCAGCACTTTATGTCCCTGCACCAACATCATTATCATCATTGTGAGCCCCCTATTATGTCCATGTATCCCCATCTCCCAGAACATGAATACTATCTCAACATTTATCCTCATGTTATTGCACACCCATTTACCAGTTCAGAACTCAAACAGGCACCATGGCCAGGGACTGGCAGAAACTGAGAGTATGGCAGGGTGCGGCTGCAGTGCAGAAGCCAGCAACATCTTTCTCTCTATGCCCCCAACTTTCTGATGCCTGAGGCCATCGCCCTGATTCCCCATCCTTCATATGGTCCTGGCAGTAGTAGAATAATAAATTAATCTCCTAACAATTTTCTCTACCGTGTAATGACCATAATTTAAACAGGAGCTTTGCTGTAAAATATATAACACTTTCAAATAAAGTAGTCTACAATACATTATGTACTTTTTAAAAACCATTTTAGACTTTGACCACAGTTCGGAATTTATTATTTCCTCTATTTTGTATGCAGAAATTTAGAATAAATGATTGCCAGAGTGAAGAGGTCATATATAGGGTGTGTCAGTGATGTGTTTCATTTCTTGGAACAACATTAGTTATGGGTCAGAGCAAAAGGCAAAACCTTTTTTTTTTTTTCAAAAGCAGTGTCTAATGTAACCTTTTACCAACAGATATTGATGAATGCCTTGTACAGAACATTCAGTGTGGTGTGAACCAGATGTGTTTCAACAAGAGAGGAAGCCACCAATGCATAGACACTCCTTGTCCTCCAAGCTACCTCCGGGACCCTTCTTCTGGGTATGCTACATTTAATAATACATTTATCTTGCTGGAAAAATACTTTCTTGGGATCAGTACCTGACATATATTAATGGAAATTCTAACTAGTTTAATTCCCATCTGTCTTTATATTTCCTGGCCAGACAGTGTAATGGTTAGCATTACTGCCTCACAGCACTGAGGTCGTGGGTTCATTCCCACCACGGCCCTACCTGTGTGGAGTTTGTATATTCTCCCTGTGCTTGCGTGGGTTTCCTCCGGGTGCTCCGGTTTCCTCCCACAATCCAAAAATATACTGGTAGGTTAATTGGCTCCCAACAAAAAAAAATAACCCTAGTGGTGTATGTATGTGCGTGGACATGTGATAGGGTATATAGATTGTAAGCTCCACTGGGGCAGGGACTGATGTGAATGGGCAAATATTCTCTGTAAAGCGCTGCGATATATGTGTGCGCTATATAAATAACTGGAAATAAATAAAATAATATTTGGCTGTTCTTGGAAATAAAGCTAAAGCCACTTAACTTGAGATTTTTTTTTTCTTACCTAACATTCTCCCATACCCCCAACCAGCAGATAGGGCTACATGTTAGGGACACCTGCAATTGGGGAGAACTTATCTCACTTGCTCCGAATTGGTTTTTGTCTCCTTAATAATTAGCAGAAGTTCAAACAAACGAGTGTCATTTTCGGACATGTAAAGATAAAGCTCTGTCCAATCAGCAACTGCATTGGAAACTAATACAGTGTACAGCACATTTTGAGCTTGAGTTATTCCTGGTTGTTAATGTCAGGAGAAGACATCTCAGAACTGCAGGGGTAATGTTCCCAATAACTGCAGAGAGAAGAGGGGTATTGGATCAAAATTATTGTTTAGATGGAGTCAGCCTTTAACATTGTTACATAAAAAACACTAATATAATAGGAACAATACTTAAGTAAATGCTGAGAGATGGAACAAAAAGAATGATTATGTAGATGTGTGGATCAGCAGTAAGACAAAATATATGCCATCCATGGGATAAAACAAAACTTCACACTGATAATAATATATAAATACTTAATGGCTCCCTCAAGATATAAGAACATTTATAAAATAAAGTGTTTATTAAACAAATCATAAACTCAATAAAAATATATATTAAAAGTAAATTAATTAAAAGTGATCTTAGAACAGATACAGTATACCCATATAGTAGGTGCTCCACACATACAGAGATCCAACAAATACATAAATGCCTGTAGACCTAAAAAAAGAGCAGGGATCTAGTACAAAATGCCTGAATAGCCAGTCCATGGTTGTGGAAGGGATGGAATATACAGCATTGCCCTGTGTGCTGCAGTGGAGCAATATGGATGAAATCATGTTACTATCACTATCCTCTCAATGGGAAATGACTGGATGACAGTGTGCTCATCACACCCACAGCTGAAAACTGGACTGTACTGTAGCTGTTGAGTAGAGAGCAGTGGTGTAGAGAGTGGATTTGGAGTGTTGTCATCTCTTTAAAGAGGAATGTTGTAGCCAAGATGGTGTCATTTCTCTAGTCAGTGTACTTAATGGCTGGTGTACCTAATAACTCCCAGTATTTATTGTTGTATTCTTTGTGTGAAATTACTTTGGAACTTTTGCTGATATATTAAGGTGGACATGTACATTTCATCATATCTATAACATAACAGCAACATTAAGGAAAATGTTTAGATGAATTGATTAGGCTTTCTTTAATTTACATCCCAAACTGTGCCTGAAGCAGTAAGATAGATAATTACAATATGTGATATGTTTGGATGAACATTCATCAGTGGCGTAATCACTTAATAAGTCACATATATGATGTTTATATTTACTGATGCATTATTTGTAACAGTAGCAGAGAATCATTTGATCACTGAAGACATTTTACATTGTGAAGTATATTGGGATGAAATCATAGAGCACTATCTATTTATTATTAATGTTGTGATGATAATGATAGGGTGCATGTTATTTATATTACATTTTAATTATTCAACAAATTTGGTACAATTATGTTCTTTGTTGATGGATTTATTTTATTACCTATTCGCAGTCATTTGTTATTTCATTGTATTTTTAATTTTGATATAGTACCTGCGACATTGCTACTAATGATCTTCATTGTCTCTGCCCTCTATCAGGTATTGTCTGAAGAACTGTGCAGCAAATGATTTGGAATGTTCTCTCAGCCCATATGCCTTGCAGTACAAGTTGGTTTCGCTTCCATTTGGCATCGCTGCTAATCAAGACTTAATCCGCTTGGTTGCATACACACAGGATGGCATATTACATCCAAGAACAACATTCCTTATAATTGATGAAGATCCTACGCTGCCCTTTTCTATAAGGGAAGAAAATATGAAAGGAGTTGTTTTTACCACTAGACCCCTGAGAGAGCCAGAAACCTATAGAATGAAAGTGAAAGCTTTATCATATAGCATAGATCGCACCATTGAATATCAGACTACTTTTATTGTGTATATCTCTGTGTCCCCCTATCCTTACTAGGCATAAAGTGTTTGTCAGTCTTGTTTTTAAGCCTTTTGCTACTCTATAATTTAATACTTGAAAGACTTTCCTATGTAGGATGCTATTGTGATAAATAAAATACAATATCTATAAAATCGTTTCTGTTTGTGCTTAGACAACCAAAGACTCATTAAGTTGCCAAACTTGTCCTGCATAAAAGTACATTTGTTGTAGTCAGAGATATGTTTTAATAAACAAACTGAACAGTTATTTATTAAGATAAAAAGAAAGTATTGACAGCTCAGCTAAAATGTGGATTATAGCTGTTTGCTGCCTTTATATATTTAGCACAATATGCTATTCCACTAAAATAAATAAAGTTTTGAAATGATCTTCTAATATTATGTTTAAATGCTATGATGTTAACTAGGGATGTGCAAGCTCAAATTAGTTCAGATTTTCCCGCCAAATTCAGATTTTTCCCGCCAAAAATCAGGTCTCAGAAATAGGCAAAACGTCAACTTTCATGGACAAACATCATCTTTCATGGACTTTTGTCCAGGAATGATGATGTTTGTCCATGAAAGATGACGTTTTGCCTCTTTCTGAGATCCAATTTTTGCCGGGAAAAATTCAAACTTAGCGGGAAAATCCGAACGAATCCGAGCCTGCACATCCCTAATTTTCACTATGATATAACTAGTATATGTACATCTTTGACAGAACCCTGCATGTCTAGAGTTACCCTGAGCGATGAGACATTGTAGCCATTTGTCTGTGCATGCCGTTTCTTAGGAGGTTTTTTTGATATACAGTAACAATATTTTGTCTCTATATACCTATGAGTACTTGATGGACTAATACATTGTTTTTTCAATTTTCGCCATCACCCAGATTTATCTACTCATTTATGAGTGTAACAATATTTTGTTTCTACATATTTAGAGGTATCAAACGGACTGACACACTGTTTTTCAATATTCGCCGTCACCTAGATTTATCTACTCACTTATTAGTGTATGATTCTCAGTTTTCTTCCATCGGCAATTTGTCCACTTATTGAATTTCTCCCAACTGCAATCTAGCATTTTGGCGTACAGTACTGTTTAAATTCCAGAATCTATTTATGTGGCATCTATACCTGCCTAATTAACCCCCCTTTTTTCAGGACCCAGGTCTGTTGAATACAGTACTGTACCCCTTACCATATTTTGCATATTATATGTTGTATATGTCTTGTGTGTAAACCTATATTTTAGTCTTTATAACTATTAAAAGTTACATTTTAATATTATATACATATTGAGTGCCCCCCAAAGAGAGTCTTCTTTTTCTATGTCTATATAACATCCCTAATGTTAACACAACCAATTATGTTAAATTTGAGCATGTAAACCTTACATTTTTTGTCACAGGAACAAATACATACATTTCACCTTTCAAAAATCGTGATTTGATAATGATGATGGATAATAAAAATACTTTATTAATATATACATGCAATATTTTGTATTTACGGTTACTGAGGGCTAGGATGCATTGGTAATAGTGCCCTGTGATTGGTCCTGAGCAACTATCTGCCTTTCTGTAAATCTCAGGCCCCATATGTGACCTAAATATGCATTTTCATTTGATATATAAAAAGAGATGCAATAAGTTTGCATTCTGTCCAACTATCAGCAGAGTGTGACAGATGGCAGTAAGCAAGTCCCACAAGTTATCAGCAATTATAGTTCACCAAACAGATCAGATAAATTACTGCGCTGCTGTTGCACATGTCACAAGTGCTCTGTAACTGAGGCACAACATATGTTATATAGTATACACAGTATTGTTTGTTTTAAGCTCATGCTCTAGTTTTCCAGATAGTGATATGTCCATTCTATGTATATGCATTGTATATATTTTAGGTGTATGATAAACTGTAGATGATTGCACACACACATAAACAAATTATTTTGCACTTTGATTTCACTTTTATAGTTAGTCTACGTTTCCAATTAAATTGTGCTTGGCACTTTCCCTGCCATTAAGAAATAATTTCAGTCTGTCCTCTATATTATGTAATGGCAAACAATTTGACAGTCCAAACAAAATGCGTGTCTGCTTCCTTAAAATAGATGCACATGGTGCAAGACATTTATCAGACGGAAACTAATTATGGCCTGACCCATTACTGATGAGAGAATGTCTCACAACTAGAAAATATGATTTGTTGCTGAGAAAAGTCTGGTAACATTTTAACTAGAGTCTCAGAGGTTAAATATAAGTTTAACCAAATAAACTGGTTTCATTAGGAGTAAGTAAGTAATCTCAGTTGAGCTCCTTCTAACACTTTACGTCTGGTGCCCAAAGGATTAACCATAAATGTCTGATGGCGTTTATGCAGAAGATGTACTTTGGAAGTTTCATTGTAGCTTTTAGAGTTAAAGACCGATTATAACCACAGGTTCTGAAAAATAGCAAGACTATGATTTACTGGCAGAAAAACTGGGCAATTAAGCAACTAAGAGCTGACAAGACGAGGAAAAAACACAAAGTATCTGCTCTGCACCAATATTTTATATCATCAGAAGGAGTCATTGGGTGTCATGTAAGACACTTAGTCATCAGAAAAAGAAAATAAAGTGGGTGGAGTATTTCTCAACAGTAACACAGTGTACAGTGATGTCAGTGACTGAACCATGCCCTGTGTAGATACCATAAGGGTTACAGTGTTGCTGTTTCCAGATGTCTCCAAAATCTTTTAAGATGGTTGCACATAATTCTACATCATGTTTAAGCGTAAAGGGAAATACTTTGCAACCAAAGTAATACTACTACAACTACTACTACTACTACTACTACTACTACTACTACTACTACTAATAATAATTAATAAATCAATTAGAAAACTATAACTATAAATTTTTGCTTAAAACAGCTCATCATTATATAACAAATATTCCAATAGTAAAATTATTCTGCACATTTAACCCTTCGCCCTTACCCAAAGAATTGCTGAGATAAAAAAAAAGTTTGAATTTTACTTAATTAGAAAAAAGGAAATAGTAAAACATGTATTGGAAAACAACACCTCCTTTCCCTGTAGGAATACAGTTACTATACAACTAGCACTAAGGACAGATAGCAGAAAATAACAGGCAACATACTGCCCAATATTTGCTATTTGCAAATCAGGACACTGGGGGGTATTTATCAAAGCTCGAAGAGAGATAAAATTGTGATAAATAAAGTAACAACCAATCAGCTCCTGTCATTGTTCAAACACTGTCTGAAAAATGTAACTTAGAAGCTGATTGGTTGGTACTTTAGCTCTCACAATTTTATCTCTCTCCTAGTTTTAATAAATAACCCCTTAAGTGCATGCTCCAACGTGGCACTTATGTTACATTGGGGTGTGTGTCACATCTCATTGCACTTGGCTGCTCACATACCCCCTCTGAAAACACCTATGTATTGTGTAACAATCTTGTATCAGGTGTAAATACCTCCCAAAATTTCTGGCAGTTGGGGTGGCAAAGCAATCTCCTAGAATCAGGTCTGTCTCTCCTAATTGTGAAATCGGAAGGTATGAGAAAAAGACTTTTAACACAAGTGAGTTTAAAACCAGTGATGTCAGGCAAGTATAGTAGCACCAAGGATGGCAGAATAGAGAGGGCTGCATATGTCCCTGTTCTCTTTCCCCAAAAGATGGAAACCTTGCAGAATATATCTAATGGAGAATTAGCAATTACATATTGGTTCCATTCCATTTTATCATTTTATTTTATGTCAACAAAGTTTGATTTTTGAACACACAGACCAGCTTTCCTGCCAGACACAGGGCAAAAGCTTCTACTTATGCGAATGCATCCGAGATGCTCTGCGCATACAACCTGATGGTTACCGTCATTGGATGCAGATCAGGACTGCATCCAATGCACGGCGGTCATGTTGGGGGTGTGCAGCCAAATACCGCTGGACATTCAGGACAACCATGGGGTTTCTCAGAAGTCTAATGGTGTTGCCAATGTCCGCTCGATGGTGCACACAATGGCAGATTAGAGCTGCTGCCAGTAGGCATCACAATAGACAGCCCATTGGCTGCAGCATTAGCAAACTACTGCTTAGCATACACCTCTGAATCATGCCCATATTTAGTATTCTTATTCCAGTTTCAAAATGGTTGTGAGCAGCATATACAGAACTTCTCTAAACACCTTGATCCAGGTGTTGAGAGATTTGGACCAAATCTAATAAAGTCTTGATTTGGAGGGACTGCCCACAGGCTATGATTTAAATATATGGGTATATGGATGTCCAATAATTCAGCAGGCTATATCCCACATAGTATACTCCTCTTCATTGATTCTCTTTGAACCAAAACACACAGGAGGGAAAAAATGTCTGGTTGAGTTTAGTTAAAATGATAATTCTAATGTAATTTTTATGTGAACCAGCATTTCTCCAACTATATTCTAAGGCACATCTGCTACAGATATGATTATTATATTTTCTTTCTGGTCTGGATGGAGGAAAGAGTTAGCATTAAAAGAAACTATATAAATGCAGAGGCTTTGGTTGATTGACTCTCCCAAACTTAAAATATTACTTTGCTTCACAGCTGGCATACCTTTAAGAACACATTGGGGGCACCATGAGAATGTCTTACAGAATCTTCTGTAGAACAGACAGTTTTCAGTCATACCAGCCTTTCCTCATGGAAAGGATAAAGAAATTTGTTTTTAATTACTGTAAGATACATCAGATGCCTTGAAGGGATGTGAGGGCATAGATCCAGTTGCCTCACTATGGCACACTGGAAAGGTAATGTAGTTATCTAAATTGGAAGATGTGGAGGGGGATATGTTACACCAGATATGGCATTATTATTTTCCCATCCTGACCATCTAAAACCTTTACATTGTACATATGCCTACAACTCTATCATGCTCCAGGGTCACAGAGGGCATTGCTTTGGAGATAAACAACATACAGTATAAACAAAGGAATAGTCATATAGTTATCAAACGCAGCACCACTAACTGATCAAAATACTTTGAGAAATAAATTACAATAAGAGTTCATTTACAATAATGACAAAATAACAAAGGAATACTTTTATCAACATAAACAAGCATTTAAAGAGGCATTGTTAACATCAGTGAAATATGTTTTTCTTTAAATTGTTATCTTTAGCAATTCATACGTTTTTTTCTCTTCATATACCCCTTATTTTAACTTACCTCTGTTAATGCCCTTTGCTGTTTTACCCATGGCAGTAAGTTATATCCATATAGTTCAATTCCTACATATTGTTTCATGTTTTTGCATCCTTGTTTATTATAACTTTAATGTTTTAGTATTGATCAACAGAAATATTTTGCTGGTGTTAATAAGAATTGTTTAAATATTTATTTTTTATGGTGTTAATGTCCATAGCAACGCCCTCTGGGCAACGTGTTACATCTGCGGCTGGAAGCAATGTGCTGACATCCTTGGACCTGATAATGCGCGACATGCAGCATGTCCACCCACCTGGATGTATTCTTCTATAAAGATAACCAAGGTTCTATTTAATACATATCCCTGAGGAAAATTAATACATCTGAAATGTTGGATCTTTAGAATATTATCTGTTGTGCAGACCATGGAGTGCCCCCTTTACCCTGTGCTTGTGCTATTTATAGACACTACCACTCAAAATGAGTCGTAATCTGGTGTATAGACCAGGAGAAAGAAAGAAGCTTGCAGAGAACTGTCACCAATAAGGTATTTGAACATTGTTTTTGAAGTTTATTTGAAACCAGCAACAAACATAAAGAAAAACAAATAGAAAAGAGGTTATCAAAGAAAATAAAGGGCCCCATTTAATAACAATCCATATTACCAGCAGCATATTTCATGTAGTATCACAGTGGTACTACTTACACCTTCGTCGAGGTCCAACGTTGCCACTCCTCCTTGGCTGCATCCTCCACGCTGATGCTGGCAGCCTGTTTCTGCCAACGACAAGCTGTTGTGACATGTGCGAAGGTCAGTCTGCGCATGTGTAATACACTTTCACCTGGCGGGGACTCAGCAATGCCTGAAAGGTTTTGCTGAACTGGAAAGGTTGTTGCTAGGTCCCCATTGCCGGCAATGTGTACTGTATCACTATTGCTATCTATATATGGCGGAAATGATACAGTGACTGAAAGGAGTACATAACCCTTTTAGGGAGTGCTAAAGGGGTTATGTCTCTTTCTTAAATTGGGCCCAAAGTGAATTTAAAGTGAAGTGTGCTTTATTCTTTATAAACAAGTAATCAATAAAGTACTTGATTGTATAGACTTAATATATTCCACTTCCATGCAAGAGGTATCCTCCTGAAGTACTGTATATATGTGGGTGTCTCCAGACAGTTGGATATCTTGGGCCAGATTCAGAAGTGGCGCTATTGAAGTAGCGACTGTGTTTTTTCCTGCAGTATGACTGCGTCTTTATGCTAATGCCACCGTCAATGGGATACGCACAGAGATGCCCACCAACTGCAGCGCTAATCTGCCGCTGTGCTCATGAAGACACATAGTTGCACCATCGGACATTGCCCCAACCTTATGGAGGCACAGAATGTTCGTCTGAACATGGCTGCAGGTGCCAGTACAACTGCAGAAAAAGCAGCAGTCACGGCTGCAACACGCCTGTGACCAGTGGCGGGCTGGGCCGGGGGGCAGGGTGCCATGTGCCCCCCGGGCCGCAGCGCCATGCGGGCCGCGGGCCGCGGGCAGTCTGTGTCACTGTAACACAGACTGCACCGCATGGGTAGCGCTGACCGGACGGAGTCTGGTCAGCGCTACACAGCACAAACACACAGCCGCCGGCGCCGGCAGCTGTGTATTTGCTGTAATCAGCAGCCGCTGAGAGTCTGTCAGACTCTCAGTGGCTGCCGCTGCTCCCACTGCGGGAGCCATCTTCCGGCTCCCGCAGTGCGTAATGGGAGAGCCGTCGTCATGACGACGTCTCTCCCATAATGCAAAGCGGCCAGAGGAGCAGGTGGAAGCGTCGGGACCAGGAGCGGGAGTTTCAGGTAAGTGTTTTTTTTTTTTTAATTAAGTCTCTCTCTACTGGGGGGGGCTACTGGGGGCACTACCAGGGGGGGGATTACTATGGGGCACTACCAGGGGGGGGATTTCTATGGTGGCACTACCAGGGGGGGATTACAACTGGGGGCACTACCAGGGGGGTGGATTACAACTGGGGGCACTACAAGGGGGGGGACTACTACTACTGGGGGCACTACAAAGGGGGGACTACTACTACTGGGGGAACTACAAGGGGGGACTACTACTACTGGGGGCACTACAAGGGGAGGGGACTACTACTAGGGGCACTGCATAGGGGGGAGGGGACTACTACTAGGGGCACTAGATAGGGGGAGGGGACTACCACTGGGGGCACTGCGAGGGACCACTGCTGGGGGCTCTATATAAAGGGCAATACTGGGGGTACTGCATAGGGGGGAGACTACAACTGGGGCCACTATTTAAGGGACATTGCATAAGGGTTACCACTATTGGGGGCACTGCATGGGGGGGTGGACTGCTACTGGGGGCACTGCATAGGGGGTACCACTATTGGGGACACTATATAAGGGGCTTACTACTGGGAGCACAAGGGGCACTGAACAGGGGGGACCACTACTGGGGGCACAAGGGGCACTGCATAGGGGGGGATCACTACTGGGGGCACTACTGGAGGCCTGCATAAGGGTGTTATCTCCTGTGGCACACGGGGGCACTGCATATGGGCACTACGACAGGGGGCTGCCCCTAATATTTATTTTTACCTTACATTAATCCAATATGGACGCGCCTCCTCCCTGAAACACTTGAGGGGGGGCGGCGCCATAGCACGCACGTTCTTCGGGCACCCTGGCTACATGCTACTCCTCTGCCAGGGCCGCCTGCATGCATTTGCCCCCAGGCTAAAAGTTGCCAGCCAGCCCCTGCCTGTGACATGCCCGTGTCTGGCTAGCCACCCCCCTGTTACCACCCACAAGCACCCACTAATATGTACTCTCTCTGCATCCAGTTTCATTCTGCATCTTTTGCCGGTAACCATCAGGATGCAAGCACAGAGCTACTCGGATGCATGTGCAGACTGAAGACTTTGGTCATTTGCTTGTTGCATAGACATAGCGTGCACCTCTGAATCAGGCCCTTAGTTATTGTTAGATGTGATCAAAAATGTATATGGTATCGATACCGGGGGCGCTGTAATGGCTCAGGTGAATGACTACATCTATTACATCCACATAATCATATTAATTATGTCATGTAATCGTGTATCACAATATAGAGATGATCTTAATTAACAATATACAATACAGAGAACATTTTAGTGATCTCTATACAATTCAAAGAGCACTCTCATGACCACTACACAAAGCACAGTCCATATGTGTGGCTACTACAGTGTAAATACAGCAAACATCTCTTGTGGCATTACAATGGAGACCCTTAAAATCTTTGCTTGTTTTATAATGCAAACTATCCAAAATCTCCAGTGCTTTACAATACAGACAGCAGACCTATAGTAGCTTTATAATATGAACCCTCTAATTTCTTGTGCCTTTAATATACAGACCCAGGGACACTGGTGGCTTTATAATGTAGACTCTCTCAAACCCACTGTTGGTGACAATATCAGACCTTAGATATCGAGTGGTAATTCAGACAAATTACTTAGCTCTCCTGCTATTCCACACCATCTCTTTTTCTGCGCTTACATAAAAGTTTGGTTGTGCATGTAGACAAGTTCCTGGACTAATAAATGGATAGTTCCAGCCACTGATTAATCAGTGGGTTGGGATGGGCCTTTGACATTCTGATTGGCTAATGCCCAATACCATACACCAATCAGTCACTAGTGTTTTCAGTTTGTCAGTACATGGCTGTGTCTGGAGGCTAGGTAAACTTCAGGGGATACTTTCCAGCCATTTATACTAAAACACAATAAAAATAGCCACAACGTTTCCTCACTTACATCCACAGCAACAGGCTGACTCCTGCTTACAACTGAAGCATTTCTGGACAACACAGTATTCCTGTCCTTGGATAAAGTAGACTGAAAAGCTAGGGAGTTCTCCAGTGGAGCTCAGTTTCCACCAGCATTTGGAACCCAAAATCATCTGGAGTAGCCCAGGTCCTGCTCCCTCTCCCAACTATCTGCCTATCCTTCTCTCCAGATCTCTCACCAGCCTCACTACCACTTCAGACCAATATCAGTTCTCGCTTTAACCTCTACCATGGATCAAGGCTAGAGCTTCAGTTTTCTCTCGGCTCCATCTCCATGTTGATCTGGACCTCGAAACCATCTGAATATCTTTGTGTCATCATCCAACTTCCAGCCTTTCCTCTGCTCTGGAACTTTTAATTACCACTACGTACCCACTTTTCACTTCAGCCAACCTTCACTACTCGAGACTCTGGGTATGGCCTTGGCTTCAGTCTTATCTTCCAGGGTCCTTTTCCACAATACCAACTCAATGCTACCTACTTCTCTTTAGCTTAATGCTGACCCAGTATTTCCTCCTGATTGCATGACACTCCTTCTAAAGCATTCTCTTCTGCTCTGTCAATAGCTCTGGACTGTCACCACTAATTGATGCCTAGTGTTTCCTACACACAGATCTGCTGTGCCTTCCACACCAGGTGGTCCTGTGACCTCTTCATTTTGGACTTTCCCTTCAATCAAAAGGACATGCTGCAAGTGCCCTGGGGACTGCCTCTCACTTAAGTCCTTGTTTGGAGCTACCTTCTCTGCTTACCCCTTGCTGACATCTCTCCAGATGAGTAGGCTACAAACAGGTGACCGGACCTTCCATTTGCAGTCTGGGTTCCACCTCTGCCTCCTTCTGGCCTATCTCCATCCATCTAGGCTTGTCCTCCCTGATGATTCCATTGACACCTCCATGCTGGGCCTGCACCTAAGACTGCTGTTATTCCCACTCCAAGTGTCCTTTTAGTAGACTTTGTACCCATTGTTCCAGCCTCTGGACATTGGAGTGCTCCCCTATCTAATCACTATGTATGTGATACCCTTATGTACTATTATTTGCCCATCTGCCTCTTTATCCCCATATTAATGCCCCCTAGGAATCATGTGTGGACCCCCTTTGAATTGCACCCTAAAACATCAACACTTGCTAGACTCTTTTCTGGTACTTGTTGTAATATTTTGCCAATGTTCTTAATCTACCAATACCTTTGCTTGTACTATTTCATCTCATTCCCATATTTGTCTCAGACTTCGATCTATACATCTCTGAAGGAGGGCTTATTGGTGACCCTGCTGGGACACAAGAGCAGAAGAATGATGTCATATGTGAGGATTATGCAAACCCATTCAGAAAACAAAATAACATAAAGAAACATAAATTCGATTATAATATTATTACAACATGCAAATTGATTTAAGCAATTTTATATAAATATATATGAAATATATGTATGATGTCCATGTAGCATATAAGATGCTTATTTTTGAAAAATCCTCTTATGTTGCCATTAAAAGTATAATTATACAGATGATTTTTATCAATATATTATCAATGAACTAATATATTTATTCATTAATTAAAAAAGGCATACTGTACCTCTATCCACTAAATGAAAAAACCCGAAACAGCGCTATATTTACTACTAAAGCGAGGGAGAACAAGTGAAGAGGTGAGTGGGTGAAGGTAACAATTTTCTGAAAAATGACTTTTTTTAATGAATGAAGGTGTTATGACCTGGGGATCATAGTAACAATATTATTTAAAATGTTGATAGTGTATTTACTGATATATTTTGAGGATAAAAGTGCTATGCCCAATTCATGTCAAATGTCAAATTTATCTTTAACTGTAAATATCTCAGTTTCTTGTAAACATAAAAAACCATCTTCATCCACTCACCTCTTCAAGTGATAATCAGATGTTAGAGACAGACTTACAAAAATGCCGGAGGAACTAGCAGGGCAAGCTTTTGGTTAGCCATCACCTTTCCACAATATCCTGGTGCCTTAACTGTGTTTTCCAAAACCACAATATTTCACCATTAAGAGCATAAATGTGTATGTTGATTTGTATGTCATAGCAGCGCACTCTATTAGTTATTCATTCAGTGCTCATTCCTTTTATATATACTAAGTCATTTATACTTTCGAACTGAGTTGCATTTTACACTAACTGAACAGATATTGATATTTTAGTTTATCTTAGAAATATACCATACTGGTCACACATTATTAGTAGGGGTGTGCACCGGCCACTTTTCGTGTTTTGTGTTTTGGTTTTGGATCTGGATCTTTCTTCGTGTTTTGGATCTGGATTGGTTTTGCCAAAACCACCCTTCCGTGTTTTGGGTTCTGGGTTTTGTGTTTTGGATCTGTATTTTTTTTTAAAAAAGCATAAAAACAGCTAAAATCACAGAATTTGTAGGTTTTTCTGCTCCTATGCTATTATTAACCTCAATAACCTTAATTTCCACTCATTTCCAGTCTATTCTGAACACCTCACACCTCACAATAGTGTTTTTATGTCCAAAACGTTGCACCGAGGTAGCTGGATGACTATGCTAAGCGACACGAGTGGGCGGCACAAACACGTGACCCATCTAGGCGTGAAACTGCAGTGGCAGACAGGATGGCAGTTTGAAAAACTAGGCCCCAAACTGTACATAATGCAAAGAAAAAAAAGAGGTGCAAGATGGAATTGTCCTTGGGCCCTCCCACCCACCCTTATGTTGTATAAACAGGACATGCACACTTTAACAAACCAATCATTTCAGCGCCAGGGTCTGCCACACAACTGTGGCTGAAATGATTGGTTCGTTTGGGCCCCCACAAAACAAGCTGGCAATTAATGTGTCCCTGCACAAACTGGCTCTATGGAGGCAAGATGTCATCCTCATCCTCCTCATCCACCGATTCCTCACCCTCTTCAGTGTGTACATCCTCATCCTCACAAAGTATTAACTCGTCCCCACTTGAATCCACCACCACAGGTCCCTCTGTACCTTCTGGAGGCTGGTCTCCCTGGAAGAGCTGATAATTCATTTTGATGAACATCATCTTCTCCACATTCTGTGGAAGCAACCTCCTACGCCTTTCGCTGACAAGGTTCCCGGCTGCACTAAACACTCTTTCGGAGTACACACTGGAGGGGGGGCAACTCAGGTAAAATAGAGCCAGTTTGTACAGGGGCCTCCAAATTGCCTCTTTTTCCTGCCAGTACAGGTATGGACTGTCTGCCATGCCTACTTGGATGCTGTCACCGATGTAATCCTCCACCATTCTGTCAATGGTGACAGTATCATATGCAGTGACAGTAGACATGTCAGAAATTGTTGCCAGGTCCTTCAGTCCGGACCAGATGTCCAAACTTGGTCCTGCCTGCCCTGCATCACCGCCAGCGGGTTGCTTAGGATACCTAAGTTTTTTCCTGGCAGCCCCAGTTGCAGGAGAAAATGAAGAAGGAGCCGTTGACGTGTCACGTTCCGCTTCAGCTGACAGTGTGTTCACCAGCAGGTCTTTGCACCTCTGCAGGCTTGTGTCGGCCGGAAAGAGAGACACCACATAGGCTTTAAACCTAGGATCGAGCACGGTGGCCAAAACGTAGTGGTCTGATTTCAACAGATTGACCACCCTGGAATCCTGGCAAAGCGAATGAAGGGCTTCATCCACAAGTCCCACATGCCGAGCGGAATCGCTCCGTCTTAGCTCCTCCTTCACTTTCTCCAGCTGCTTCTGCAAAAGCCTGATGAGGGGAATGACCTGACTCAAGCTGGCAGTGTCTGAACTGACTTCACGTGTGGCAAGTTCGAAGGGCTGGAGAACCTTGCACAACACGGAAATCATTCTCCACTGCGCTTGAGTCAGGTGCATACCCCCTCCTTTGCCTATGTCATAGGTGGATGTATAGGCTTGTATGGCCTTTTGCTGCTCCTCCATCCTCTGAAGCATATAGAGGGTTGAGTTCCACCGCGTCACAACCTCTTGCTTCAGGTGATGGCGGGGCAGGTTCAAGAGTGTTTGCTGGCGCTCCAGTCTTCGGCACGCAGTCGCTGAATGGCGAAAGTGGCCAGAAATTTTTCGGGCCACCCAAAGCGTCTCCTGCACGCCCCTGTCGCTTTTCAGAAAATTCTGCACCACCAAGTTTATTGTGTGAGCAAAACATGGGACGTGCTGGAATTTGCCCAGATGTAATGCCCGCACAATATTGGTGGCGTTGTCAGATATCACAAATCCCCAGGAGAGTCTAAGTGGGGTAAGCCACTGGGCGATGATTTCCCTCAGTTTCTCTAAGAGGTTGTCGGCGGTGTGCCTCTTACTGAAACCGGTGATACACAGCGTAGCCTGCCTTGTAACGAGCTGGCATTTCTGAGATGCTGCTACTGGTGACGCTGCTGCTGTTGCTGCGTAAGGTGATACATCTACCCAGTGGGCTGTCACAGTCATATAGTCCTTAGTCTGCCCTGTTCCACTTGTCCACATGTCCGTGGTTAAGTGGACATTGTGTACAACGGCATTTTTCAGGACACTGAGGACACTTTTTCTGACGTTTCTGTACAGTCTCGGTATCGCCTGCCTAGTGAAGTGGAATCTAGACGGGATTTGGAACCGGGGACACACTACCTCCATCAATTGTCTAAATCCCACTGCACTAATGGCGGATACCGGACGCACGTCTAACACCAACATAGCAGTCAAGGCCTCAGTTATACGTTTTGCTTCAGGATGACTGCTGTCGTACTTCATCCTCCTCGCTAAGGACTGTTGGAGGGTCAATTGTTTAGTAAAAGTAGTGGTGTTCCTACTTCCTCTCTGGGATGATGAACGACTCCCAGCAGCAGCAACAGCAGCAGCGGCAGCAGTAGGCGTAGCAATGCAGGATCCTCCGGAGGAATCCCGGATAGGAGAGTCAGTCATGCCAGTGACATGGCCTGCAGGACTACTTCCGATCCTAACTAAGGAGGAAATTGACGAGGAGGGAGTTGACGGTGTGGTTTGCAGGCGCTTGGATACAACAGGACAACTGGATTTAGGTGTCCCTGGACTGCTTACGGTCTTAGCCAAAGTTTCTGAACTTGACAGTAACTTTTTATGAACGCGCTGCAGGTGCCGTATAAGGGAGGATGTTCCTAGGTGGTTGACGTCCCTACCCCTACTTATTTCACCTTTACATATGGTACATATGGCAAGACAGTTGTTGTCCGGATTTGGATAGAAATATTGCCAGACCAAAGAGGTGGAATGTTTGGTCTTCTGCCCAGGCATGACCGTGATGGGCTTTTTCATCCCACGGACAACAACTGTCTCCCCCGGAGCCTGATTTAAACAAACCACATCACCATCAGAATCCTCCTCGCCAACTTCCTCCTCAGCGCCAGCTACACCAGTATCCTCATCCTGTTGTACTTCAACAGTGACATCTTCAATTTGCATATCAGCAAGTGGACTGTGGGTGCTCCTTTCAGCACTTGCAGGGGGCGTGCAAATGGTGGAAAGAGCCACCTCTTCCTGTCCAGTGCTGGGAAGGTCAGGCATCGCAACCACCACCACACTTGGACTCTCCTTGGGGATTTGTGATATCTTCTTAGAAAGCACAGTTCTTCGCTGTGCTTTTGCCAGCTTAACTCTTTTGATTTTTTTAGTGGGAGGAGGGCTTCCATCGTCATGTGAAGCTGAACCACTAGTCATGAACATACTAGGGATCGACCTTAGCCGTTCCTTGCCACTCAGTGTCGTAAATGGCATATTGGCAAGTTTACGTTTCTCTTCAGCTGATTTAAATGTCTTTTTCAAGGTCATTTTCCTGAACTTTGCCATTTGGGATTGTATGTGCCCTCTACTATGACATTGGGCATCGGCCTTGGCAGACGACGTTGATGGCATGTTATCGTCTATGTCATGACTAGTGGCAGCAGCTTCAGCACTAGGAGGAAGTGGTTCTTGATCTTTCTCTATTTTATTTTTATCGGAGAAAGTTTGGTCCTCCATTTATGTTATATCGATTTGATATATACGTGCGGCTAAACACAGAAAATAATTTTTTTTTGGGTTTGGACTGGAGTGTACTTTGTGGGTTACAGCACCCTTTAACGGTCAAGCCAGCCGGCCCTTTACTTATGACACAGGCGCACGCTTGGCACTACTTTGTTGATGCACGTGCGGCTACTGCGCACACAATTCACAAACACAGAAAATAATTTTTTTTTGGTTTGGACTGGAGTGTACTTTCGGGGGTTACAGCACCCTTTAACGGTCAAGCCAGCCGGCCCTTTACTTATGACACAGGCGCACGCTTGGCACTACTTTGTTGATGCACGTGCGGCTACTGCGCACACAATTCACAAACACAGAAAATAATTTTTTTTTTGGTTTGGACTGGAGTGTACTTTGGGGGTTACAGCACCCTTTAACGGTCAAGCCAGCCGGCCCTTTACTTATGACACAGGCGCACGCTTGGCACTACTTTGTTGATGCACGTGCGGCTACTGCGCACACAATTCACAAACACAGAAAATAATTTTTTTTTTGGTTTGGACTGGAGTGTACTTTCGGGGGTTACAGCACCCTTAACGGTCAAGCCAGCCGGCCCTTTACTTATGACACAGGCGCACGCTTGGCACTACTTTGTTGATGCACGTGCGGCTACTGCGCACACAATTCACAAACACAGAAAATAATTTTTTTTTGGTTTGGACTGGAGTGTACTTTCGGGGGTTACAGCACCCTTTAACGGTCAAGCCAGCCGGCCCTTTACTTATGACACAGGCGCACGCTTGGCACTACTTTGTTGATGCACGTGCGGCTACTGCGCACACAATTCACAAACACAGAAAATAATTTTTTTTTTGGTTTGGACTGGAGTGTACTTTCGGGGGTTACAGCACCCTTAACAGTCAAGCCAGCCGGCCCTTTACTTATGACACAGGCGCACGCTTGGCACTACTTTGTTGAAGCACGTGCGGCTACTGCGCACACAATTCACAAACACAGAAAATAATTTTTTTTTGGTTTGGACTGGAGTGTACTTTCGGGGGTTACAGCACCCTTTAACGGTCAAGCCAGCCGGCCCTTTACTTATGACACAGGCGCACGCTTGGCACTACTTTGTTGATGCACGTGCGGCTACTGCGCACACAATTCACAAACACAGAAAATAATTTTTTTTTTGGTTTGGACTGGAGTGTACTTTGGGGGTTACAGCACCCTTTAACGGTCAAGCCAGCCGGCCCTTTACTTATGACACAGGCGCACGCTTGGCACTACTTTGTTGATGCACGTGCGGCTACTGCGCACACAATTCACAAACACAGAAAATAATTTTTTTTTTGGTTTGGACTGGAGTGTACTTTCGGGGGTTACAGCACCCTTAACGGTCAAGCCAGCCGGCCCTTTACTTATGACACAGGTGCACGCTTGGCACTACTTTGTTGATGCACGTGCGGCTACTGCGCACACAATTCACAAACACAGAAAATAATTTTTTTTTTGGTTTGGACTGGAGTGTACTTTTGGGGGTTACAGCACCCTTAACGGTCAAGCCAGCCGGCCCTTTACTTATGACACAGGCGCACGCTTGGCACTACTTTGTTGATGCACGTGCGGCTACTGCGCACACAATTCACAAACACAGAAAATAATTTTTTTTTGGTTTGGACTGGAGTGTACTTTCGGGGGTTACAGCACCCTTAACGGTCAAGCCAGCCGGCCCTTTACTTATGACACAGGCGCACGCTTGGCACTACTTTGTTGATGCACGTGCGGCTACTGCGCACACAATTCACAAACACAGAAAATAATTTTTTTTTTGGTTTGGACTGGAGTGTACTTTCGGGGGTTACAGCACCCTTAACGGTCAAGCCAGCCGGCCCTTTACTTATGACACAGGTGCACGCTTGGCACTACTTTGTTGATGCACGTGCGGCTACTGCACACACAATTCACAAACACAGAAAATAATTTTTTTTTTGGTTTGGACTGGAGTGTACTTTCGGGGGTTACAGCACCCTTAACGGTCAAGCCAGTCGGCCCTTTACTTATGACACAGGCGCACGCTTGGCACTACTTTGTTGATGCACGTGCGGCTACTGCGCACACAATTCACAAACACAGAAAATAATTTTTTTTTTGGTTTGGACTGGAGTGTACTTTCGGGGGTTACAGCACCCTTAACGGTCAAGCCAGCCGGCCCTTTACTTATGACACAGGCGCACGCTTGGCACTACTTTGTTGATGCACGTGCGGCTACTGCGCACACAATTCACAAACACAGAAAAAAATTTTTTTTTGGTTTGGACTGGAGTGTACTTTCGGGGGTTACAGCACCCTTTAACGGTCAAGCCAGCCGGCCCTTTACTTATGACACAGGCGCACGCTTGGCACTACTTTGTTGATGCACGTGCGGCTACTGCGCACACAATTCACAAACACAGAAAATATATTATTTTTTTAGCACTTGGGGGGAGCACCCCTGATGGACAGAGCACCCCCTGGACAACACTACAGCACTCCTTTAGGACTGGGACACTGCACAGGACTTTGGAGTGGACACAGCCCCTATGGAGAACTGACTGCACAACACAGTCCAGCCAGCCCCTATGGACTTTGAAGTAGTGGACACAGCCCCTATTAACAACAGCAGCACAGCACAACACAGCCAGCCCCTATGGACTTTGAAGTAGTGGACAACAGCAGCACTACACTACACTACACTACACTACACTACACAGCCCTAACTCCCACCCTCCCTCTTCACTGTCCACAGCCGAGTGAGAAAATGGCGCCGACGCGGGTACCTTATATAGGATCCAAAACCCGCGAGACTCGGAAGGCGGGATGATGACGTTTTGCCTCGATTTCAGATCCGAGTCAGGCGGGAAAAGTCGAGCCTGACTCGGATCGGACTCGGATCGGGGGGGCTCGGGGGGGTTCGGATTTCAGAAATCCGAACCCGCTCACCCCTAATTATTAGTGGGGTACTGTGGGAATCAGTACTGTTACTTGTACTTTTCATTATGTTTATTAATGACCTTGCTTAAGACATTAAGCTATGTAAGGTTATTTAAAATGGTGCAGTATAGTAACAGTACCGAACGTTATAGTTAAAAGTGCAAATGGGCAGTTAAATGCAGATAAACTTTAATGTAGATGAATACAGCATCAGTCACATACTGTAGTCTGTGATAAGAACTATGTTATTTAGCCAGTAAGGGAATACAATTGGTATTGACTAGTAGCATGCAGATCCAGACAGTGGCTGCAAAGGTGACAAAATATTGTATGCATAAAAAGAATGATAAATGCATGTGATGCAAACATAGGAGCTGATGCAGAGCTGGTCTTATCGTTCAATACATGTGGAGATAGTAAGATCCCTAGAACCACTTTATGAGATTTTGACCTATATTTATTTAATTATCACCAGTTATTAATACAGTGCGCACATATTCTTCAGCACTTTACAGAGAATATTTGGCTATTCACACCAGTCTCTGCCCCAGTAGACCTTACAATCTATGTTCCCTACCACATGTACACACATACACACTAGGGTTAATTTATTGTTAGTCAATTAATCTACCATATATTGTTTGAATGTGGTAGGAAACTAGAGTACTCAGAGGTAACCCCCTTGGGTTCAGGGGGGGCCACACCACACACCCTGCACCCATACTTTTTAATACTTACCTCTCCAAAGTCCCACATCAGTTGGAGAGGCGCTACACAAAATGACTGGAAAATATCCACTGCGGCCATTTTCCCAGTGTTCTGCACATGTGCAGTAGGGAATTAGGGCTGTAGTGGGAAGTGAACCCAAGATTTCAGTGCTGTGAGGCACCTTTAAAATGCAAACTATCCCATAGAGTGCTATATGCACACAGGTACTTAGATGCCCTCAAGTCTTCAACTCCAAGAAGTAGGGAATTATTATCTCAGGGTATTGTGGAGTATGTGAAGTGGAACACAGTTGGAGGAAGACAAATGAAAGGTATGCACTATATAAATATTAATAAATAAATAATAAGGTGCTCACTGAGCACTGACAGTGATGCTCCAGGGACTGAATACAGTCAGTTAGGATACAGGTGCCAACAGCAATGCACAGCAAGCCCAATAAACATCTGAAGCCAAGGAACGCAGGGCAAAGTCCTATAACAAATCTGAGGTCAGGGCAGGTAGTGGCAAGGCAAAGTACACTAAACAAGCTAATGTTAGGGCAGGCAGCAGGCTAGGTTAGTTTGTAAATAATCTCAGTTCAGGGCAGGCAGACAACAGAAGCAGAATGCTAAGCCATTCCAGGTCACTGCCATGAGAAACTCAAAAGGGATGCAGGTCCGCACACTGGGTCAGAAAAACTATCACCAGCACAGAAGAGAGGAGAGTGAGCCTTTAAAAATCTGTCAAACCAATAGAAGGGATGTTGGAAGAGTAGAGTAAGCCTTAAAAAGTCTGGAGAACCAATAGAAGGGATGCTGGAAGTTTAGCTCCATATTCACATGATAAAGAACTAAACAGAGTTCCCTGAAGAAATATATCAAACATTGATTAGCAACAAGTCCTGAGCCTAAGAAAGCATAAGAAACCTATGATGTGGGGAATACCCAGGTTATCCAGAATTTTATTTTCATGCGTTTCCATGAGGATATCCCTTCAAAGCTTTTTAGACACATACAACAAACAATATATACTTTGTTATCTGCACTAACAGTAGTGTATTGCAAATCTGGGTGTATCTAGAAAATAAAAGCATGGGGATTTTGTTGATATATTGATCAAAACATTTAAGCTTGAAGCCCATCATCAAGGAACCATAATCTGTAAAATAATGTCTACAGTTGTGCAGTCAGGAGAAATATTAGGTGTTTTGAATGTAATTTCTGCATGTTGATATGAAAAACTGAGATACAGTAGGTGGTCTGTTTTAAGATTATTTGAGCCTTGCCTGTAGATGATTAAAATCTGGAGAGCTTGACTGGGATTTTATCTGTTTCAAACTTGGAGGTTTTTATGATCTTTGACCACTATTATGGTATATTTAGATCACTCCAGCCAACTTTTTAACTGCCCACTTGATGGTCATTAAATCTTTGTTTGCACAATGCAATTCATCTCTGCAGAGGCACATTTCAGGGAAATAAAATGATGAAGTTATTTAACTTATGGGTTTACGCAACATAAAATGGCTCCTGCTCCTACATCGAGGCATCCACCTCAATCACAAAGGGTCGATCTAAGTTAGGATGGTATATTACATTTTCTGAGTGTTCCTTTGAGTATTAAATAAGCCTCTTCACAGGTCTATCACAGGTCATAGCAGTGAGAGCTGTGGCTATGATAGAGAATGAGCAGATGAATGTACTCTACAATAATAGTTGGCAAGCTATGGGAAAATAGGGAGAAAAAATGGTGTGGAGTTCCCCATATTTTCCTATAACCAGCCCCATGCTGAACCAGCTGGGGGGCTAAGGCCATAGTAGCGGAACACACAGCATAGGGTCCCCCCACACTCACATTAACCAGTAGCAAAGCCTGCACAGATCATAGTGATCTGTACAGTGCTTCTGTTTGGGGCGAGTTTGTTGTCATTTTTTCACTTCAATTTGCCTTCGGTTTCGAACTAAAAGATCAAATTTGACGTCATTTAGAGCTACAAAAATCAACTGACATAGATATCAATTGAAGCTGAAACCTGATGGATGATAAATAGCCAGTTTTCACCATTTCAGACGATGGATATATCTGTCATTGTCTGTCAGTTTTTGTTTAGAACCAAAACTGACCTTTAGTAAATTTACCCCTTAGTGCAGAAATTATATTTGAGAAACCTCACACTCACACTTTTATAAACTTAATTTTCTCTCAACTTCTCAATAACTATAGATACATGCTCTTGGTAAAGAGGAGTTATAAAATAATATATTGTCCAAATGGACACTGATACATCTACTTAAGAAGTCCCTGAGGCTGTCATTAATTAAATCTTCAATGCCTGACAAAGTAGTGACCCGTATCGATGATAAATGCAGGTTTCCATTAATTGCCTCCACAGATTTGCACATAGGCATTATTTTAGTAAAGATGTATGCACCCTTTTGTCTTGATTAAACACCACTGGTATTAATGAGAGAGGATATGTTCATTTATCTGTCAACTTGTTGAAATCCCTGGAAGACAAATGTTGGGGGCTGGAGGTTTTTCAGAATGCCTCAGTGCCATATACAAGTGTCTCAATCCCCAGTACTTTCTCCACTTTCACCCCTTTTCTCGATTCCTTAACATTTGGCTCCCTCCTATAATTAGTTCCATTCTCTCACTGTCTGGTTCTCTCTTCCATCTGTCCTATCTCTTCTCCAGTTACAGAGCTGCGGCTCCCTGTTAAGTATCATTAATGCTTAAAGGGAATTACAACAGTTCTGCATTTTCTTATTATAGCGGGTCAACTGTATTAGCATATTGACGGAGGCAACTTAAGTCCAATGAGGAACTCAGAGCCATTTAGAACATGGCCCCAACATAGTACAAAAGCATATGCTCCACTCCCCCATCAGAATGTAGGAGGGTTTAGGTGGGGAAGAAACTTCATTTACTGTGATGTTTATTTCTTACATTTAGAGACATGTTACAGTGAGGAACATTTGGTGACTTCTCTGTACAGTAACGCTGTTAGATCTAGTGTTATACAGATATGGGGCCTAAAGCTGGCCACACATCTAAAGATTATCTGTCCAACCAGCCAAATAGTTGATTGGTTGGAATGAAAATCTGGGGAGGTATGAAAACAAATGACAATCAGCAATTTGCTCCCAAACGCTGGAAAATGGACCAAAACTGTTGTTTGAACAAATAGTTTAGATCAAACATTTAACAAACTTGTCTGACCGACCATTTTCATCTGTTTTCTGGCACTTAGGAGCAAATTGCTGATCATCAGTTACTCCCATATGTTACCAGATTTTCATTCCAACCAATCAACAAGTTGGCTGGTTGCATGTAAGTTGGTCTAGTGTGTTGCCAGCTTTAGACTGAGGACCTGATTCAGCTTTGGGAATAGAGTGAGCTATAGCACGTAACTGATCATCTTGGTAAAACCATGCTGCACTGCTGGTAGGGCAGATTTAAAATGTGCAGAGATGTAGATTTGGGAGGAGGGTGTCCAAACTGACATATAAATTGCAATGTAAAAATAAAGCTGTGCAGTATTTGTGGGCTACTTGCAAAAGCAGCCAGTATTTACCCTGCATGCAAAATAAAGGCCCTGAGTTGGATGCAAAGCAGATACAAACATGCTCATGACCGACTGCAGCCAGATTTACTGCCTTATGCTAATGCAAGTGTCTTGCTTATGGTTGCACCACCCACTGTTTTTCCAAAACTGTCCTTATTGCATCAGCATTTACACCAGCCCCATGCCCGGTGCAAAAGATCGGCCAGAAACAAGCATCTCTGCTCCATGAGCACCTCACAAACTAGCACAACAGTCTGGCTGCACACCCTCGACACTTCCATGTTTCTCACACGAGACAGATCTTTTCTGTGAATTCCCAAGGTAGCCACCAAGTTGCAAAACACCCATTTCATGGATGGTGAGCCACGTAGATGCTAGTATCCTCCATCAAGGTGCGGATACATGGTGTGGCACATGAGCAGTCTTCTGATGGTCACAGGAAGCCTACAGAGCCAAATAAGGCTTTTAATATCAACTTACATGTAATACACAATTAGCTCTACATTACATATGCCCATAAATGAGTCTTTGAATTTGCAGCAGTTCCGATAGCAGTTGTGGCTCTGGTTATGTATAGAATTGTCTAGGATTAAAAGTATACCTCCATTTTTTATAGTTATTTAAAGTATAGCTTTGGTAAAGCTGAACAGTTGTGAATATGTATATATATTAAGTCTAGGAAGCATAGAAAAAGGGGGGCGCACAGTTGTGAATGTAAATCAAGAAACTTTATAAAATGCAATAAAAGCATTCTAGGCAATAGAAGACCATTCTCCGACACGGCTGCTGCACTTGCTTCACTGATGGGACTCTGGAACATCACCAATCCCTTGCGTGCATCCCAAGCCTCTTCCCCAGTATACCGGGGACAAAGTTTCACACCGATGTTTCTGCAGTAGCTCCTCCCAGACACGTTTCTTCACTATGGACTTCGTCAGTGGGCATGTCCTAGTGACTCACTGATGTCTTTATATAGCCTTAGTATTTAGAGTCTATTGAAATCTATTTAAATCTTTCAGCATAATCAGGGCCGGATAAAGGGGGGCAACAGGGGTGATTGTCCCTGGGCCCCCACACCTGAAGGGCCCCCACACCCAGCCATCGGGGTTAAAGTGAACCGGAGGAGACGGAACCAGTTCCGCCTCCTCCGGACACCTAACCCCGGTGCCGCACGGAGACACCAGGCGCCTGCTGAGATTGTAACCAGCGGGCGCCCGGCTCCCTCCCCGCAGCGGCAGCCAGAGCCGGAGACTAGAGCTCACTCGTGAACTCCGGCTTTCGGCTCAGGCAGTGAACTATGGGAGAGACGTCATGCGTCTCTCCCATAGTGCAGAGGAGCAGCGCCAGCCGAGCGGATCAGAAGGCAGTGGGAGCGGGGCTTAAGGTAAGTATGATTTTTTTTTCTCTTTAACGCAAGCGGCTTTTCCACTGCTAAGGGGGCCATTACTCAGGGGGGGCATTACTACGGGGGGCATTACTCGGGGGGGTATTACTACTGGGGGCATTACTCAAGGGGACATTACTACAGGGGACATTACTCGGGGAGGACATTACTCGGGGTGGGGTTGGGGGGGCATTACTCAAGGGGGAGATTACTACTGGGGGCATTACTCGAGGGGGACATTACTACAGGGGACATTACTCCGGGGGAGACATTACTACAGGGGACATTACTCGGGGGATGGGGGGGCATTACTACTGGTGTCACTACCACAGGGGGCATTACCTCTTGTGCCACTACCACAGGGGGCACAACTACAGGGGTATTACTACTGAGGGCATTACTATTGGGCACACACAGGGGGCATGACTACTGGGGGCACAACTTCAGGGGTATTACTACTGGGGTATTTATACAGGGGGCATGACTACTGGGGGCACAACTACAGGGGTATTACTACTGGGGTATTTATACAGGGGGCATTACTATTGGGAACACTACTACTGGGGGTATAACTACAGGGGGCATTGCATAGGGGGCACTGCATAAGGGGCAACACTCCTGGGGGCACTACTACTGGGTGCACTGCATAAAGGGCACGTAATAGGGGCCCCCACATGTTTGTTGCCCAGGGGCCCCCACAGACCTTAATCTGAGTATAATTGCTTCATTTCTAATGAATTTGTTACAACAGTGGTTTAACAATATACAGAATAACCGTTTATATGACAACAAACTACATACAATAACTAAAGCTTTTAGCGGCAACATCTCAGTTTCCATACTTTAAGACTTTCTTTAACCATTAAAAAACCTTAATTATATTTAATTGCCAATTTATTTAACTTCCCTGATGTATCCATTTCTCCTGCTGGTAGCAGCATCTATTTAAATTGTATCAAGCTGTCACGTTAAATTATATCAAGCTCTCACGTTACCTCTTTCTATCAACATTTGGTTAGTATTATCAGCAGCATTAGTACAAACATGAATAGAGCATATATATATATATATATATATATATATATATATATATATATACACATTACATTACCTTTACATTATATTCTTATTACTAAAGAAAGGGAGCAGAAAAAAGGAGATAAAATGAATTTCCCACAACTATAAATATATTGATTTTAGAGTGAACCTTCTACTTATATTATAACCTCAGTAAACGGAGTCCTGCCAACAAAGGAATTATTCATTCAACAACAATGCTAGCATTCAGTTCCCTTATTTGCTATATTTCATATGAAAGAGAATTTATTGAATGCTAGCATTATAAAAGAGAAACTATATCACACCGCTCATTTAAACCTGCTGGGATCATAGTATTCAGGCCGTAGATCCAATATATTTCCCTTCTCCCTTACTTTCTTAGAAAATCCCTCCCTCTTTCATCCAATTTTACTTGTTCCAATGCTTTATTTTAAAATCCATTCAAAGATGAATTTAAACCTCCAAAAAAAGCCTTGGGACACTGTGATTATTTACTTTATTCAAAATATTTCTTGTATGTTACAATATTCATATTTTTAATTGGTGTTTAGTTTATCGATATATTTTTTTCCGCACTTACACTCTATCATGTGAAGCAATTAATTAATTCTTCAATAATTCTACTTTTGGTATTAAAACAGAAAAGAAATATGCCCGCGCTCGGTTTTACCTATATCATACATGGTACCAGCAGCATGGCAATATTAATGCCATAAATGTATACAAAACAGAAAAACTTTTTGCTGTCGGCGCTAACAATAATATACTGCAAATTTATGTGTGTGCAGCAAATAAAACAAAGGGGATTTTGTCATGATTTGATCAAAGCATTTAAGCCTGCAGCCTAGCGGCAAGGGACCCCATTTTTCTGCAGGTCCCTAACACTAGCATATATGCCCAGCACATCATTACATTGCAAGTACCAGCATGCAGGGGAGGCTTTCTGGGACCTGTAGTTCCACTGTAAAGATGTTGTTAATTCTAATTTTTACACACTACATACACTATCAACCCAGCACCGACCACCCTAGGGTGGCGGGGATAGCCCCGGGCTATCAGTCTAGGCCAGGGGTGCCCTGGAGAGAGGGACCCCTTTATTGGGGGATCCCCAACTCCCCAGGGATCCCTAGCCTGGGCTGACTAGTGGTCAGGACTGATGCTGCAGCTGGGGGGCCCGGTGAAAGGGCTACCCTAGCTGTGGCATCAGCCCCCCCACCAGAAAGTGTCTGGTGCTGGTTTTAATTATAGTGGGACCCCTACGTAATTTTTCCCAGCTATAATTAAAACCAGGACTGGCCCTGCAGCCTGGTGCTGGTACCTAAATAATGGTGGAACCCTAATTATTTTGTTCCCCGTAATCTTAGGTACCAGGACTGGCTGGCAAGTCCGGGACTGGTTAAGCTTTAGGGGGGGACTCTATGTAATTTTTTTTTACAACATTTAACCTGTTTATTACAGGTCTTAACACAAGCAGCCAGCACATATCTCACTGATCTGTACAGGATGCTAGCTCTGGAGATATTTTCAGAGAGAAAACACTGCAATCTCGGGTGAGTAATCTCATCTTCACTTGCATCTTGATCTGCTTTACCATCAGCCAACTCACTTTCAGTTAAACTCACTTCTTAGTAAATTTGCAAGATGAAAAATGGGAAAATCACCCGAGATTCGGCGATGCAAATCGTGATAAAAAAAAATAAACTCGACCATTCTGGATTCTTAGTAAATTGACCCCTACGTGTCAATGTTCTTCCCCTTATCCCAATAGCTAGTATCTAAAACTAGGTCCAAAAATTCTATTATCTATTCTTGAAATTTAGAGGTAAACCTAAGATTAAAATCATTCACCACTAAATATTTGAAAAAATTAATAGAACTCCTCTTTACTACCTCACCAAACAATAATCACATCATCTATTAATCTCTTGAATATTACTATTTTTTTTTAAAATATGGATTAACAAGTCTATCTTCTATATATTTCTTCTCCCAAACACTAAGATAAAGATTTGCGAAATTTGGCGCAAAAGGGGTCCCCATCGCCGTCTCGCATTTCTGCACTACAAATTGATCTTGGAATTTAAAGTAATTATTTTCTAACACAAACTTTATGCAGTCTCCAATAAATAGTGTTTATTTCTTTGCTAACTTCCACATATGCATCCAAATCTGTAATAACTGAGTCTAATCCTTTCATATGCGTTATAGAAGTATATAACGATTCAATATCAATGGTACCCCATTTATATGTGGACCATTCAAAATTATTAATCATAGACAAAATCTGTGTAGAATCATTAACACATAAAATTAATTAATAGACATGTTTGTTTAAAATAAAATGTCTATAAATTCAGATAGATGTGAAGTAGCTGAATCAATTCCGGACAATATAGGGCAGCCGAGTGGGGTGTCTAATTTGTTTGTAGCTCATCTACTGTACAATGAGCAATTGGCAGTGTTAAACTATAAGTGGATGATAAATGTGATTACGATATTAGCAGGAGTAGAAGAGCATTATAGTCTCCTAAATTGTTAATAAGTGACAGAAAAGTCAAAAAATCATTTTAGGAGTTAAACTATAATTTACCCCACAATACTTTCCAAGATATTTTGAATACAGGTTGGCATTGACCAATACCTGTAATAATTTTTTTTTTATATGTGTTGTATGTCCATATGTGCTGTCAGGAGAAATATTAATTTTATTTGTATTTTCTGATAAAAGCTATGTTTTAATATAAGTACAATAATATAAGTTTTAATGACAGAGTGCCCCAACAAATATAGTCCTTCTTAGTAGTTATCGCTATGTGTGTTCCTAGTAGGAGCAGCTTATATAGACTCTTCTCCATATTCCAATGGCTACAAAGTTCGTATGCCCTTTAGTTAACCAGATTATTCAGGCAGGGTTATATACTTAATGTTGTACAACTGAGTCTTCCTTTCCTGGGGGTATATCCTATTAATGGAACTGCTTGACAGTCAATATGGTATCAAAGCTCCAGCCTGACTCTGGCAGTGGGCACAGCAGCCAATGAGAGTCTGTCTGACTCTCATTGACTGCTGAAACACACACACCACCGCCGGGTAGTATGAGAGCCAGCGGTGGTGTGTGTGTGTTACTGTGTAGTGTGGACTGCACTCACTGTGGTCTGTACTACACTGACTTTACCTGACCTGGACCGCAGCCAGTGGCTCCACCCCACGCCTCAGGTCCGATGTCGCCCAGGACACGAGCCCCGGATGATCCCCTTTCGTAACGCCACTGATAATACCTATAACCATTCACATCTTCTTTGAGGAATATCTAACCTAACTGGTTAACATATGAATTCACCTGCAGAACGTTAGCTGCAGCAGTGGTATGGATAAAGGTAGTATAAGTTAATTCATATTAATAAATTACACTTAGGACAGAACAGTATTGCATTATTCTCCTGAATGAAGGATCTAAATCTAAATCAATAATTTGGACATCCATATGAATACTATATAAGTTATAACATACTTGAAGTCTGGAATATATTTGGGGCGATTGTAGATACACTCCCACAATGTATGTGTGCTTTTAACATGAGGGGCTAATTAAGGGAGAATTGAAGTTACCTCTACATAATAATAATAATAATAATAATAATAATAATAATAATAATAATAATAACTCTTGTTTTAAAATAGACAATTATACAGACCCTATAAATCCAGACCACTGCTCTGTTTCAGTTATTACGATCTGTATGTGGTACCTATACTTTGAGGCCAGGAATGCTAAAATATGCCTATCATAATTGGAGGTTAATTCAGAAGCAATAGAGACCTGTATTAGTGTACCCATATTTCAATATTTGATCCTAAGTTAAAATTATATACTTCATTACAAATAAATCCCAAAGCTGGTTAATCTATGCCTTTAAGCCCTTCTTAGTGTGATTTGTACAAGCCTACCGAATATACCCCCTAGTCTATATCGATTAATAACTAGTAGGACAAACTTAGGGTATTGATATACTAATAGATATTTATGAGATACATCAACTAACACAACACAAATAAACAGAGACATACAGTGAGATAATTAATTTTATTCTCACATCATTTTCACTTTGTATTCTTATCTATGTTTATAAAATATTTTGCTGGTCTTGTTCATAATTTAATTTTTTTATGTATACCTAATAAAGATTAATCTTTTTATGAATATATAAATTACTAATGTGCACCGCACAATAGACAAAATCTTTTTTCCATGTTACATCGTGGTTCTGGGTAATTGTTACCCTTTCAGTGGCAACACACCTGACATAAATACAACTTTAGAAATAAAAATATGCGGTAGTTACCTAATACTGATTCATCTGTGCAGATGTACAGTAGTTATTACTTTTTTTTCTGATAGCTTCTACAGCTCCCCCTCTTCATTTTAGACCATGGTCTCCAGCAGTCTCTGCTCTGAACTTCTTTTCCACTCAGTAATGCTCTTTCTCTAAGCTTAAAGGGGACATAAATCTGCTCTGATCCCCCTACTCAATTTCTGTCCATCTCATGTGTAACAGCTCCCTGCTGTCAGCCACCAGACACCTCCACTCTAGAGAGCATGAGCTTCATCTCTCTACATCAGGTACATGACTCAAGCTCCCTCCTCTTTCATCGATTACCTCAGGCCAACTGCCAACCTTTTTTATCAGTCTCCACGTGCACAGTCTGCAGCAGTGGCTTTAACAGGTTTTAGGCAGCCAGAACCTTCTGGAAGATTCTGTCCCACACCACCAATTATGCATAATTATATATTTTTGATATATATCTGTGGTAAATTATATATAATAAAAATATTTAATCACAAGGCCACCTACACTATTCCTGTCTATGGTTTACCCATTTTTTCTTATAACATTATATATTAAATATTAAACATGAATAATAAATATATAATAATACATATACAATATATCAATTCTAAACACACAGTTCATTTATTATAGACAGATCACCTACAGTATTTGCTGGGTTGATAGCAAATAGAAGCTACACTCTCCTCCTGGTGATCTGGCATACTGATAATTTATTAAATAGCCTAATCACCAACTATTCTGAAACCATCAAAACATTATTTGAACATTAGCACATTTCTCACTTCCTATTGTATTTCCACTCACTCCTCATTCAAACCTACTAGAAAGCCAATTCTGCTCATTAAGTTGGCCAACTAGTGAAGGATTGGATTACAGAGCCCTCTTGCCTTCACTTTGGCAAGGAAGTTATTTTAGGCTTTTATGTCAGAATCTCCTTTTGTCTATTTCAGGGGTGGCTTCTGTTGAATGATTTCACCTCGGCCTTCTACCCTTTTGCTATGCCGTTCCTTTACAAATTGGACTTGGATGGGAGCTTAGAGATGCTGTGTTAATGCATATTTATAAAGTATTTCACTTTGACAAACATTTGGATTATGTTCCTCCTCTAGAGAAACCTTTGATGGTGGCTTGATTTATCTGTCACTCCACCTGGAACAATGTTGGTAGACTGATTGTGTATTGAGTATATTCTGCAGTCTCTCTTTCATTCACTGCTTTGGCATATACATCTCCTCCCTCAATATTACTTATTTTCTTCTGATAACAATATGTACAATAAAGTTGTCGATAGGGGAGTGAATTGGCTTCTTCTCACAGGTACTCCACAGTCACATTTGCTTAGAGTACACTCTTTACTCCTTCCACTACTCTACTCCATCTCCAACACTATACAATAGCTTCAGGAGGCAATCCTTTTTTATGGATGTCCAATGGACAAATACATCTCTTCCAGTATCATAGTTTGTGGATTGGGTCTTATAGGGCGCACAGATGGTGTATCTAACAAAATAGGTGGTACAGTACTTGAAGATAAATATAAATAAGGTTACATGAATAGTTGGATTGTACGTGTTTAATATGTTTTAAATGAGGTAAAATGAGGTAAAAAGGTACACATTTATACGTAAATAATCATAAAAACATGTGTGGGTATATACTGGAAATGTAGATGGCAGCAATATAACAATTGGATGTTCCGTTCGTGTAGTTTCGTTCAATGGTAACTTGTTATGATGTATACCAATTGCCAATAAAAATAATGATCCACGGAGTATAACACAAAGTAATTTGAGAAAAATTGGAAATCTCTTATGATTTGTTATCAAATATATATAGTTCAATTGTTGAAAAAAAATGATATGCAGTTTCCACAGAAAAAGGGGGTTCCTAATGAGTTAAAACCTAGAATGCCATGAAAAGAAAAAAAGAAAAAAAGAAAGAAAAAATTAAAAAATTGTCCTGGGTGCGCGCACCTACTAACTTACTCCGTATTGTTAATCCAGCTGGTAAGGGACAGTGATGAAGCCCGACCGGAAGAACACATTGGACACACCCACCACACATCTATTCAGCATTTGCTCTCACCTCATCACTGAACTAAAGACCATACAAGATACTGCGGAAGCAGAAAGGACAGCCGTGAGGCAAGAGTCTGCATTGACGGGACTGCATTGATGGATGAACCGCCGATACCAATACCCCGCCTTCACAAGCCGCCTGCACTTCTGACATGTTCATCAGCCACTGAACACAGGAACCCACCAGCACAGGAGACACAGTATGAAGATCAACTGCAGCAGCATTATGACGATCGGGTCCTCATCTGACCATTGAAAACATTCCCCTTACCAGCTGGATTAACAATACGGAGTAAGGTAAGAGGTGCGCGCACCCCAGGACAATTTTTTCATTTTTTCTTTTTTTCTTTTCATGGCATTCTAGGTTTTAACTCATTAGGAACCCCCTTTTTCTGTGGAAACTGCATATCATTTTTTTTCATCAATTGAACTATATATATTTGATAACAAATCAAAAGGGATTTCCAATTTTTCTCAAATTACTTTGTGTTATACTCCGTGGATCATTATTTTTATTGGCAATTGGTATACATCATAACGAGTTACCATTGAACGCAACTACATGAACGGAACATCCAAATGTTATATTGCTGCCATCTACATTTCCAGTATATACCCACACATGTTTTTATGATTATTTACGTATAAATGTGTACCTTTTTACCTCATTTTACCTCATTTAAAACATATTAAACACGTACAATCCAACTATTCATGTAACCTTATTTATTTTTATCTTCAAGTATTGTACCACCTATTTTGTTAGATACACCATCTGTGCGCCCTATAAGACCCAATCCACAAACTATGTTTATACCCTAGTGATCTAGAAAGGGATCACAGAGGTCTGTGGCAGCCTTAGAGTTACATCTACCCTACTATTGTTCTTCTTCCACCCTTTTTTACTTTTCTTGCCCCCCCCCTCTGTTTCCCAATACAGTTAAGGAGATAGCGCAGACACACCCCCATTCTTCCAGTATCATGCCTTCTAATGAAGCCATAACCTTTCTTTACATGGAACCACATGACTGTGCCTGCAATTTTAAGGGGAATATAATGTGTCTCCTCCCTGTTGACTTTATTCAAAGAGGGTTGTAGAAAAAAGGGGGGGTTAACCCCCTACTGTTCCTCAGCACACTGAATTGCACCTGCAACAATACATGAAGACTATATGGTGATAGCAATTAAGAGATATTAGTTGCATGCATTTGCAAATCCATGGGAAGCTGCTAGGCCACGTCACAGATTCTCTGTTACTAGCAGTCCATAACACTAAGGGGCTCATGTCCAGGGCACAGGGCACCCCAAAAAATGTCCAGCCCAGGACACCCCCAGGGCATCACATGAAAAAAGGAAGAAGGGTGACAGTGAAGTGTAAAGTATAGATGTGTAAGACTAATTAATAAGTGTTGAAAAAGGGCTAAAATATATGTGAAAAAATTACATGAAAAAAAACAAACATAAAAGGTGATAAGAAAAGTGACTATGTGTATTAAGTGGTGATGCCCTGAAGTGGCCCAGCCAGAGTAGCCTGGGAGCCCTACATCCAAACACTCACCCCAAAGATAATATATTTACCAATTATAAGGCCTCATGATAAAGGAGCATATATATTTTGCCAATAGTAAGGCCTCATGATAACGGGACATAGATAAATGCATCCCAATTGAGAGCCAGCTTACCTGGGAGTCACCCCTGGGAACTCCAACTAGCATTACTAGGACCAGCATGCCCTACTAATGCTGGCTCCTTCATGCATCTCATAACAACAAACAGAAAATGGCAGCTGCTCAAAATCAATCTGGCAGTACTCTTCAGGTGCATGAAAGGGAGGGGTCATACCAAGTAGATAAAAGGGGGGTTTCATAGGCAAACGCAGGGGGGGTTTCCACCTGCTTGGAAACCCCCCTCCCCAGCACACACCATGACCACAATAGAAATAGTAATTTAATAGAATGTTACTAGCGCTGCATATTCTGCTCAGTATCACAAATTAAATGATTAGCACCACCTGTGGATCTTTTAAAATGCGTCAGCTAGTAATAAATACACCTGTGCACCAACTAGGAGATGTGGAAAACATGCACTGTTAGGGGTGCACTGCTATAGACCATCAATAGGGTTAATTATTAATACTGTATAATAATACACTATCCAGTACATAAGGAGACCAATATGTACATATATATGTCCAGGACAGTGCTAGGTTCTTCTGCTGCCCCCCCAGAGTCCCAGACTTGCTCCAATGCTCTGGAATAGTGCCCACATCTGAAGAAAAACATTCAGCTCAGACAGGATGGACCTACTGCCGCATCTGATGACTTACTGTGATCGCTGGTCCTGTATATGCTGGAATTATGACACACAATATACTTTGTATGTAACATAATAAAGCTGGATAAGTGCTAATTATGCCCTCTTCATGGACTGGCTACACTCGCTCTAAAATCAAGCATTTGGAAACCCCCCTCTAGAAATCCTGCGTTTTCCACTGGGTTTAACCCCCTATTGTTACTCAGCACACTGAATTGCACCTGCAACAATACATGAAGACTATAGAAATTCAGAGATATTAGTTTCATGCATTTGCAAATCCATGGGAAGCTGCTAGGCCACGTCACGGCTTCTCTGTTACTAGCAGTGCCTAACACTAAGGGTTCACGTCCGGGGCACAGGACACTCCAAAAAATGTCCAGCCCAGGACCCCCCAGGGCATCACATGAAAAAAGGAAGAAGGGCGACAGTGTAGTGTAAAGTATAGATGTGTAAGACTAATTAATAAGTTTCCTTTATGACCATTGTGTCTAAAGTCCTCAACATTCTCTGATTATTTGTGCTTCTTCGAAAGAGTTTGAACAGCACATCTTGAAACCTCAGTCTGCTTTGAAATACTGTATTTGCCTGGGAAAGACCTTACTGATGCAGTATAACTACCTTGTGTGTTGTTGCTGTGCTCAGTCTTGCCTTGGAGTATGACTTGTGACATGAAAGTGTCTTCCACAAGCTCACCTTTGTAGCAGAGTTTGGCTGTTCCTCACCTAGTTTTAAGCCTCCTACACAGCTATTTATGCTTCAGTTAATGACTGTGTTTCAACCTACATATAAAAATGATGATCATTATCACCTAAAATGGTATTATTGGTTAATCATACACTAGACTATAATCTTACATAATCCCTAACTTTGTGCAAGTGTTCTTAGAGGAATTGATGCTGTTTTGAAGACAAAGGGTGGTCACACCAAATATTGATGTGATATAGATTTCGCTTCTGTTCATGCATTTTACATTTTGTTGATTGATAAAAATAAACTATTAACACTTCTATTTTTGAAAGCATTCTTACTTTGGAGCTTTTTTTCCACACCTGTCTAAAACTTTTGCAAAGTATTGTATGTAAATGTTCCTGGTAGTTTACTGTATGACTGTAGTGCACATCTCTTGACGGCTTTGGCTCCTCCTAAACAGGGGTGTATCTAGGGATCCAAGCGCCCCTGGCAATGTAATGGACTGATGTCCCCCTACCCCCCCTATGCAGTGTCCCCAGTAGTAATCCCTCAGTAGTAATCCCCCCTATGCTGAATTGCCCCCAGTAGTAGTCCCCCCTATGTAGCATTGCCCCCAGTAGTAGTCCCCCTATATAGTGCCCCCAGTAGAAGTCCCCCATATGCAGTGGCCCCAGTACTAGCCCCCCCAATGTTGCATTGCCGCCAGTAGTAGTCCCCACTATAGAGTGCTCACAGTAGTAGACGCCAGTAGTAGTCCCCCCTATGCAGTGCCCCTAGTAGTAGTCCCCCTATGCTGCATTGCCCCCAGTAGTAGCACCCCCAATGCTGCATTGCCCCCAGTAGTAGTCCCTTCTATACAGTGCCCCCAGTAGTAGACCCCAGTAGTATTCCCCCCTATACAGTGCATCCAGTAGTAGTCCCCCCTATGCTGCATTGACCCCAGTAGTGGTCCCCCTATACAGTGCCCCCAGTAGTGGCCACCCCCCCTAAATTGCCCCCAGTAGTGGCCACCTCCCTTAAATTTCCCCCAGTAGTGGCCACTCCCCCTAAATTGGCCCCAGTAGTGACCACCCCTGTACAGTGCTCCCAGTCATGGACACCCACCATAAAGTGACCCCAGTAGTGGCCACCCACTATTTCATTGCCCCCCCCTGCAGTGCCAGGCTTACACACACACAGAAAAAAATATACAATTTACCTGATCCCTGCTCCTGACGGGATCACCGCTGTCCGCTCTGAGTCCCGGCCCGCTCTGCTCCTGCATGGGATAGATGTCATGACGTCTCTCCCATCACATGCTGTGGGGGGAGCCGGACGACGGAGCTTATTAGTGAGCTCCAGCCAGCTCCCTCATCGGACGATGCAGCAGCAAATGAGAGTCTGTCTGACTCCCATTGGCTGGCGGCTGTCTGTTTGTAAACTGTGTAGGGCAGACCGCTCTCACTGCGGTCTGCCCTACAATTGTGGGATTGGGTGACTTGTCCACCCCATGGCTGCTGGTGGCACTGCCGGATGGCGCCCCCCTTTTGGTCGGTGCCCCTGGCGAGTGCCATCCTGGCCAATGGGTAGATACACCCCTGCTCCTAAAGCCCCCTTTAGAATTACTTCTGCAGTTCCCCTTACTCCTTTCAGACCATGGTCTCCAGCACTCACTGCTCCAAACTCATTCTCTCCTCAGTTAAGCTCTCTCTCTCTGCTTAACGGGGGCCAAAATCTGCTCCGATCCCCCTTCTCAATTTCTGGCCATCTCCTGTGTAACAGCTCCTTCCTGTCAGCCACGACACTGCTCCACTCTAGAGAGCATGGGCTCCATCTTTCTAAATCAGGTACATGACTCAGGCCCCCTCGTCTTTCAGTCATTACCTCAGGCCAACTGCAACATATTTTTTTTATTGTCTCCATGTGCACAGTCTGCAGCACTGGCTCTAACTGGTTTTAGGCAGCAGATTCTGGACCACACCACCAATTATGCATAATTATACATATTTAATACATATTTGTGGTACAATAATATTTAATAACAATATTTCATCGACCTACACAATCCCCATCTATGGTTAATTACCATTTTTTTCTTTATATATTAACTATTAAACATGGACAATAAATATATGATAATACTTATATATCAATTCTAAACACACAGGGCCTGATTCAGACCCGCTCGCGAGCGCCGAGCGCTTGCAAGCGGGTCGATGTTGCCCAAGTGCGCATGCGAATAACGACGGCCAATCCGTCGTTATGGGTCTCACACCAAAGGGGGCGTGCTGCCCAGACGGAGGCGTTCCCATGGGAACGCCTACCATCTGGGGCCGGCCCCACTGACATCACTAGTGATGTCAGTGGGAGTGCTTTTGGTTCTGATAGAGCCAAAAGTGCTCCAGGGCTTGCGGCAGCGAGACCCTACCGCAAGGGTCTCGTCGCAAGCCCGATGGTCGCGATGACCAACGCGACCATAATTTTGGCCACTCGCTATAGCTGTGGGTTGTCACCCACAGCTATGCAAGCGGCCAGGAGGCCGCTCCAAAAAGGTGGAGGGACGGCCCTGATTCAGAGCAAGCGCTCTGTCAGAGCATCCGGCTCTGAATCAGGCCCACAGTTCATATAGTCATAACATTTATTACAGTCAGATCACCTATTTGCTGGGTTAACTCTGAAAAGAGGGGTTACACCAGGCAAAGATGCAACTTACCATTAACATAAAACAGCACATAAAATCTATTTCTATATTTTCTTGTTTATGTTTTCAGTTGTATTAGGACTGGATTAGTCTATTGTTTTTCACAAATTTGACCCGTGACCTGTTTTACAGTTAGAAAGCCATAAAGCAACAAACAAAAAGCTTTGAAAATAGCCCATAATCAATCATTTCATGGACTAGCTTTCATGTTGTCTCACATTATCCATTTCATCTAGCATCTTCCACCTGTTTTGTTATAAGCAACCTGTCCTAGCTATACATGTGAGGTCCAACTCACCAATAACATTGAGGACAAGCATTCATTTACATTATTTATTTGTAAGACGCCACAAAACTCAGACAAAGGGTATAACAAAGCATACATAAGACAAATCATACATTAAACAAATTATAAATAAAAACAGATAGTACTGACATTGGTTGCCATGGGCAACACCTCCACTTCTATAAACCCGCACTAGCGGTCAGTGTTGAGAGAATAAAAGATAGTGGGACAATGATTGAAACATTTCAATACGTCCATCTTTCTATAAAACAATAATTATTTTAACATGGTATTGTCTGTATGAGGATAGGAGCTTGAAACCATATGTAATGTACCGTATAGCAAATCTCTAAAAAATGTTATTTATTTTTTAACTCATAACCAGGCACCTGTTTACTGACATTAAATCTAGATAGTGACATTTAACATTTCCTATGTGTTCAAAATATCTCCAAACACTTCTGGTATCACACTAAAAAAAGCAAGTCCAGTCATCACTAGTGAATTATGGTTTAATGAAATCATCAGGTTTTTAAATGTGAGCCAAAACAGACCGCAAAATATTCCACCCATTCCTTAACACTCATTTGGACTTTCACTTCATATGTCTTCCTTTCATCTCTTAAAGTAAATGACTTTCTGTAAAATAATGTAATGTGTCTGATATTAGGTATACTATACTGCGCCAAGATTAAGGAAAGCTTATTGCACTCATCTGATCTCTACACTGAAACATAGCAATGAGGAGAAATTACATTTGGAATATAGACAGCACCTAGGAAACTTGTGGGATTGGAAGAAGCATGGATAACACAAAGTATAGGCAGCTACTATACAAAAATAAGGAATTCAGTTTATGAACTAGAAACTTAGTCGAAAAGTTGCATGTAAGAATGAGAATATGGAATGCCTAAACTATTGTGATTCAGCATTATTAATACAAGGACACTAAATAATCTATATTGTCAAAGATTATTTTACCCACCTAAAGGTTGAGTATATTCTAAATAATTGATACAAATATTTTAGGTTTACCCAATTTTTTTGTAATCATGGTGAAGGAGAAAGATGCTGTTTGTAGGAACACTTTGGGTCCTATTGAGAGATGAATGTTTATGGTAGCTGCAATAGAAATCTCACATCCATAATCCTCCTGCCCTTCCCCGCACATCCCAGTGGCCATGCCCCAGCCAGCTGCAGGGCAGCAACAGTGGAGTTTGTGGTGACACTGGTGAGATGCAGGGGGCAGGAGTGAGAGGCAGGGAATTGTGGTGAGATGCAGGGGGCAGGAGTGAGAGGCAGGGAGTTGTGGTGAGATGCAGGGGCAGGAGTGAGAGGCAGGAAGTTGTGGTGTAATGCAGGGGGCAGGAGTGAGAGGCAGGAAGTTGTGGTGAGATGCAGGGGGCAGGAGTGAGAGGCAGGAAGTTGTGGTGAGATGCAGGGGGTAGGAGTGAGAGGCAGGGAGTTGTGGTGAGATGCAGGGGCAGGAGTGAGAGGCAGGGAGTTGTGGTGAGATGCAGGGGGCAGGAGTGAGAGGCAGGGAGTTGTGGTGAGATGCAGGGGGCAGGAGTGAGAGGCAGGGAGTTGTGATGAGATGCAGGGGGCAGGAGTGGGAAGCAGGGGGTTCTGGTGAGATGCAGGGGGCAGGAGTGGGAAGCAGGGGGTTCTGGTGAGATGCAGGGGGCAGGAGTGAGAGGCAGGGAATTGTGGTGAGATGCAGGGGCAGGAGTGAGAGGCAGGGAATTGTGGTGAGATGCAGGGGGCAGGAGTGAGAGGCAGGGAATTGTGGTGAGATGCAGGGGGCAGGAGTGAGAGGCAGGGAGTTGTGGTGAGATGCAGGGGGCAGGAGTGAGAGGCAGGGAGTTGTGGTGAGATGCAGGGACAGGAGTGAGAGGCAGGGAGTTGTGGTGAGATGCAGGGGGCAGGAGTGAGAGGCAGGGAGTTGTGATGAGATGCAGGGGGCAGGAGTGAGAGGCAGGGAATTGTGGTGAGATGCAGGGAGCAGGAGTGGGAAGCAGGGGGTTCTGGTGAGATGCAGGGGGCAGGAGTGAGAGGCAGTGAATTGTGGTGAGATGCAGGGGCAGAAGTGAGAGGCAGGGAGTTGTGGTGAGATGCAGGGGGCAGGAGTGAGAGGCAGGGAGTTGTGGTGAGATGCAGGGGGCAGTAGTGAGAGGCAGGGAGTTGTGGTGAGATGCAGGGGGCAGGAGTGAGAGGCAGGGAGTTGTGGTGAGATGCAGGGGGCAGGAGTGAGAGGCAGGTAGTTGTGGTGAGATGCAAGGGGCAGGAGTGAGAGGCAGGGAATTGTGGTGAGATGCAGGGGACAGGAGTGGGAAGCAGGGGGTTGTGGTGAGATGCAGGGGGCAGGAGTTAGAGGCAGGGAATTGTGGTGAGATGCAGGGGCAGGAGTGAGAGGCAGGGAATTGTGGTGAGATGCAGGGAGCAGGAGTGAGAGGCAGGGAATTGTGGTGAGATGCAGGGGGCAGGAGTGAGAGGCAGGGAGTTGTGGTGAGATGCAGGGACAGGAGTGAGAGGCAGGGAGTTGTGGTGAGATGCAGGGGGCAGGAGTGAGAGGCAGGGAGTTGTAATGAGATGCAGGGAGCAGGAGTGAGAGGCAGGGAGTTGTGGTGAGATGCAGGGACAGGAGTGAGAGGCAGGGGGTTGTGGTGAGATGCAGGGGGCAGAAGTGAGAGGCAAGGAGTTGTGGTGAGATGCAGGGGGCAGGAGTGAGAGGCAGGGAGTTGTGGTGTAATGCAGGGGGCAGGAGTGAGAGGCAGGGAGTTGTGGTGAGATGCAGGGACAGGAGTGAGAGGCAGGGAGTTGTGATGTAATGCAGGGGGCAGGAGTGAGAGGCAGGGAGTTGTGGTGAGATGCAGGGGGCAGGAGTGAGAGGCAGGGAGTTGTGGTGTAATGCAGGGGGCAGGAGTGAGAGGCAGGGAGTTGTGGTGTAATGCAGGGGGCAGGAGTGAGAGGCAGGGAGTTGTGGTGTAATGCAGGGGACAGGAGTGAGAGGCAGGGAGTTGTGGTGTAATGCAGGGGGCAGGAGTGAGAGGCAGGGAGTTGTGGTGAGATGCAGGGGGCAGGAGTGAGAGGCAGGGAGTTGTGGTGAGATGCAGGGGACTAGTCGCTAGTATTAGATAAGATTGACTTTAGTGGGAGAAATAATATTTATGTATTGTAGTCAGGCCCATTGAGAGCCGCGGCAGGCCTGGGTAATAGGGGGCGTGGCCTAATCACGGGAGGCGTGACCATGCCCCCTTCCCGGGAAAAAAAACGCCCCCCTCGCTGCGTGCTGGCGAGGGGGCGCTCTGAGCCCCCCCAGCCCGGCGCAAAGCCAGGGGGGGGGCAATCAGTGTGATCGCTCCCCCCCACAGGCATAGTAGACTGCTGTGGCTGCTGCTCAGCAGTCACGAGCAGTCTCCCACTGCAGCTCAGCACACGCTGTGTGCTGGGCTGCTGTGAGGGAGGAGGGGTGGCGCCAGACCCGGGCCCCCGCCGGGCCCCTCCGGAAGCCCAGGCCCAGGTAATCTGTACCCGCTTCCCCCCCCTCTCGGCGCCCCTGATTGTAGTTTGTTGAATGCCGAGTTCCATTGTGTTATTACACCACGAGGAAAAGGAGTATTGATCCTAGATTGGACCTAGATAATATTCTGCTACCTTGAGTAATACTTTACCAATCTCTTAAATTAACAGTAAACTCTTTTCAAAAGCCTTTCTGCTGCGCAATTACTATGATTGGAACTGGGACTTCCTTGCCTCTCTGTTGTGGTGTGGGGAAAGGGAAAAACGATGTGCTGCCAGAACAAGAAGAAATTGACTATAAATCAACTAATACTTTCAATAGACTAGTACATAAACTGTATATTTTCTTCACTTAAACGCTCTTTTGAATCTGCAATTTATACTCAATACCTAATGTAAACTGCCTAAATTTGCTCTGTGAGAGGAACAGTATAATGACAAATATCACTCAATGCTTTTTAAATAACTAATGTTACATTAGTGAGAAATAGCAGCTTAGGTGCTAAAAAGTGTAACATTAGTAAAAAAAAATAGCAATGGAAGTGCTAAAAAGTGTTATAATAATTGGAGTTCTAATAAGCGTTGCATTGGTAAGAAGTGACAGTTAAAGTTTTAGATTAGTTCACTCACAATGATGCCCCAAAGCAGTCCAGCCACACTAAACCATTAGTAGAAAAATTTAACAGTTTTTAACACGTTAACTGCTATGTATCACTCACTGGTGGTGTTCTGGGGTGGTTTGGTTGATTTGACCCAAGTTCTTGACTTGAACCTTAGGAATGTTAAGTCACCTTGATGCATTTTTGGCTAAACATGCTAAGAACATTGGGCCTGATTCAGACCCACTCGCGAGCGGCTGTCCACTCGCAAGTGGGTCGATGGTGTGCACTGCGCATGCGCACGATGGAGGGAGCTCTGTCGTGCGCATGCGCGAGACGCGACGAGCGAAGGACTTTCCTTCGCTCGTTGTGTCTGATCAAAGGGGGCGTGCTGTCGATGTTGATTGACAGCATGCCCCCTTTGGTGGGCGTGCCGGGGGCGTGCCTCCCAGACGGGAGCGTTCCCAAGGGAACGCCTACCGTCAGAAGCCGGCCCCACTGACATCACTAGTGATGTCAGTGGGAGTGATTTTGGCTCTGATAGAGCCAAAATCACTCCGGGCCTTGCGGTCGAGAAACTCAACCGCAGGCTTGAAAAGATTATTATAATGGTTCTGATTGTCAGTGTTCTTAGTGGTTAGAGAGTGCACCTGCATTTTCTTATGATACTGCCAATGAAGTCTGTTAAGTATTTATGCTATGCTGTTTTTATGCACTTTGACACTTTGGGGCATATTCAATTAGATGCGAAAAGTCCTGTACATTTTGCATTCTGGACTTTTCTGTGTGGTACCAGAAAGCGCTATAAATTAAGTGTAATAAATACAATAAATATGCCTTAAAAAAAAAAAGTTTTTTTTTTTGTTATAAAAATATCAATATATATATATATATATATATGTATAAATAAAACTACAATATATATAATAAATGTGCAATAAAATGGATCCGCAGGGTGTAATCAGTTAATAGGACACACATGAAATGCACACTAAAAAGATGTTTATAGCCCCTTTTATATGAATGTGGTGATTAACCTCTCGGGTTCTGGAACAATATGTACTGAAAAACTTTCCCTGTTTTACCCTACCGAGTGATCTTCTGTTCATAGTCAGTGCAGCTAGCCGACGTGCTGTTAGTGGTGTTCACTCTGTCCGGTTTTTGGCAAGCGGCTGCACGATCACTCTGCTCCGTCCTGAGCGCTGTAAGTGGATATTCCAGGGGAGTCTCCAAAAGAGAGTAAAATCACTGTTGCTGGGTGCCTTCCTTCACCAACATTTTTCGTTACAATGAGTAACTTTTTCAAGGACTTTTCGCCTACATCGCGGGTTTTCAATGCAAAAAGTATCGCGCGTGGGGGCCACTTTTCGCCATATTCAATTAGAAATCGTCTAAAATGGGAGCAGGCAAAACTGTAACATGCGAATAGTCCTGTCAGATTTAGGGAAATCAGCCAGACACCCCCCAAAAGATGCACTTGCATTGGGGATCACTCTAGATAATCCTAAATAGGCCTGCTGAAGGTATTTGGGGTACTTAAATGCTCTCAATAGCTGCTATTTCGCATATTTGCAGAAGTGGTGAAGAATAGCATTTGCCAGGTTTCTTGCCTAAAAATAAGTAGTCCCAGCAAATTTGGGGTACATGAAAATGGGTGCTAGCATATTTTTAAATTGCTAATGTGTAATTTTAAAAATCGTTAAAAAACCACCTGCCGCAAGCACCTACAAACTTAAAAACACCTGGGGCATACTTGGGGACCCCCCTTGAGTCTATTTCGCTAGTCTTTAAGTTTGTCCCCCAACTTTGAACTTTTTCGCCCCCAAAACGAAAGTACTTTTTGGGTGATCTAAATACTTTTTCAAAACATTTTTTGACGCAGATTACCTTTGGGGGACTGTCCCAAGGGTGCAGGGTGGTTCCCGCAGCTTTGCACTCCAAAACCCCAATTCTGCAATTTTTTTTTACACCTATTCATTTATATTTATAACCATTTTTTCACAATCACATATTTTTACAAGTTTTTTTTCTTTATAGGAGTAATACAAATGAATCATATTTTAGTTAATATTTATTTTAACATCAATTGTTTGCAATAATTGAAAGGAAACACATGACTACACATACTGTATGTTGTAGTAATTTATTAGTATGTTTGACATTATTACACCTTACAGGTATAGTCAGGTGCATAAATATTGGGACATTGACAGAATTTTCATATTTTGGTCTCTATTCACCACCACAATGGCTTTGAAATGAAACAAACAAAATGTGCTTTAACTGCAGACTTTCAGATTTAATTTGAGGGTAATTACATCCAAATCAGGTGAACGGTGTAGGAATTACAACGGTTTCTATATGTGTCTCACACTTTTTAAGGGGCCAAAAGTAATGGGACTATCAACTCAAAAGCTATTTCATGGACAGGTGTAGGCTATTCCCTCATTATTTAATTATCAATTAAGCAGGTAAAAGGTCTGGAGTTGATTCTAGGTGTGACATTTGCATTTGGAATCAGTTGCTGTCGACTCTCAATATGAGATCCAAAGAGCTGTCACTATCAGTGAAGCAAGCCATCATTAGGCTGAAAAATCAAAACAAACCCATCAGAGAGATAGCAAAAACATTAGGTGTGGCCAAATCAACTGTTTGGTACATTCTTAAAAAGAAAGAACGCACTGGAGAGCTCAGCAACACCGAAAGACCTGGAAGACCACGGAAAACAACTGTGGTGGATGACAGAACAATTATTTCCCTGGTGAAGTAAAACCCATTCACAACAGTTGGCCAAATCAAGAACACTCTCCAGGAGGTAGGTGTATATGTGTCAAAGTCAACAATCAAGAGAAGACTTCACAAGAGTGAATATAGAGGGTTCACCACAAGATGTAAACCATTGGTGAGCCTCAAAAACAGAAAGACCAGATTACAGTTTGCCAAACAACATCTAAAAAAGCCATTACAGTTCTGGAACAACATGCATTTCACTTGATGAAGACAAAACTGAAGGGAAAATGCCCCAAGGACAAGCAGGAACTGAAGACATTTGCAGTAGAGGCCTGGCAGAGCATCACCAGGGATGAAACTCAGCGTCTGGTGATGTCTATGCGTTCCAGACTTCAGGCTGTAATTGCCTGCAAAGGATTTGCAACAAAGTATTAAAAAGTGAAAGTTTGATTTAGGATTGTTTAGCTTGTCCCATTACCTTTGGCCCCTTAAATAGTGGCAGGCACATATAGAAACCGTTGTAATTCCTACACCGTTCACCTGATTTGGATGTAATTACCCTCAAATTAAATCTGAAAGTCTGCAGGTAAAGCACATCTTGTTTGTTTCATTTCAAAGCCATTGTGGTGGCGAATAGAGGCCAAAATCTGAAAATTCTGCCAATGTCCCAATATTTATGCACCTGACTGTATATTACCATAAAAAGTGTATTTGTTTAACATATAACTACATGGAGAATATCAATTGAACAGGACACAGTACATCACTCCATAGTGAGCTGTATAATCGAGAATGATGTCGGTTATATATATATATAAATTGTGACATGTAACACATATTTGATTAATTTATGACTATAGCTATAATAGTCAGATGTTTGGGGGGCAATAGGAGTTTATATCACACCATGCAATGTGATTACTTCCACTATAATACTTATTTGTTCTGGGGAAATTTACTTATAAGGTGCCCATTAGCCCTAGCCACTAGCTCTTTCTGTATCATTGTAAACAACACAGGCAACCTATGACTCTATTATTATTGTTGAACTACAAGTTTCAGAGCACCTCTATGTAGTTCCATAGCAGCTGCCCAGTGAGAGGTTAACAGTCTGTGAAAATGTGAGAAAGTTTTCTGCTTAAATTAACCCATAGACAATATTAAAGTTATATTTGTTTCCTGAGAAAGGCACTATCCGACGTTGGTATATCTAACAGTATGTTCTCGGAAGATGAACACATATTTTAAAACAGAATAACCCCAGACATTTTACTCACTTCCGTGTCATGCAGGAGCTTCCCAGGAGAGCACTTTGGCTCAGCAAAGAGATTCCGCAGACTACAGGAACATGTTCTACTCTAATATGTTATTTGTTCAAATCATTAAATCAACATTAGTTGCAATTTATGAAGACAGTCACTTCAAGTTCTTTCAATGGATCAGTTATACTGGGCATAACTACATAGTGGAAATAAAAACGCAAGACAAATTGAGGTTCTGTCCAGTATTAATATTCTTGCTTCTTCTGGCCAGTGCAGATCTCTCCCATTGCAGGTAATGGTTGTAAACTCCACAACTTACATTTTCTATAAATCAATTTGTGCTAATAATTAAAAATGACATTTGTTTAATGTTTCCATGTGTGGGTCCAACTGTCATGCTCACCCATTCTTATTAGAAAGTTAAACAATTAGACAAGATATTGTATGAAAACTAGGAATGTAAACTTAGGAAGAAAATAAAAGAAATTGGTTAAAATATTGAAAGAAGCGTTAGCCTGCTACCCCTGTTATTCTTCTGTGGAGTAAATTTATCAAAGTATGGAGAGAGATAAAGTGGAGAGAGATAAACTATCAATCAATCAGCACCTAAGTGTCATTTTTTAAATACAGCCTGTAAAAAGTCAGAAGCTGATTGGTTGGTACTTTATCTCTCTCCAGGCTTTAATAAATTTTACTCTATGTGCCCTTTCCATAATGATTACCTGATGGAGGAAAAGTCGGTGCTTAACCTACTGTAGACGACGGATGCATACAGTGAAATACTAGTGAGGGTGAATTCCTCTCATTCTCAAGAAATTACATTCAGTTCCAGATTTGGTGATGTTTTTCAAATTTGTCCTTCTAGTCGTCCAATCACTGTGACAAATTCAGTATATACAGTACAGCCTTAATGTCATCTACGGTGAGAAACCCCAAAAACACACACACACACCCAGCAGAATAGACATAAATATCATTATGAAACAGATACATACACAAAGCCGATACCTAAAAATGTAAGTAGTAAGAGAATAAATCAAGAGTTATAATTAAAAAATAGCAGAGGACAAGATTATGATTTAGTGTAATTTCCTATTTACGATTTTGCATGCTGGAGGATTTGGTTTCACACAAATTTAAAACTAGATATATATGGTGTTTATGAAATGTAATGCAAACAATGTAGGGAATTTGCAAAACACATAATAAAATGTCAGTTTTGGTACCGGCATGTGCAAGTCCATCTATATTTCCACAGTAGCACCTATATTTGTAGCACAAAATGGCCGAGTTTGTGAAGCAGAAGTATGTATGGGTCGAAGGGACAAGTTGTGCAAAGTAAGGGTGTTCCCTGCAAAGTACAGACAGGGCCAGATTAAGGGGGGGGGTGACAGGGGTGGTCATCCCTGGGTCCTCTCACACAGATGGGCCCCCACACAGGGTCGATGTGACCCTGCCGAGAACAGGTGCCCAGCAGCACCTGTTCCCGGGTAGAGGCTCTGGAGCCGCGCTGATCGACAGACTGTAGGCAGCAGCACAGTCAGTGCTGCTGCATCAGCTGTCTAATGGAGAGAGAGGGCCAGCTTTACCGTGATCCCTCCAGCCCCCACCGATGCCTCAGCTGGCTGCATTGGGGGTGTAGCCAATATGGAAAGCCCCTCCCCATACCACCGCAAATCACGTCATTAATCGCGGGGGGGTGGAACCTAACAAATTGAGGAGGAGCCGACTGGGTCCTTTTGCAACCTGCTGCTGCTGCTTCAAGTGTAACTGTACTGTTTTAGTGTGTGTATGTATGTACAGTATGTATGTACAGTATGTAAGTATGTGATACTGTGCATACTGTGTATGTATGTGTTAATGTGTATATATGTGTCAATGTGTGGATACTGTTTATGTGTATGTGTGAGTGGTGTCTTTGTGTGGGGTTTTTTGGGGGGAGGGGGTCGGCTCGGCTCTGTGTGGCTTGAAGGGGGCCCCCACAGGTAATGTGCCCTGGGGCCCCCACAAGCCTTAATCCGGCCCTGAGTACAGAGTAAAAATAATATATAGTGAGCTGGGCTTAGCCAATGAGCGGCTCCTCCACGTGGGTCCCAGGCAATGAGCGGCCGCTAATGTTAGCCGCCGCTGATTGGCCGGCGGCATGCGACTGAAGTCTGCTCGTTCCCACGAGCAGACAGTAGCGCAGTGTGACAGCATGCAGTAACATGCTGTTACATTATATCCAGGGCCCATCTTGGATTTCTGCAGAGAACATCGTGGGACAGAAAGGTGAGTATTGGATCTTTTTTTACAGGTAATTCCAATAGGATACTTTACGTTGACAAGTGGACGTGAACATCTGGAAACGCGTGAGTATGTATGTGTATGTATGTATGTAATAAAGCTTTATTTTACAGGTGTGTTGTGTGTTTTTTTAACCATTTCTTTACAGGTGAAGTACAGGTACCAGTGGGCCCTTAATGCCCCGCATGCTGGTATTTGTGGTTCTTCAAGTACCAGCATGCGGGGGAGGCTTGATGGGACCTGTAGTTAAACTGTAAAGACAATGATGATACATCTATTTTTTACACTTCACCTAACACAATCAACCCACCACCCACCACCAAGGAGTGGCGGGGATAGCCCTGAGCTCTCAGCCTAGGCCAGGGGTGCCCTGGAGAGGGTGACCCTTTTATTGGGGGGTTCACCAATTCCCCAGGGATCCCTGGCCTGGGCTGACTAACGGTCAGGGCTGAGGCCCGGGGGCCCGGTGAAATGGCACCCCTGGCTGTGGCATCAGCCCCCCGTTAGAAAGGGTCCAGGGCTGGTTTTAAATATACGGTGGAACTCACGTCATTTTTTTTCTCCGTATATTTAAAACCAGCTCTGTCCCTGCTGCCTTGTGCTGGTTCTTACATTACAGGGGAACCCTACACATTTTTTTCCCTGCATTGTTAAGAACCAGGACAGGCTGGCAAGCCCAGGGCTGGTTAGTGTTTTGGGGGGGACCTCACGTCATTTTTTTTTAGACATTTTTCTAATTTTTACAGGGGAAAACACACAAGCAGCAAGCACATATCTCACTGATATGTGCTGGCTGTTAGCTCGGGAGAGATTTGCAGAGAGAAAACACTGCAATCTCGGGTGATTAATCTCCTGCAAAACGAGTTACTCGATAGAGATATCTCATTCTGCTTCACCATCGGCAAACTCGTTAGCAACAAATCGCCTGTTGGTAGATTTGGTAAAAGAAAAGGGATTAAATCACCCGAATTTGGGCGAATTCCAGCGAGTTAAATCACTTTGAAAATCGGGACCATCTTGAATCTTAGTAAATTTCCCCCCCAGAGTCTTGCATCCCTTTATTAAGGGTTCCTTATCACAAACCTTTTTCCTAATCCCATCTATGTATATAAAAAGGGGATCATGTTGAATAGTACCATACAGAATTTAATACACGCATGTAAAACAAAAAAAGAAAGAAGATATATATCATAAAAATATAAAAAATTACAATATATAAAAAACAACATAAAAAGTTTAAAGCAGTGGGAAACATATAAAAATACACATATAGGAAATGGATGAAGTCCCATACAGAGTGAATAAATATATGAAAAATAAATGTGTAAACATAGAATCAACCCATCAAGAATAGGGATATCCATTGATTCAGATTAAAAAGCATTTTAACTCGAAATCCCCATTTAGTCCCTTGGGCACAAGAGTCCTGCATTTCTAGTCCCTTTAGAATATTATAAATTTGTTCAGCGAGCCTTGTTTTAAGACTCCTATCCGTCTTTCCCACATAAAATAACCCACATGCACACTCCAAGATGTATATTACATTCTTGGAGTGGCATGTGATAAAGTCCCTGATAGGATATTTTTCATTATTTACAATAAAATCAGTGATTTTTCGGTCTTTAGACTTGACAGTTTTGCACATTAGGCAACTAACGGTTAGTTGCTTAATGTTCAAAACGGTCAAGTCTAAAGACTGAAAAATCACAGATTTTTCGGTCTTTAGACTAAATGCATTTTTCGGTCAAGGGACTAAGGAGCTTATTCAGACCCGGTCATTAGCTCTACGAGCTCGCAACCGGGTCGATGTTGCTCCAGTGCGCATGCGCACGATGGAGCTGGCTCCGTCGTGTGCATGCGCGAGACCCGGCTAACGACGGGTGATCCGTCATTAGGGGTCTCGTAGCAGACGGAGCAAGCTGTCGATGTTGAGTGACAGCTCGCTCCGTTTGCTGGGCGGGCTGGGGGCGTGCCCGGCCAAACGGAGGCATTCCTGTTGGAACGTTTGCTGTTTGGGGGCCGCCCACTGACATCATCATTGATGTCAGTGGGGAGCTTCCTGCTCAAACAGAGCAGGAAGCTCACTGGGGCTTAAGGTTGACGAGACCCTACCTTAGGGTCTCGTCACTAGCCCCGATGGTCGCGATGGTATTGACCATCGCAACCATCACCCTTAGCAGTCGTTAGAGCTGTGGGTGTTAATCCACAGCCTAACGACCGACATGGAGGCGGCCGTTCAGGATGCAAGCGGCTGCCCTGTTTCAGAACGACCACTTGCATCCTACGACGGCCTCTGAATGAGGCCCTAAATGCATTTAAAAAAACATCACAACTCAAGAGAATGTCACTTAAAAAATGTTGTGGGTATCCTGCTACTTTTATCGAAACTAGAGATTTAGATAAGCGTCTCTCGCAACTAGAGATGAAATGGATTCACCAATTAAGGACTCTTGTGCCCAAGGGACTAAATGGGGATTTCGAATTAAAATGCTTTTTAATCTGAATCAATGGATATCCCTTTTCTTGATGTTTTGATGCTATGTTTGCACATTTATTTTTCATATATTTATTCACTCTGTATGGGACTTCATCCCTTTCCTATATGTGTATTTTTATTTGGACCCCACTGTTTCAAACTTTTTATGTTGTTCTTTATATATTGTAATTTTTTATGTTTTTATGATATATATCTTCTTTCTTTTTTTGTTTTGCATACGTGTATTAAATTCTGTATGGGACTATTCAACATTATCCCCTTTTTATATACATCGATGGGATGAGGAAAAACCTTTGTGATAAGGAACCCTTAATAAAGGGATGCAAGACTCTAGGACTCTTTAATATGCTGCGCTTTGAACTCTGAACACTGCTGCTTGGTGGAACGCATGAAAATCCACTTTTGGCTTTCATAAGAAGGAGTTGCTGACGACTTCTGGTGACCGTGGAACGCACGTCCATCTTACTTCCGGTTTCTTGTGTGATGCTCTGCAAGTTTGTACAGTGCTGCACCACTAGCACCAGGTTCAGGTGTGTTCAGAATGTTTCAGTGACTAATTTTCCCAATAGCTAAGATAGGACACACCGTGACAGAGAGGCAAACCTGTATTCCCCTTTTGCAGACACAGTGACCAGTCAGAAAGGAAGGTGCAACGCAATTTTATTATTGCAAATAAATGAATTACAATTGATAGGAAATGTATACAATAGACAGAATGAAATCTTGCAGAATTCAATACCAAGCCGATTACTCAACACCTCCCTGTCCTCTACCAGTGACCTCAGTTGGCAAAACAATAGTTATAACCACAAACCAGAGAGAAGGATATACATAAGGCTATTTTGGAACACTTGTACTTATCACTAATGCACATGCAGGTTAGGCTGGTACTTGTAGTTCTCCAGCTGTAACGGCTAACAGTCTATGCAGAGTAAACAGCCCAAGCACAATATTGCACATGCAGGTTAGGCTGGTACTTGTAGTTCTCCAGCTGTAACAGCTAACAGTCTATGCAGAGTAAATGGCCCAAGCACAATATTGCACATGCAGGTTAGGCTGGTACTTGTAGTTCTCCAGCTGTAACGGATAACAGTCTTTGCAGAGTAAATGGCTCAAGCACAATATTACACATGCAGGTTAGGCTGGTACTTGTAGTTCTCCAGCTGTAACGGCTAACAATCTATACAGAGTAAATGGCCCAAGCACAATATTACACAAACATACACATTTCACTTATCAAGGAAGTTTTTGCCAACTGAGGTCACACAGGGTTAAGAGTTTACCAGCTACCGCAAACAATACTAATCCGGTGATGCAGTAATTAAACAGGTGCAGTTGTAGAACTAAACCAGCAAATTACATTTCAATACTACATTAGGCAGAAAACAGCATTTAAGCACATGGATACAATATTTTCACAGAATACTGCATAGATTAAAAATACATTACATCCCTATACATTGCATTACAGAACAATATAACAGACAAAGGCCCTCATTCAGACCCGGACGCAAGTGACCGTTCGTACGTTCGGCGTACGTAAAAAATATTTAAATTCAAGCACACGCTCGTATTTTCGCTCGCAGCCAAACATCCTCCCCAAACTCAGGTGACCCCTCCTCTAACTAACGAGCGTGCCAAATAGCGAGCGTACATCCCCGAAGTGGCTTGAAGGGAACGCACGCACTAGTACTACCCGGAAGTTGGACTGTCAGATTTCGATTAACTGCTCGTTTATTCTGCCTACCTCCCTCAATCGTAACATGCCAATCAATATATAAATTAGCTTAATTGGGTTTTTTTGGTTTTTTTTTTACACAATGCAATAAACTTTATTTATGTCCGTGTTTGTGTTTACCCGCAGAATACGTACGGCTTAAACATTCGCTTTTAATTGTCAAAATACATGTTAGCCCCTATTAAATAATTGTTCTATTTGTTTTTCTACCCGCATATTTCCCGGAGTTCATTTCTTTATGTAAATTTGCTTACGCATGTCACTGCATCAAGCCTATCATAAGTCTCAACAGATTTCTGGCCCTGTCGAACACATGACTCATACACTAACCAATAGAATTGCTCCTGTTAATTTCCCAAATACATTAGCCAATCATAAAATTTGGGTGCACTTTATCAAAAATGATTTTTAGGAAAAACACCATTGCCATCATGAGAGCCTCCGCATTCACCAGGCGCGAGCTGCTGGTGCTTACGGAGGTGATGGATAGGCGGATCACCAGCCAGCCTCCACCCATCACCAACCGCGAGAAGCGTTCCGCATATGCGGAGGTTCAGGCCCGCCTGCGCTGCTTTGGCTCACGCCGCCATATCGGGCAGCTGGAGCGCAGGTGGTCGGACCTGCAACGGCGGACGCCTCGCTTGCTGGCATGCTTTCGCATGCAGATCGCTGAAAGTAAGTTTTATGGATTGTGGTTTTCATGTTTGTCTTTGTGGCCCTAACTGCGTGTGCATGTTTTCCCTGTATTTCATATTTATTCATTCTCCTCATATCTGCATGGTCATGTTTTCCCTGTATTTCATATTTATTCATTCTCCTCATATCTGCATGGCCATGTTTTCCCTGTATTTCATATTTATTCATTCTCCTCATATCTGCATGGCCATGTTTTCCCTGTATTTCATATTTATTCATTCTCCTCATATCTGCATGGCCATGTTTTCCCTGTATTTCATATTTATTCATTCTCCTCATATCTGCATGGCCATGTTTTCCCTGTATTTCATATTTATTCATTCTCCTCATATCTGTTTTTTGGGGGTTTTTTGGGGTGGATTTGAAATTGTTTTTGGGCGCGGATTTGTGTTGAAACTAACCACAATTTGTTTCACATCTTTTAGGGGCCCAGCGAAGACTACGCCGTCAGCGTCTGGCCAGACGTCGATCACGGCCACTCTCCCCAACCTCCAGCCAACACTCCAACTCCAGACCTTCCCCTATTCCCCACTCCTCCCCAGCCTTCCTAGACCCTCAGCCTGAATTTTCGGGCCTCCTTCCCCTCCGTCCCAATTCCCCCTCTCCTCCAACCACCCCTCTTAGAATGACCCCCTCCCCGGAGTCGGTCATTACCCCGCTCCGATCTTTGGGGAATGGACCCACCTCCGAGGAGGACGATGGAGGGCCTTCCGTAGCTGGCGTTGGGTCTTCCGGTATGTTTTTCTTTGCGGTTTTTTATCGTCACAAACTGTTTGTATGTAATCATGGGTGTTTCCATTTTTTGGGTTTTTCGGCTAAACTTTTTGGTTTTTTGGCGATTGCCTTTACCTGGTACTGCTGTTTTCCACATACACATATCACACCTGTCAGAATTTGTACATAGGCCTTGTATTTTTGGCCTACACCATTTTAGTTTGATGAGTTTTAATGCTGTTTTTTTTTTATGTTTTTGGTGGAGTTTGGTTTTGGATTTTTTTTTTATGTGGTTTCACTATTGTTGTATTAATCCCCACACTTTTCTCACCCACAGAGGAACAGAGGCGTCGGGCCGATTTATCCGCCTGTGTGGCCCAGATGCACAACAATATCATCGGGGTGCTGGTGGTTCTTGACCGTATGTCGGTCCTCCTTAGGGAGTAGTTTTTTGTTTTTGGCCCATTATGTAAATAAATTGTTATTTTTGAAGTTACGTTCTGGCTCATTCGTTTTTTCTAAAGCACATATTGTTTACCCTGACATAAGTAGACTGTTCCTGCAAGGATTTCCATTTTTTTACACTAAGAGTGTGTGTTGGATTTTTATGTCAAACAGCCACAAGAAACACCTAACAGTAACAATTTGATTTCCCTTTTTTGGTGTAGTCACAATTAGATATTTCTACATTTTACAGGTTCCTAGTTGGTGTGCAAGCTGCTTAGGCCAATCTTACGAAGCAAAATGATTGTACAGGCTTCCTTTTGGTGTTGGTTTGGACCCTGAAAAAAAAATACATTTTAGCTCAACTGGCATCAGTACTGGATTACCCCTTAGTCAAATGTAACGTGTGTGAACCTGGTTACACTTGCTGGTAACGTTCCAAAAAAGGTACAACATTTCACTCTCAAAACATTTATTATCAACATAACTGAAAAATCAAAGTGGTCACTCACAAACAAAACACACAGTGATAATCTCAAATACAATACATACCAAAAAAACCACATCACAAAACAAAAAATCAAGAACTGGTTGACGAAGGACCATGCCAACATGATTCCACAAATATGGCGTTGCAATAAGGGTTCCAGAATATATCCCCAAAATGTCCACATACAGGTTTTGTAAGGGTAGCAGGAAGTAGTCATCGTTGGAGTGCCAAAGATTATGTGAAAAAACAGAAGATGGAGAAAATAATTAACAAAAAATTAGATGTTCTCAAACAAACCCAAACACATTAGGTATCAACACTGTTTTGTTTCCAATAATTACCTAAAAAATCTGGCCACCACATCATCGCGTATGGCCCCCCCACATACTGACCTCCGACCAACCTCGGGGGGGCCATCCTCAGGTAAGGCATCCTCTGGCTGCATTGGGACACCACTCCTTATGGCGATGTTGTGAAATATCCCACACAGGACCACAATTTTCGAAACCATATCCGGCAAATACATGAGTTCGCCACCAGAGCGGTGGAGGCATCTGAATCGGCCTTTTTAAAAAGGCCGATACAGCGCTCCACCACTTGCCTGGTGGCTGTAAGTGTGGAATTATACTCACTTTGTAGCCCTGGTGTGGGAGCCAAATAAGGAGTGAGCAGCCAGGGCATGCAAGGGTAGCCACTGTCTCCTGTGAAAAAGAATAGTCAACATCAGACTCACTCTGTATGAAGCTTAACATTGTTATGTACTAAAGGTCTCCACTTACCCAGAAGCCACGCATCACCAGCTTGTAGGTTGGTTAATTTGTGCCATATCCCTGATTTCCGGATGACGAAGGAGTCATGTGCACTTCCTGGTAATTTTGCATTCAGGGACAGGATCTGGAGGGAGGCATCACATACCACCATTACATTCAGGGAGTGATAGTGTTTCCAGTTTCTAAATATTGCCTCCAGCCGTGCTGGAGGCTGAAGTGGTATGTGAGTACCATCGACAACCCCTATGATGTGTGGGAAGCCAGCTATTTGGTAAAAATTGGCCTTGGCCACACTAAGGGCACCCATATCCAAAGGCATTTGAATAAAATGATGGAGGTGCTTGAAAAGTGCCTCCATCACTGCCCTCAGGATCCGGGAAAAGGAGGATTGTGAGATGCCCGCCACTATTCCCACCGTTGTTTGGAACAATCCTGAGGCACAGTAATGTAACACCGCCATAAATTGCGTAAGTGGTGGAATTGCTGTTGGACTGTCAATTTGCCGCTCAAGATCACTCTCTATTAATGAGAGTGTCTATGATGATTTTTGGAGGAAGACGGTATCGTCTTAAAACCTCATCATCTGGCATTCCAAAAAGGGTGACATGTGTTCGAAATATCTGGGGCCTTGCACGCCTACGATGCCTACGCCTGGGACGAGATTGAGGTTGGTCGGCTTCCGGGAGCAGGGCCAGAACAATCCGACCCATATCAACCTGAAATGGCAACATTGGAATGTCAGGCTTTTTACACCACCCATTAAAAAAATTTTTTACTTAGCTTGAAAATACCATCCATTGATGCTTACATGCCGGGGTATTGTCATGATATGTTGTAACTGCAAATAATCACAACAAAAATATACATCATTTTATGCTGGCCATGTCATTTTCAAAAATTGAAGCCAAGAAAAAAAATAAAAGGGGACACACACACATTTGGGCAAATAGCAAAATGAGGTTGCGCACACTACGTCAAATTGAGGCCAAATGTAAGCAACCAATGCTCCCGAAAAAACACAAACAATTTTAAGGGATGAATAAACATTTCACAAAGCGCTAATTAGTTCGCAAATACAAGTCATAATAGTAAGTAGTAAAAATGCGCTAATTAGTTCGCAAATACAAGTCACAATAGTAAGTAGTAAAAATGCGCTAATTAGTTCGCAAATACAAGTCACAATAGTAAGTAGTAAAAATGCGCTAATTAGTTCGCAAATACAAGTCACAATAGTAAGTAGTAAAAATGCGCTAATTAGTTCGCAAATACAACTCACAATAGTAAGTAGTAAAAATGCGCTAATTAGTTCGCAAATACAAGTCACAATAGTAAGTAGTAAAAATGCGCTAATTAGTTCGCAAATACAAGTCACAATAGTAAGTAGTAAAAATGCGCTAATTAGTTCGCAAATACAAGTTACAACAACGCCGCGTAAATAAAAATTAAAACAACACAGAGTTTGATTTTGCAGAAACAAACGTTACATGTGTAAGGCCAACCAAAGTTGCGTAAAGACAAACAAGAACATTTCCAAAGCAGTTTAACAAATGAACTTACCAAGAGATAATATATAAGAATCCGGAACAAAATGTCTTTGGGGCAGAGCCAAAATAAAACCTAAGTGAGATGAAATGACAGGAAAAACTTATTAGAAAAATCCACACCAGAATGAGAGACAAATTGACCCAAAGTTAGACTTCCCCAAACTTACCAAAACTGGAAACGAACAAAAAAAATAAAAGGGGAAATAAACGAACGGAAATCCAAAAAAAAAAAAATACAAAAAAAAAACTCCTACACCAGCCAACAATCAACTCCAACCAACGTAACCTCCAACATTCAATAAACGCCACCTCGATTCGAGACGCACCAAGCCATAAATAGTGTTTTGTTTCCCGCACAAATTAAGGAGGGATCATAGCAAAATAAGGACGCATGTATAAATATGTCACGAGACAAAAACACAATTCTGGTGTATTTCTTGTTTGAAGCTCACACATGGCTACAGACCAGGGAAACAATGGACAACAGTCAGGCGGTAAGTATTTCATGCATTTTGACTCAATGATTATTTTGAAACATAATATTGTGCAAGTTGTGAAGTTGACAATTCTCCAAAATTACACACATAGGTGAGGAGGATGACATGGAAGAGGCTGCTGGGCCCAGTATTCCGGGCAAAGCTGCCAAAAAGAAAAGGCAGCCACAATTCACAAGAAAGGAGATGGAGGTTTTGATTCAGAAATGTGTGGACATCCTGCCACAGGCAGACAGGAATATGAGTGCTAGCCAGAAGTGGAGAATGTGGGAAGAGGTAGCCGTGGATGTCAATAGGGTGGGTGATTATGTCCGTCTAGCCCGGGATGTCAAACGGCGGTAAGTAAACACTTGACCACCCTAAAACCAAAAACCAAATCAAATAAAAAGTAATGGTTCCAATTTAACCCACAGATGGCAAGACTTCAAATATCGCCTGAAACAAAAAATGGCCGACAGGGCTAGGCATGCAAGGGGGACAGGTGGAGGTCCCACCCCTGTGTCATTGGAGTTGACTGATTTAGAAGAGCTGGCACAGGGGTGTGTGCAGCCTGTGGAGGTGTTTGGCGTGTCCAACATGGATACGGACATGCCAGACTTTGCGGCTCCTCATGTTGTCCCAGGTAAATGTTGTGATGTCGCCAACTCTGAAATGTTATTGTGCCAATATGTAGATTCTAATGTGAGTCTTTTCTCATTTTTCCAACAGAGACACAGGCGGATGAGTCTGCTCCAGAGGGGAGCCTTGGCCGCAGAATTTCTGCTGGCTCTGCAGGGGAGGAACCAGTACATCCGCCTGAGGACCCTGCAGAAGCCAATCCAGGGCAATCCCCCTCGCAGGCAGTGTCCCTCCTCACAGAACTCAATTTTAAATCGGATTTCCATACGGAGATTCTGCAGAGGATGGACGCCAGTCTGGTATGGGTGGCTGAGGCCCTGGAGCAAAATGCTGCGGCCAACGTGACCATTGGTCAGGCCCTGGCGGAAAATACCAGGGCCAACATCCGCATCGCCACTGCCCTGGAGCAGCTCGTTCGCCAGCACATGGTGGAGCCGACCTCCCTTCCTGCCGGAACATCAGGATCCTCCACCTCTGGCACAACATCAGCCAATCCTCCAAATGTGCCTAGCCCTGTGCCTAGTCCAGAGGCCACAACATCTGCCTCTGGACAGGCCAGCCCGATGACATCCCGGACCCGGTCTGGCGCCCTCCCTCCCCCAGCCAGACGGCCGAAAAAACGGTGACACCATTGGCTACTTTTCCCACACTCCTTCTGTGCTTGCCTCATATTCCTTTCTGCCCAAAACTTCCCTCTCCTTTCTTGTGAATTGTTTTTCATTTTTGAATTTTCGTTTACCCAAAAATTAATGTTTGCACAATTAATAAATATTGTGGAATGAACACTGCCAAAAATGTTTGCGTTAAATATGTGTTGTTTTTTTTTGTGGGATACCAATAAATTTACCACAAATGTACGACTTTGTATTCTGACATTATTGTAAAAATGGGTTACATTTAATCCGGGCACACAAGCCAACAACGTTCAAACTAAAAATTACACATTGAAAAAAAAAGGGCTCGTTAAGGAACGTTTAAAACATTACCTAAGGAGGAAAAATCACCTTGCAAACACAAAATGAGGGACCAAACCTAAACATGATGACATTATTGTTACAATAGTAGAAAAACGAACACATTGCGGCCAAAATACACCCCCACAAATGTACGCTAATTGATTGTGTAATCCAGACATTAGCAGCTCTGATTTCCACCTGCGTTCGGTTTTGTGCTATCCAAAAAAACTGCTTTACAAACACATACCAAGCCAGTTTTCAATCCAACACTAATTGAGTTTCAGACAAGCCATGATTAATCGATGCTACATCGTGGAGTCCCGGGACGGAGGAGAAGGCCATCGCCACTGTGGTTGAGTTATCCAGCCCCTAAGCTGTGCGAGCATTTTGAAGGGAAAGAGGATCATCCAGTGACGTATGAGTTGGTACGAACACATTTGACGTTCGCATTTGTTAATGTATGTACGCCCCAAAAACGCCTCGCCACGCCTGCGTTTTTCCATCTCCACCCCCGTCAACGCCCAAAAACGCCCTGTTCTGTCAATCACATTTGACATGTCACTTCCTGTTTGCTATTTGACGAACGAGACAAAAAAAATCCCCAAATCAGCCACAGTTTTGAACAGAGAGAGAGGGGGTGACCTATCTCTTTCTTCCCCCCCTATGTTCACAAATAAGCTGCTGAGTTATCTGAACCCTCTCCTAACTAAGTGACAGAACCCCTAACTAACTGGGAGCTCCTTTTCTACAGCTGCTCGGAGGAAGCTCACAACTACAAAGGGGAAAACCCTATTAGATAACCTGTGCTCAGGGAAAGATTAAGGGAACCTCTAGAAGGCACTAAGGGAAGAGGGTGAGGGGGTGTCCTGGCTGGGTGATACTATAAAAGGCAAGAGCTGCACTCAGGGGAAAGAGCTAAGCAGAGGGAAGTCTAGTGTTCTTACCCCTGGCTGTGGCTGTTCAGCCCCCACGATATCCAGGGAAACTCCGGGATGCTAGGTACTGCACCGGAGCTCCCAGCTGCAGACCTCCGGCAGGTATTTTACAAGGGGCAACAGGTGCAAAATCTCTTTCCACAGTGGCTCTGTCCGGCAGACCAACAAACACAGCAGCAGGAGGGGTCCTGAAGCACTCTTCCTCCGGGGCTGTCTTTTCTTCTGCCCATGCGGGTGCCAGCAGGGTTTTCGTCACTGACGGGACCTTTTCCTCAGCTGGGGCTTCATCCGTGACGATGGAGTGATGAGATCTCCTTCCCAGACAGCTTCTCTTCTCTCCCAGCATGCGCAGACTTCCACATGCGGCGCTTCCGGTAACAGGCACTTAGGAAGGCAGTCCCGTATTCAGGGGCTTCTTCCAAAGCAGGGTCCACTATGCAAGTCCTGAGGCAAGCTTCCTCCAGGGACTCACATCCAGCATCAGAGCACCTCTCTGGGCAGGTTGGATAGGTAGCCTTCTGGGTTAATGTGAAGTCTGGTGATTGTAATCCAGGGCAAACATAGGGGATACTGCACCCCTATTTTTACAGATCCAAGGGCACTCCACAGCAACTCCTTAAGGACAGAACACCAGGTGCAATATTTGTAATCCAGGGTAACATAGGGGAATACTCTCCCCTATTGTAGGACCAGACTCTGGGCACTCCACAGACAAATCCTCCCTGACTAGGCCTGGGGAGCATATTTTATAAACTCTTACATATTCTCCTCCCTGTCAGTCCGGCATCTATGAGTGGACAGGGGGGACCCCAGCAACAGGCCGCCTACAGGGATCTCTGCCTGGACACCCAGGCTACCAATCAATGGGGCAGGATTTTCCCTCCATAAATGGGTCGCTGACCAAGGGGCACTTTCTATCTCCCTGTCTGCACATGCTCAGTGGGGTTCAGGGAGAGCAGGGTCAGTCAAAGTTCACTATACCTGCCTATGGGGCCAATGGTGCTGTATAAACTTATAAAAAAAAACTGACAGGGGCTTGCAGGGTAACTATATCCCCTAACTAGTTAAAGGGGTAACCCCATAACTATGAGGGTACCACACTTGTGAGGAGTGCACTTGCGTAAAACTCAGGACGATGCCGGTTAGCAGGGATGGAGTTCAGCTGTGATCTTCATTAGGTAGGGTATTTATACAGTGTACTGTGAGCCGTGTAACACACTTCTGATGAAGGACTTTTTATAGTCTGAAACGCATTAAACGTAGGCTCTTTGGACCACACGATATGGGTTCTTATGGCACATAAAGATATCCATAGCTGGGCTGTTACCTATCCTTATTTAGAAATACTTTTTGCAAAGAGCAAAGAGAGAAAGAACAAATATGCCTTTGCAGGGGCACTCTTATACAAAATACACTTAGAAATAAACAATAATGAAATGATTAGTGTAAATAAAACTTAACGTTTAATATAAAACTTTTTTTAAAGAAATTCTACCCAAAGGGTGAAGTACACATTATATAATACACATGTATATCAAGGACAGAAAGTACATCCAATCAGGTTTAAGATATTGATAAATAATCTGCTCCTATCTAGGGTGGAAAAAAATATATTCACCCCTATCACAATTGTATAAAGTAGCGTGATAGATAACAACAAAGCAAATGTATAGGGCAAAAATAGTTTTAATATGTTAGATCTCTGTTCATGATCGACATACTTATAAATAGCAGTCGATCAAGTAAAGAACACACACCGTAATGAAATAAAATACATTAAATTGTAAGGTAACATTCATAATGTCTATTAATAGTACACAACGTCAGGTATAGATTACCTAGGTATATGTAGTCAATAGATAGCAACTTTGAGGTCTATGAGGGGTATTCAATATGAAACGAAAACTTCGCTGTCGAAGTTTACGTTTCATATCGGAGATTTTTCTGGGATAAAGTATCGGGCGCGCCCGCTTTATCCCCGTATTCAATATCAAATCTACGAAAAAGGGAAGGTGCGAAGTGGGATTTGCGTAAAAAAACTAAATTTTCCAGGAAAAAATTGTAGGACCCCCCTAAAGTTATAAAAACATGGGGGATCACTATGTGTACCCCCGTTTTAGCCTGCAAATGAAAGTCGGGGATTTAAATAGCCGCAGCAGGTGTTTTTTTCCCAACATTGAAGAAGTGTTGCAGAAGAGAACTTAGATTATTTTTTTTTTATTTTTTAAGTGGTCCCATCAAATTTGGGGTACATGAAAATGGGTACTAGCATATTTTTATGTCCCTAAAGTAAGTTTTTAAAAATTCTGCAACTATGCACCTGCTGCTAATAGCCTATTCTAGAATACAACTACCGCATACTTGCAGAATAGCCCTGAACCTATTTCCCTATTTTTAAACACTTTTTTCCCATTTTTTTTTTTCACCCCAATTTTTAAATTAATTTTTTGGGGTGTCCCTATTTTTTTTTTTTTTTACACAGTTATTTTTAAAATGTCATTCCCAGGGGTGCAGGCTATTTTTTTTAAGCCTGCACCCCTAAACCCCAATTCTGCACTTTTTTTCGCCACCTATTCAGTGGTGAAAAGTTATCCCCATTTTTTTTCAAAGATTTTTTGAACCTGCGAAAAGTCTTTGAAATTTAATACAGTGTAAAACTAAAACCTGCGATAATGACGTCATAGGTGCGATATTAACGCGAAAACTGAGTTTTCGCTACATATTGAATTCCCTTATATGTCCCTATTTAACAATAGCAAGTGGAAAAATCGGGTTGCCACGGTGACGCGCAGTTTGGGGTTTGATTAGTTGTGGCACAATATACAGGCATCTTTGGAGTTCTATATGAGATACTTTGAGTACTAGATAGTTTGTCTCCATATTCATTTGTTCAGCCCCAATTATGATGTCACCGCCAGTTGCACCGTGATTGGTGCACGTCCAGTTAAATACACTAACCCTCCACAGCACCCACATGTCTTGATAAAGGCCCAGGATTGGGTTGAAACCCGTTGTCACGTTTTTTGGATGCTGTGTATTGTTACCTGAACATCATAGGTAAACTATGCTGCTTTTTTGATACTTTGAACTTTGGCCCTCATTCAGACCCGGACGCAAGTGGCCGTTCGTACGCTTGGCGTACGTACAAACATATGTAAATTCAAGCACTCGCTCGTATTTTCGAACGCAGCTAAACATCCTCCCCAAACTCTACCGACCCCTCCTCTAACTAACGAGCGTGCCAAAAAGCGAGCGTACATCCCCAAAGTGGTTTGAAGGGAATGCACGCACAAGTACAAACCGGAAGTGGGACTGTCAGATTCCGATTCCCTGCTCCTTTATTCTGCCTACCTCCCTCAATCGTATCATGCCAATCAATATATCAATTAGCTTAATTGGTTTTTTGTTTTTTTTTGGACAATGCAATAAACTTTAATCTTGTCCGTGTTTGTGTTTACCCGCAGAATACGTACGGCTTAAACATTCGCTTTTCTTTGTCAAAATACATGTTAGAGCCAATTAAACATTTGTTTTATTTGTTTTTAACCACGCATATTTTCCTGGGTTCATTTCTTTATTTAAATTTGCTTACGCATGTCACTGCATCAAGCCTATCATAACTCTCAAGAGATTTCTGGCCCTGTCGAACACATGACTCATACACTAACCAATAGAATTGGTCCTGTTAATTACCCAAATACATTAGCCAATCAAATTTATTTTCGGGTCTTTATTAAAACTGATTTTTAACAAATACACCATTGCCATCATGAGAGCCTCGGCATTCACCAGGCACGAGCTGCTGGTGTTAACCGAGGTGATGGATAGGCGGATCACCAGCCAGCCTCCACCCATCACAAATAGAGAGAAGCGTTCCGCATATGCGGAGGTACGTGGCCGCCTGCGTTCCTTGGGCTCACGCCGCCAGATCGGCCAGCTGGAGCGCAGGTGGTCCGACCTGCAACGGCGGACGCCCCGCTTGCTGGCATGCTTTCGCATGCAGATCGCGGAAAGTAAGTTTTTTGGACTGTGGTTTTCATGTTTATCTTTGTGTCCCTAACTGCGTGTGCATGTTTTCATGTATGTCCTATTTAGTCCTTGTACTCATATCTGCATGGCCATGTTTTCATGTATGTCCTATTTAGTCCTTGTACTCATATCTGCATGGCCATGTTTTCATGTATGTCCTATTTAGTCCTTGTACTCATATCTGCATGGCCATGTTTTCATGTATGTCCTATTTAGTCCTTGTACTCATATCTGCATGGCCATGTTTTCATGTATGTCCTATTTAGTCATTGTACTCATATCTGCATGGCCATGTTTACATATTTGTGTTGTCATAAATTAGTGTTTAACTAGGTTTTGGTTGAAACTAACCACAATTTGTTTCACATCTTTTAGGGGCACAGCGAAGACTACGGCGTCATCGGCGTCAAAGACGGCGCTCTCGCCCACTCTCCCCAACCCCAAGCCAAACCTCCACACCCCCAAATTCCCGAATTTCCCCCTCCTACCCAGCCTGCACAGACCCTGTGGAGGATGTTTCGGGGCTCCTTCCCCTCCATCCCACTTCCCCCTCTCCTCCAACCACCCCTCTTGTAATGACCCCCTCCCCTGAATCCCAAATCACCCCACCAACCTCGTTGGGGAATGGAGGCACCTCCAAGGAGGACGAGGGAGTGGCTTCTGGAGCGGCCGTTAGTTTGAACGGTATGGTTTTTTTTTAGTTTAGTTTTTTGCTAAAACTGTTTGTATGTAATCATGTGTCTGTGCCTTTTTTTGTGTTGTTTTGGAGAATTTGTTGGAGTTTTCGGTTTGTCTTTACCTGTTACTGCTGATGTCACCATACACATATCACACCTGTCTGAATCTGATTTTTTGACTTTTAAGTTTTGGGGGGACCATTTTTGGGTGCTTGGTATTTTCGGTGTAATTCTGCTTTGGGTCACTTTATTGACATTTTGGGTTAGCTTGGTTTGGCTTGTTTTTTAATGTGGTTTCATTATTGATGTATTAATCCCCACACTTTTCTAAACCACAGAGGAACAGAGGCGTCGGGCAGAATTATCAGGATGTGTGGGACGGATGCGTGCCCACGTCATCGGCCTGCTGGTGGTCCTTGACCATATGTCGGTCCTCCTTCGGAACTAGTTTTTAGGGGTTTTTTTACAAAAGTTTTATACATTAAAAATTTCAACTTAACGTTCTGTCTCATTCCTTCTTTCCAAATCAGAGATTGTTTACACTGACATAAGTAGACTCTTCCAGCAAGGATTTGCAATTATTGTCACTAAGATTGTGTGTGTGTTGTATTTGTTCGGAAAACAGGCACAAGAAACACCTAACAGTAACAATCTGATTGGCCTTTTTTGGTGTTGTACAAATTATATATTACTACATTTTACAGGTTCCTATTTGGGGGGCAACCTGCTTAGGCCGATATTACGAAGCCAACTGATTGTACAGGATTCCTTTGGGTGTTGGTTTGGACCCAGAAAACATTTTAGCTCAACTTGCGTCATTACAGGCTTACCCCTTAGGCAAATTTAACGTGGGTGAACCTGGTTACACTTGCTTGTAATGGGCAAAAAAAGGTACAAAATTACACTCTCAAAACTTTTATTCACAACATAACTAAAATAACAAAGTGTTCACTCACAAACAATACACACAGTGATAATCATAAATACAACCCATACAACAACCTTTTAAAATAATAAAAAAAATTCAAGAACTGGTTGACGTAGGACCATGCCAACATGATTCCACAAATGTGGCGTTGCAATATGGGTTCCATAATATATTACCAAAGTGTCCCCATGAAGGTTTTTTTAGGGTAGCAGGAAGTAGTCATCGTTGGAGTCCCAAAGATTATGAAAACAAACAGAAGATGGAGAAAAAAACAAAAAAAAATTAGATGTTCTCAAACAATCCTTACCACATTGTGTCTAAACACTGTTGTGTTGCCAATAATTACCTAAAATATCTGGCCACCACATCATCGCGTATGGCCCCCCCACATACTGACCTCCGACCAACCACGTGGGGGCCATCCTCAGGTAAGGCATCCTCTGGCTGCATTGGGACACCACTCCTTATGGCGATGTTGTGAAATATCCCACACAGGACCTCAATTTTCGAAACCATATCCGGCAAATACATGAGCTCACCACCAGAGCAGTGGAGGCATCTGAATCGGCCTTTTAAAAGACCGATACAGTGCTCCACCACTTGCCTGGTGGCTGTAAGTGCGGCATTAAAATTACTTTGTGGCCCTGGTGTGGGAGCCAAATAAGGAGTGAGCAGCCAGGGCATGCAAGGGTAGCCACTGTCTCCTGTGAAAAAGAATAGACAACATCAGGATCACTGTGTATCAAGCTTAACATTGTTATGTACTAAAGGTCTCCACCTACCCAGAAGCCACGTATCACCAGCTTGTAGGTTGTTTAATTTGTGCCATATCCATGATTGCCGGATGACGAATGAGTCATGTGCACTTCCTGGTAATTTTGCATTCAGGGACAGGATCTGGAGGGAGGCATCACATACCACCATTACATTCAGGGAGTGATAGTGTTTACGGTTGCGAAATATGGCCTCCAGCCGTGCTGGAGGCTGAAGTGGTATGTGAGTACCATCCACAACCCCTATGATGTGTGGGAAGCCAGCTATTTGGTAAAAATTGGCCATGGCCACACTAAGGGCACCCATATCCAAAGGCATTTTAATAAAATGATGGAGGTGCTTGAAAAGTAGTCCAGACCCTAAGCTGTGCGAGCATTTTGAACGGAAAGAGGATCATCCAGTGACGTATGAGTTGGTACGAACACATTTGACGTTCGCATCTGATAATGTATGTACGCCCCAAAAACGCCTCGCCACGCCTGCGTTTTTCCATCTCCACCCCCGTCAACGCCGAAAAACGCCCTGTTCTGTCAATCACATTTGACATGTCACTTCCTGTACGCTATTTGACGAACGAGACAAAAAAAGCTCGCAATCTGCCGTACGCACATGCGCAGTGTTACACCGACGCATGCGCGGTTACTCAACATCGGAACGCAACGAGCGTACTGCTGTTAACGAACAGCTCTGAATCAGGCCCTTTGTTTTTTATATATATTTTTATCGTTTTTTGTGTGTATGTTTTTAACCCTTGTATGGGATTATGGACCTCATTCAGAGTCGGTCGAAGCGGGCGCACGGTCGTATAGAAAAAGGGGCCGGATATGCAAATGATGCACACGACCAAGGGGTGGATGCGGTCGGATCGCTAAAAATACGCCCACTTCTCGTATGCATAACACGTCATCTCCGGCTACATAAGGATTAATCGCGAGCATTGTATGCCATCGGAACTGGTCGTAGAGCTAAAGGTTGACCTGACCCTCTCTTAAGCCCTACGATCATGTCAGTGTAAAACCTCCCCTGTCACGTGTGCCATGACACTACTTTGTTAATTATGCACTCCCTTAAAACGCCATTCGCATAATGAGGCACGCCTGCGTTCGGATCTCCACACCCCCATTTTCAAGCACCTTCCCATGTTACCATCCACAAACGCCGCAATCTGTCACTCAAACTACCGACCTGGCGGTGTTCAAGGAGAGAGAAATTTCTGATCGTAGCCGCTAGTTTGCGCACGCGCATTGCGAACTGTATGCATGCGCAGATCAGCGAACATCGGCTGCGTACGACCGTGCTTCGACAGACTCTGAATGAAGTCCTATATGTGTGGAAATAAATTCCTTCTTTTAAATATACACTTTTTTCTTGGGAATATTATATATTGAAAATTATTGAATATTTGGTGAACGGCGTAAGTAAAGATACCTTGATGTGAGAGAAAACATCCAGCTAATTGTGAGTGGGGTACGCTTATCCACTTAAAGATTGAAAGTCTTGTGTTTACAAAGAAACCTTTACACATCTGTTTTTCATCACTTAAATGTGAGTGAGGTATGCGGATCCATCTATAAAAAACTGGGTGATGATATAAATGCATGACGGATTGTAGCGCCTATAAAGAAACCTTTACATTTATGTATAGCGGTGTTTCATTGAGAGTGGGGGACGCACATACACACTAACAATAGATCTTGTGGCACCGCGTGAGGTATACTCATCGTATTCATTAAGAAATTACTACACATTGGATCTTCTTTGTTTGTAATTTTTTCATATGATCTACATTGGAATGAACCATCACTGACATAATACTAAGAACAACTTAAGGACATCGGTCGTCAAATAAGGGACGTATTGAGACTTTCAATTTATAATTATTTATTTTATATATACCGATGCAGCGCCATTTATGTTGGGACAGTCTCTGTTGTGTTTTTCTTGAGAATGCACTGTATAGTATTGAAATGGGAGTCCCCCTTAGCTAAAAAAGCCAAATAGCGACCACCGACTTTAGCCTGAAATTATTGATTATGTCTAGAGAAAAGTAGTCTACGTCTGGACTTTTCAAAGAGATACTCCGACCACTCCCTCTGAGTATCCAGCCACAGCTCATGATCAGGTGGCGATTGAGATAGGATATATTGAGACTCCAGCTGTGAGCATAGGAGTTCAAGTCGGGTCTCCTCCCTCCATTTTAATTTCAAAAACATGCTTACTAACATATAAGCCTTAAAGGCATCATATGCTTTAAGCATAATAGTAGGACTCGGATGGGAAAAATTATCTGAATTAAAGTCCTTCCATATTGCAACAAGATCAGAACTAGCTCCCATTATGGACAACCAGAATGGGTGCAATTTCCAGATACTAACTCCTTTATCCTGGGCCACGCAAAAGGTAAGTAATACAGGAGAGTGGTCGGAGATACCTCTGGAAAAATAAGCCACCTCGGATACCATGGACGATATATTAGGGAAATTCAACACTAGGTCTATGCGAGATAACGTATGGAAGGAAGCAGAGTGACATGAATAATGAGTAGTAGATGGAGTCCTGCAACGCCAGACGTCAATCAAGTCTAGTTCAGCAACAAGATTGGCAAACGGAGTTGGAGACGGAGAAGACACGACAGAGTCAACATTCTCCCTTCACCAATCCAAATGACGATCCATGACATTATTAATACATGATACATATGTCCTACCCAAGGTTTTTTAAGTGCCACAACTTTGCTACCATATAAGTGGGTTTCTGACAAACAGATAATTTCAGCATGATACTTCTTTGTGACATAACCAACGAACATTTAATTCAATCATTTAGGCCCCAAATGCTTCAGCCAAGGAGGCGGAATGCACCACCATCAGTAATCACCAGATCTCAGGAACGGCATCAAAAACAGGATAAAAGAATAAAAAGGGGAAAACACAGTGAGATGACTCAATGTGGGCCCAGGCAAACACATAAAATATAGATAGCATATTGTACCATGGGAGGCAGTAGAAATAACAGTACATATACATTGATGACATAAAAAAATAAAAAATAAACATAACAAACAAATTGTCCCAACTCTAACCCACCTTGTATAAGCTACAGAACCTGAGGTATGCCTATTCCCCATACCCTTATCACCCCCCTACCAAACTAAACCCTATGTATTGAGGGTATAGAAAATAAATTCCTATAACTATATCCAGCAGGGAACTCCCTTAAAATATAATTATAGCCGATCCCCTGGTGGAATAAACATTTATAAATCTTAAATCGAAAATATATGATATAGACTGAATTAAGGTACTATACATTGTATGCAATATAGTACAGTATAGGCCAACATAGCATATTGTTCAAGTATAAAATATACATGACAAAATACTAGAGAACAACAAAGAAACTTGCTTAGATTACTACAAAGTAGGGGTATGCACCTGCCACTTTTCGTGTTTTGTGTTTTGGTTTTGGATCTTTCTTCGTGTTTTGTATCTGGATTGGTTTTTGCCAAAACAACTTTTCCGGGTTTTGGTTTTGGATCTGTATTTTTTTGGAAAAAAGCATAAAAACAGCTAAAATCACAGAATTTGGTTTGTTTTTTGTTCCTACGCTATTATTAACCTCAATAACATTCATTTCCACTCATTTCCAGTCCATTCTGAACAGCTCACACCTCACAATATTGTTTTTAGGCCAAAAGGTTGCACCAATGTAGCTGGATGACTATGCTAAGCGACACAAGCGGGCAGTACAAACACGTGGCCCATCTAGGAGTGGCACTGCAGTGGCAGACAGGATGGCAGATTGAAAAACAAGGCCCCAAAGAGAATATAATGCAAAGAAAAAAAAAGAGGTGCAAGATGGAATTGTCCTTGGGCCCTCCCACCGACCCTTATGTTGTATATGAAACAGGACATTCACAGTTTAACAAACCAATCATTTCAGCGACAGAGACTGCCAATTGTGGCTGAAATGATTGGTTTGTTTGGACTAGAGATGAGTGGGTCCGGTTCCCTGAGAACCGGACCCACGAACTTCGGGGATCCGGGGCGATCCAAGGCGCTCCTGGGATCTCTCCTCCTGGCCCGGATCCCTAATCAAGGCAAAACCTTTGCGATCCTCTGTGTCGGAACTCAAGGTTTTGCCTCGAGCAGCCATTTTTAAAAATGCCTTTGCCTTCAATGGGCAAAGCGCTGATTGGCTGATAGAGCCGTCTGTCACGGCTCTCAGCCAATCAGCGTTATGGTGTCCATTTGCATAGATCGTGTACAGATGCATGTAGCACGGACCCAGGAGATCCATGCTACATGCATCTGTGTGATTGACACAGGGCATGGACGGGTCAGTGAGACCCATCTGTGCTGATGTATATTTCAATGACGCAGATGCACGCACGGACCAGGAGATCCGTGCTACTTGCATCTGTGTCATTGACACAGAGTACTGACGGGTCCGTGAGACCCGTCTGTGCTTCCGGGGTAAAATTAAAAAAAAACCTGTGTAAAATGTTTTTTCAAAAATGGCTCCCCCCCTAAAAGAGCAACAAGCCCGGGCTTTAGTGACCCAGTGCTGGGTGTGGTTAAATACAGGGGACAAACAATGTAGGGGTTCCCCGTACTTAAGCACAACCAGCACCGGGCTAGTCAGAACAAGCCCTGGTTGCCAAAATACGGGGGACACATGACGTAGGGGTCCCCTGTATTCTGCACGACCAGCACTGGGCTATGATCCGGTCATGGTTCTAGAAATACAGGGGGAAAAATTAGTAGGGTACCCCTGTATCTTCCAGAACCAGCACCAAACTTTTTCTAGTGGGGGGCTGATGCCACAGCCAGGAGAGCCCTTTCTCCAGGCCCCCAGCCGCAGCATCAGCCCTGACCACTAGTTAGCCCAGGCTGGGGATCTCTGGGGGTCCCCCCCCTCCAGAGCACCCCAGGCCCAGGCTGATAGGTGGGTGGCAGGTTGATAGTGTATGTGTTGTGTAAAAATAAATACTTGTAAAAATTGTCTTTACAAGTAGAACTGCTGGTCCCAGCAAGCCTGTCCCACATGCTGGTACTTGGAGTTCCACCAGCATGCAGGGCATTAAGGGCCCACTGGTACCTGTAGTTCACCTGTAAAGAAATGTTTAAATTAACACAGGACACACACACTGTACACAGTATAAGTTTATTAAACATACATGTACTCACACATGTACACACACACACACATGTACACATACTCACCTATGTATCCCTGTAGCATCGGTCCACTTGTCCGGTAAAGTATCCATAGGGGACCTGTGAAAAAAAACATACTCACCGTTTCCTATGCAAGGTTCTGCCGCTAAGCATTCATTGGCTGATAGAGGTCATCCCCCGTCTCTCAGCCAATGAACGGCTCCCTCCATTGCAGTCAATGGAGATCCGCAGGGATATTAAAGTTTACCCTGTGGTTCCCACCATTGACAAAAGTCCAGGAATGATTATGTTTGTCCATGAAAGATGACGTTTTGACTCTTTTTGAGACCCGATTTTTGGCTGGAAAAATCCAAACTTGGCGGGAAAATCCGAACTAATCCGAACCCGCTCATCTCTACCTGAAATAGAGACTCCTAGATCCCTTTCATCCTCTGTAGTTTCCAATAGAGTACCCTCAATGCTATATTTAGCTTTTGGTTTCTTGAGACCCAAGTGCATAATTTTGTATTTTTTAACCTCAAACTGTAGTTGCCAGGTCTTGACCATTCCTCTAGTCTAGCTAGATCCTCAGTCATTTGTCTTACCCCTCCAGGTGTGTCTGCCCTGTTGCATATTTTCGTGTCATCTGCAAAAAGGCATACTTTCCCTTTAATACCATTTGCAATATCACCAACAAAGATATTAAAAAGCTATTCTATATGTGTATGTGTTAGTATAGTGTGTACAGGGCGGTAACTAGTGTGGCGCGCCCTGTGCCATGGCACAGGGCACCGTGGAGCAGGGGGCACTGTTTGGGCCTGTGAATTTTCCTGTTTATTAGCATTCTCACTTGTAGCTACCTCTTCTTTTATCCCCAGCTTCTCCTGGCCTCCCCTATCTCTTCCCTGGCCTCTCTCCATTTGGTCATGGCCTTTTTTCAAGTGCATTAACTTATGTCCCTGTTTGAAAAATGGGGAAGGGGCGGATCAATGCTCTTTCTGGCACAGGGCACCAAAAAGCCTAGTTACGGCTCTGAGTGTGTATATATGTGTATGTACGTGTTAGTGTGTATATATGTGTATGCAGGGCATACTTGCCAAAAATCAGCTCCGTCCATTTTGGGAGGGAGCTGATTGTCAGCTAACAGCGGGAAGCGTGTCCGGACATTTATGTCACATTAGGGGCGGAGCCAGGGGCAGGGCCATGTGATCGCATCATCGTGGCCCCGCCCCCTCTTTACAATGCTGTTCGCGCTGAATCGCTTCACTGGCCGCCCCGCGGTGGGGTTTCTAGTTAAAGGTCGGGAGGGTTGGTGGCTTCCGGGATGCTTGCCTGCCTTTCCGGGGGCCGGAAGTGGCACCCGATAATTGGGAGGCTCCCGGGCAAATCGGGAGGGTAGGCAAGCCTGATGCAGAAGCATATTTATAATGAGTGCAGGGTGTGTGGTGCACTCGCACACCATGTACCTATACATTTTTCCTCATATTTACTTCTCCGATGTCCCACGGATTAGCACTGCTGAAAACGCCTGGAAAATGGCCACCGCATCGATTTTCCCAGCGATTTGTGCATGCGCAGTAGGAAATCACCGGGAAAATGGCTGCTGCACCATTTTCCTGGTGGTTTCCTACTGTGCATGTGCAAAATGCCGGGAAAGTGGCCACTGCTGAAAATGCCGAGGCCATTTTCCCGGAGTTTTGCGCATGCGCAGTAGGAAATAACCAGGAGAATGGTCGCGACATTGTATCATTGATGTAGCCACAAGATTAACCTCAATTAATCTTGTAGCTACGATGTAGCGGTTCCCACCATAGACTTCTATGGGGATTTCTCACCATAGAAGTCTATGGGACACACAGGCTGGCCGCATTCAGCTAATCAGGGAGCTGCTCCGACGGAGATGCTCCCTGATTGGCTGGCGGCCCCTTCACTGACGGGGCACACGTGTGCCCCAGTCATTTACGCGGAGCAAAGGTATGTGTACACATTAGGGGTGAGCGGGTTCAGATTTCTGAAATCCGAACCCCCCCCAGAGCCCCCCCGATCCGAGGCAGATCCGAGTCAGGCTCGACTTTTCCCGCCTGACTCGGATCTGAAATCGAGGCAAAACGTCATCATCCCGCCTTCCGAGTCTCGCGGGTTTTGGAACCTATATAAGGTACCCGCGTCGGCGCCATTTTCTCACTCGGCTGTGGACAGTGAAGAGGGAGGGTGGGAGTTAGGGCTGGCTGGGCTGTGTAGTGTAGTGTAGTGCAGAGTAGTGTTGTGCTGTGCTGTGCTGCGCTGTGCTGCTGTTGTCCACTACTTCAAAGTCCATAGGGGCTGGCTGTGTTGTGCTGTGCTGCTGTTGTTAATAGGGGCTGTGTCCACTACTTCAAAGTCCATAGGGGCTGGCTGGACTGTGTTTTGCAGTCAGTTCTCCATAGGGGCTGTGTCCACTCCAAAGTCCTGTGCAGTGTCCCAGTCCTAAAGGGGTGCTGTAGTGTTGTCCAGGGGGTGCTCTGTCCATCAGGGGTGCTCCCCCCAAGTGCTAAAAAAATAATATTTTTTGTGTGTTTGTGAATTGTGTGTGCAGTAGCCGCACGTGCATCAACAAAGTAGTGCCAAGCGTGCGCCTGTGTCATAAGTAAAGGGCCGGCTGGCTTGACCGTTAAAGGGTGCTGTAAGCCCCAAAGTACACTCCAGTCCAAACCAAAAAAAAAATTATTTTCTGTGTTTGTGAATTGTGTGCGCAGTAGCCGCACGTGCATCAACAAAGTAGTGCCAAGCGTGCGCCTGTGTCATAAGTAAAGGGCCGGCTGGCTTGACCATTAAAGGGTGCTGTAACCCCCAAAGTACACTCCAGTTCAAACCAAAAAAATAATATTTTTTGTGTGTTTGTGAATTGTGTGCGCAGTAGCCGCACGTGCATCAACAAAGTAGTGCCAAGCGTGCGCCTGTGTCATAAGTAAAGGGCCGGCTGCCTTGACCGTTAAAGGGTGCTGTAACCCCCAAAGTACACTCCAGTCCAAACCAAAAAAAAAATTATTTTCTGTGTTTGTGAATTGTGTGCGCAGTAGCCGCACGTGCATCAACAAAGTAGTGCCAAGCGTGCGCCTGTGTCATAAGTAAAGGGCCGGCTGGCTTGACCGTTAAAGGGTGCTGTAACCCCCAAAGTACACTCCAGTCCAAACAAAAAAAAAAATTATTTTCTGTGTTTGTGAATTGTGTGCACAGTAGCCGCACGTGCATCAACAAAGTAGTGCCAAGCGTGCGCCTGTGTCATAAGTAAAGGGCCGGCTGGCTTGACCGTTAAAGGGTGCTGTAAGCCCCAAAGTACACTCCAGTCCAAACCAAAAAAAAAATTATTTTCTGTGTTTGTGAATTGTGTGCACAGTAGCCGCACGTGCATCAACAAAGTAGTGCCAAGCGTGCGCCTGTGTCATAAGTAAAGGGCCAGCTGGCTTGACCATTAAAGGGTGCTGTAACCCCCAAAGTACACTCCAGTCCAAACCAAAAAAAAATTATTTTCTGTGTTTGTGAATTGTGTGCACAGTAGCCGCACGTGCATCAACAAAGTAGTGCCAAGCGTGCGCCTGTGTCATAAGTAAAGGGCCGGCTGGCTTGACCGTTAAAGGGTGCTGTAAGCCCCAAAGTACACTCCAGTCCAAACCAAAAAAAAAATTATTTTCTGTGTTTGTGAATTGTGTGCGCAGTAGCCGCATGTGCATCAATAAAGGAGCAGCGCCAAGCTTGCGCCTGTGTCCCATAAGTAAAGAGCCGGCTGGCTCATTTCTTAAAGGCTGGTGTAACCCACAAAGTGCACTACTCTCCAGCAAAAATAAAAAAATATTTTCTGTGTTTAGCCGCACGTATATATCAAATCGATATAACATAAATGGAGGACCAAACTTTCTCCGATAAAAATAAAATAGAGAACCACTTCCTCCTAGTGCTGAAGCTGCTGCCACTAGTCATGACATAGATTATAACATGCCATCAACGTGGTCTGCCAAGGCCGATGCCCAATGTCATAATAGAGGGCACATACAATCCCAAATGACAAAGTTCAGGAAAATGACCTTGAAAAAAACATTTATATCAGCTGAAGAGAAACGTAAACTTGCCAATATGCCATTTACGACACGGAGTGGCAAGGAACGGCTAAGGTCGATCCCTAGTATGTTCATGACTAGTGGTTCAGCTTCACATGACGATGGAAGCCCTCCTCCCACTGAAAAAATCAAAAGAGTTAAGCTGGCAAAAGCACAGCGAAGAACTGTGCTTTCTAAGAAGATATCACAAATCCCCAAGGAGAGTCCAAGTGTGGTGGTGGTTGCGATGCCTGACCTTCCCAGCACTGGTGGCTCTTTCCACCATTTGCACGCCCCCTGCAAGTGCTGAAAGGAGCACTCACAGTCCACTTGCTGATATGCAAATTGAAGATGTCACTGTTGAAGTACAACAGGATGAGGATACTGGTGTAGCTGGCGCTGAGGAGGAAGTTGGCGAGGAGGATTCTAATGGTGATGTGGTTTGTTTAAATCAGGCTCCGGGGGAGACAGTTGTTGTCCGTTGGGATGAAAAAGCCCATCACGGTCATGCCTGGGCAGAAGACCAAACATTCCACCTCTTTGGTCTGGCAATATTTCTATCCAAATCCGGACAACAACTGTTTTGCCATATGTACCTTATGTAAAGGTGGAATAAGTAGGGGTAGGGACATTAAACACCTAGGAACATCCTCCCTTATACGGCACCTGCAGCGCGTTCATAATAAGTTACTGTCAAGTTCAGAAACTTTGGCTAAGACCATAAGCAGTCCAGGGACACCTAAATCCCGTTGTCCTGTTGTATCCAAGCGCCTGCAAACCACACCGTCAACTCCCTCCTCGTCAATTTCCTCCTTAGTCAGGATCGGAAGTAGTCCTGCAGGCCATGTCACTGGCATGACTGACTCTCCTATCCGGGATTCCTCCGGAGGATCCTGCATTGCTACGCCTCCTGCTGCCGCTGCTGCTGTTGCTGCTGCTGGGAGTCGTTCATCATCCCAGAGAGGAAGTAGGAACACTACTACTTTTACTAAACAATTGACCCTCCAACAGTCCTTAGCGAGGAGGATGAAGTACGACAGCAGTCATACTGAAGCAAAACGTATAACTGAGGCCTTGACTGCTATGTTGGTGTTAGACGTGCGTCCGGTATCCGCCATTAGTGCAGTGGGATTTAGACAATTGCTGGAGGTAGTGTGTCCCCGGTTCCAAATCCCGTCTAGATTCCACTTCACTAGGCAGGCGATACAGAGACTGTACAGAAACGTCAGAAAAAGTGTCCTCAGTGTCCTGAAAAATGCCGTTGTACCCAATGTCCACTTAACCACTGACATGTGGACAAGTGGAACAGGGCAGACTAAGGACTATATGACTGTGACAGCCCACTGGGTAGATGTATCACCTTACGCAGCAACAGCAGCAGCGTCACCAGTCGCAGCATCTCAGAAACGCCAGCTCGTTCCAAGGCAGGCTACGCTGTGTATCACCGGTTTCAGTAAGAGGCACACCGCCGACAACCTCTTAGAGAAACTGAGGGAAATCATCGCCCAGTGGCTTACCCCACTTAGACTCTCCTGGGGATTTGTGATATCTGACAACGCCACCAATATTGTGCGGGCATTACATATGGGCAAATTCCAGCACGTCCCATGTTTTGCTCACACAATAAACTTGGTGGTGCAACATTTTCTGAAAAGCGACAGGGGCGTGCAGGAGACGCTTTGGGTGGCCCGAAAAATTTCAGGCCACTTTCGCCATTCAGCAACTGCATGCCGAAGACTGGAGCGCCAGCAAACACTCTTGAACCTGCCCCGCCATCACCTGAAGCAAGAGGTTGTGACGCGGTGGAACTCAACCCTCTATATGCTTCAGAGGATGGAGGAGCAGGAAAAGGCCATTCAAGCCTATACATCCACCTATGACATAGGCAAAGGAGGGGGTATGCACCTGACTCAAGCGCAGTGGAGAATGATTTCCGTGTTGTGCAAGGTTCTCCAGCCCTTCGAACTTGCCACACGTGAAGTCAGTTCAGACACTGCCAGCTTGAGTCAGGTCATTCCCCTCATCAGGCTTTTGCAGAAGCAGCTGGAGAAAGTGAAGGAGGAGCTAAGACGGAGCGATTCCGCTCGGCATGTGGGACTTGTGGATGAAGCCCTTCATTCGCTTTGCCAGGATTCCAGGGTGGTCAATCTGTTGAAATCAGACCACTACATTTTGGCCACCGTGCTCGATCCTAGGTTTAAAGCCTATGTGGTGTCTCTCTTTCCGGTCGACACAAGCCTGCAGAGGTGCAAAGACCTGCTGGTGAACACACTGTCAGCTGAAGCGGAACGTGACACGTCAACAGCTCCTTCTTCATTTTCTCCCGCAACTGGGGCTGCCAGGAAAAAACTTAGGTATCCTAAGCAACCCACTGGCGGTGATGCAGGGCAGGCAGGACCAAGTTTGGACATCTGGTCCGGACTGAAGGACCTGGCAACAATTTCTGACATGTCTACTGTCACTGCATATGATACTGTCACCATTGACAGAATGGTGGAGGATTACATCGGTGACAGCATCCAAGTAGGCATGTCAGACAGTCCATACCTGTACTGGCAGGAAAAAGAGGCAATTTGGAGGCCCCTGTACAAACTGGCTCTATTTTACCTGAGTTGCCCCCCCTCCAGTGTTTGGTGCAGCCGGGAACCTTGTCAGCGAAAGGCGTAGGAGGTTGCTTCCACAGAATGTGGAGAAGATGATGTTCATCAAAATGAATTATCAGCTCTTCCAGGGAGACCAGCCTCCAGAACGTACAGAGGGACCTGTGGTGGTGGATTCAAGTGGAGACGAGTTAATACTTTGTGAGGATAAGGATGTACACACTGAAGAGGGTGAGGAATCGGTGGATGAGGAGGATGAGGATGACATTTTGCCTCCGTAGAGCCAGTTTGTGCAGGGACACATTAATTGCCAGCTTGTTTTGTGGGGGCCCAAACGAACCAATCATTTCAGCCACAGTTGTGTGGCAGACCCTGGCGCTGAAATGATTGGTTTGTTAAAGTGTGCATGTCCTGTTTATACAACATAAGGGTGGGTGGGAGGGCCCAAGGACAATTCCATCTTGCACCTCTTTTTTTTCTTTGCATTATGTACAGTTTGGGGCCTAGTTTTTCAAACTGCCATCCTGTCTGCCACTGCAGTATCACGCCTAGATGGGTCATGTGTTTGTGCCGCCCACTCATGTCGCTTAGCATAGTCATCCAGCTACCTCGGTGCAACCTTTTGGGCATAAAAACACTATTGTGAGGTGTGAGGTGTTCAGAATAGACTGGAAATGAGTGGAAATTAAGGTTATTGAGGTTAATAATAGCATAGGAGCAGAAAAACCTACAAATTCTGTGATTTTAGCTGTTTTTATGCTTTTTTTAAAAAAAATACAGATCCAAAACACAAAACCCAGAACCCAAAACACGGAAGGGTGGTTTTGGCAAAACCAATCCAGATCCAAAACACGAAGAAAGATCCAGATCCAAAACCAAAACACAAGGGCCCTCATTCAGAGCCGTACGCTCTGAGCAGAGCGCACGCTCTGAATGAGGGCCAGCCTCCATGAAAATGGAGCGTCCTCCTGGCCGCTCGTATAGCTGTGGGTCACCACCCACAGGCTATACGAGCGTGCAGTTTGTTGGCCGCGATGGTCTTGACCATCGCGACCATCGAAACTGCGAGCCGGAGCCTGCGGTTGAGGTTTTCAACCGCAAGCTCCGGAGTGATTTTGGCTCTATCAGAGCCAAAATCACTCCCACTGACATCACTAGTGATGTCAGTGAGCCGGCTTCTGACGGGAGGCGTTCCCATGGGAACGCCCCAGTCAGGGAGGCACGCCCCCGGCACGCCTACCAAAGGGGGCATGCTGTCAATCAACATCGACAGCATGCCCCCTTTGATCAGACACAATGAGCGAAGGACTTTCCTTCGCTCATCGCGTCTGGCGCATGCGCACGACGGAGCTCCCTCCGTCTGGCGCATGCGCACGACGGAGCTCCCTCCATCGTGCGCATGCTCAGTCCAGAACATCGACCCACTTGCGAGCGGACAGCCGCTCGCGAGTGGGTCTGAATCAGGCCCAAAACACGAAAAGTGGCCGGTGCACACCCCTAGTACACACATACCTTTGCTCAGTCCGGCAGGGATCGGGTTTTTTGCGTTTTTTTATTTTAACCCCTGGATTGCCTACTTGGAGCAGTGGACGTGATCGACGCATAGGAGAGGTGAGTATGGATTTTTTTTTCAGGTACACCCCTATGGATTACTTCGTATACTAGGTGAGTATGTGTGAGTGTGAGTGTGAGTGTGCATGTATGTTTTAATAAAATTTTACATTCACGGTGTATTTTTGTTTATTTACGTATTTTTTTAGTTGTAGAACTACAAGTGCCAGCGGGCCCGTCATGCCCCGCATGCTGGTACTTGTGGTTCTACAACTAAAGACAGTATGGAAACTTTATTTTTACACTTTACACTAACACTATCAACCGGCAGCCAAGGGCATAAGGTGCCGGGGATAGCCCCGGGCTATCAGTCTAGGCCTGGGGTGCCCTGGAGAGGGGTACCCCTTTATTGGGGGGTGCCCAACTCCCCAGGAATCTCCAGCCTGGACTGACTAGCGGTCAGGGATAATGCTTTGGCCGGGGAAACCGGTGAAAGGTTTTCCCTGGCTGTGGCATTATCCCCCCGCTAGAAAGAGTTCGGTGCTGGTTCTGGAATTTTCAGGGGACCCCTTCTCGTTTTGTCCCCTGATTTTCCAGAACCAGGACCAGCTCAACAAAGCCTTGTGCTGGTTCTTAATATACAGGGGTCCCCTACGCATTTTGGCCCCTGTATTTTTAGAACCAGAACTGGCTTTATAAAGCCCGGGGCTGGTTATGCTTTTGGGGAGGGGGTGCACGTTTTTTTTTTTTAAAACACACACAGAAGCCATCACGGATCTCACTGATCTGTGATGACTTCTCTAAAACTCGCACCTTTTAATGCTACTCGCATTAAAAGGTGTCAGTTTACATAGTCCTAAACTCGCCTAAACTCGCAAATGCAGTAGCCTTGAGCTGAAAAGTTTGCAGGCTATTGAATTTGCGAGTTTCAGTACAAACTCACACTTTTTAAAAGTGCGAGTTTGTACTATTACTAAAACTGACACCCTATTACATTTGGCCCTATATCAGGGTTATACACTCCAGATCTGGCCAGGAGCCTCTCGAAAATAATGTTGGCAGAGCTAGATTTACAATAAAGGCAGATAGCAAATCATTTATTAATTTGATGGTTTTTGGAATTATTATAGTAGTCACACAGTGGTGCTGCACAGCGACTGCTGTCCTTATTCCACTGCGATATAAGCAGTGTGACTCCGCAGCTGTCATTTGTGGAAAAAGTTAAACAAAAATTAATAAGTTACGTTTATTTTTGTATTTATACAACCTGTGTGCATTGTTCCCCAGTGCGTTTTGTTCACGTACATATATGCGCTGTGAATGCACACAGTATAAGTTAGCTGCGCATTTAAAAATGATGAAACCATTTTGTTTCTTAATTCACGTTTGTGGTATGTCCCTCAGTGCGTTTTGTTCATGTACATGTAATTGCTGTCACTGCATGCAGTGTCAACTGAGCTGCGCATTTTGGCCTTTATTTACGAGTGGTGATTCTGTAACTGCTGTCAGTGAGGCATCTTCTTCTGTCTCTCATGATAACAATGCAAGGCCTTCTCATTCATGGCCTGATTCGCTACAACTGCGATTATGCACGCAATCGGCCAATTATTGCGTTCTGCGCATGCGTATGCATCACAGTGCACATGCATGAACTAGCTATTGCAATTGGGAGTGCTATCGCAGAGGCTATGCAGACCTCTCGCAGATTGATTGACAGGAAAAGCACCGTTTGTGGGTGGTGATGGCGGGGTGGTCGGGGAAACACAGGTGTGCCAGTGCGTTTGCACGCCTGTTGCTGGGGCGTGCATAAATTAGCCACTGCCATGCCATATGCAGTCTGAGGTCTCATAGCGTGTGTGGTTATTAGCAATTTCTGAGTAAGGTCAGGGCTTGTGCAAGTGTGAGTGAGGCTGTGATGGAACTCGATTGTGCCGATGGTTTCGCTATTCTGCTAAGTATTATAGATGTGTGCAATGTAAAGTGGGTGTGCTTATGTAGTGCTGAGTTTGTATTGCGACCGCAATGGATTACCATACTATCGCAGTTGAACTGCGTGCGTACACAATATTGCATATCATAATTAGGGGTGAGCGGGTTCGGATTTCTGAAATCCGAACCCCCCCGAGCCCCCCCGATCCGAGTCCGATCCGAGTCAGGCTCGACTTTTCCCGCCTGACTCGGATCTGAAATCGAGGCAAAACGTCATCATCCCGCCTTCCGAGTCTCGCGGGTTTTGGATCCTATATAAGGTACCCGCGTTGGCGCCATTTTCTCACTCGGCTGTGGACAGTGAAGAGGGAGGGTGGGAGTTAGGGCTGGCTGGGCTGTGTAGTGTAGTGTAGTGTAGTGCTGCTGCTGTTGTCCACTACTTCAAAGTCCATAGGGGCTGGCTGTGTTGTGCTGTGCTGCTGTTGTTAATAGGGGCTGTGTCCACTACTTCAAAGTCCATAGGGGCTGGCTGGACTGTGTTGTGCAGTCAGTTCTCCATAGGGGCTGTGTCCACTCCAAAGTCCTGTGCAGTGTCCCAGTCCTAAAGGGGTGCTGTAGTGTTGTCCAGGGGGTGCTCTGTCCATCAGGGGTGCTCCCCCCAAGTGCTAAAAAAATATTATATTTTCTGTGTTTGTGAATTGTGTGCGCAGTAGCCGCACGTGCATCAACAAAGTAGTGCCAAGCGTGCGCCTGTGTCATAAGTAAAGGGCCGGCTGGCTTGACCGTTAAAGGGTGCTGTAACCCCCAAAGTACACTCCAGTCCAAACCCAAAAAAAATTATTTTCTGTGTTTGTGAATTGTGTGCGCAGTAGCCGCACGTGCATCAACAAAGTAGTGCCAAGCGTGCGCCTGTGTCATAAGTAAAGGGCCGGCTGGCTTGACCGTTAAAGGGTGCTGTAACCCCCAAAGTACACTCCAGTCCAAACCAAAAAAAAAATTATTTTCTGTGTTTGCGAATTGTGTGCGCAGTAGCCGCACGTGCATCAACAAAGTAGTGCCAAGCGTGCGCCTGTGTCATCAGTAAAGGGCCGGCTGGCTTGACCATTAAAGGGTGCTGTAACCCCCAAAGTACACTCCAGTCCAACCAAAAAAAAATATTTTCTGTGTTTGTGAATTGTGTGCGCAGTAGCCGCACGTGCATCAACAAAGTAGTGCCAAGCGTGCGCCTGTGTCATAAGTAAAGGGCCGGCTGGCTTGACCGTTAAAGGGTGCTGTAACCCCCAAAGTACACTCCAGTCCAAACCAAAAAAATATATATTTTCTGTGTTTGTGAATTGTGTGCGCAGTAGCCGCATGTGCATCAACAAAGTAGTGCCAAGCGTGCGCCTGTGTCATAAGTAAAGGGCCGGCTGGCTTGACCGTTAAAGGGTGCTGTAACCCCCCAAGGTACACTCCAAACCAAAAAAATATATATTTTCTGTGTTTGTGACTTGTGTGCACTGTGGCTGCACGTGTATCAACAAAGGAGCAGCGCCAAGCGTGCGCCTGTGTCCCATAAGTAAAGAGCCGGCTGGCTCATTTCTTAAAGGGTGGTGTAACCCACAAAGTGCACTACTCTCCAGCAAAAATAAAAAAATATTTTCTGTGTTTGTGTGCGCTTTAGCCGCACGTATATATTAAAATAATAACATAAATGGAGGACCAAACTTTCTCCGATAAAAATAAAATAGGGAAAGATCAAGAACCACTTCCTCCTAGTGCTATTGCTGCTGCTGGGAGTTGTTCATCATCCCAGAGAGGAAGTAGGAACATCACTACTTTTACTAAACAATTGACCCTCCAACAGTCCCTAGCGATGAGGATGAAGTACGACAGCAGTCATCCTGAAGCAAAACGTATAACTGAGGCCTTGACTGCTATGTTGGTGTTAGACGTGCGTCCGGTATCCGCCATTAGTGCAGTGGGATTTAGACAATTGATGGAGGTAGTGTGTCCCCGGTTCCAAATCCCGTCTAGATTCCACCTGCATCCTCAAAGCAGCAGCGACAAGCGTGCGTCTGTCTGTTAAAGGGTGGTGACACCCTCAAAGTGTGCTACACAAACAATAAAAATAGTGTTCTTTTTTTTTCGGTCTTTGTGAAATGTGTGGGCTGTAGCCGCACCTGCATCCTTAAAGCAGCAGCGACAAGGGTGCGTCTGTCTGTTAAAGGGTGGTGACACCCTCAAAGTGTGCTACACAAACAATAAAAATATTGTTCTTTTTTTTCTGTCTTTGTGAATTGTGTGGGCTGTAGCCGCACTTGCATCCTCAAAGCAGCAGCGACAAGCGTGCGTCTGTCTGTTAAAGGGTGGTGACACCCTCAAAGTGTGCTACACAAACAATAAAAATATTGTTCTTTTTTTTTCGGTCTTTGTGAAATGTGTGGGCTGTAGCCGCACCTGCATCCTTAAAGCAGCAGCGACAAGCGTGCGTCTGTCTGTTAAAGGGTGGTGACACCCTCAAAGTGTGCTACACAAACAATAAAAATATTGTTCTTTTTTTTTCGGTCTTTGTGAAATGTGTGGGCTGTAGCCGCACTTGCATCCTCAAAGCAGCAGCGACAAGTGTGCGTCTGTCTGTTAAAGGATTACATCGGTGACAGCATCCAAGTAGGCATGTCAGACAGTCCGTACCTGTACTGGCAGGAAAAAGAAGCAATTTGGAGGTCCCTGTACAAACTGGCTCTATTTTACCTGAGTTGCCCCCCCTCCAGTGTGTACTCCGAAAGAGTGTTTAGTGCAGCCGGGAACCTTGTCAGCGAAAGGTGTAGGAGGTTGCTTCCACAAAATGTGGAGAAGATGATGTTCATAAAATGAATTATCAACTCTTCCAGGGAGACCAGCCTCCAGAACGTACAGAGGGACCTGTGGTTCCAGCGGGGATGAATTAATACTCTGTGAGGATGAGGATGTACACACTGAAGAGGGTGAGGGATCGGTGGATGAGGAGGATGAGGATGACATCTTGCCTCCGTAGAGCCAGTTTGTGCAGGGACACATTAATTGCCAGCTTGTTTTGTGGGGGCCCAAACGAACCAATCATTTCAGCCACAGTTGTGTGGCAGACCCTGGCGCTGAAATGATTGGTTTGTTAAAGTGTGCATGTCCTGTTTATACAACATAAGGGTGGGTGGGAGGGCCCAAGGACAATTCCATCTTGCACCTCTTTTTTTTCTTTGCATTATGTACAGTTTGGGGCCTAGTTTTTCAAACTGCCATCCTGTCTGCCACTGCAGTTTCACGCCTAGATGGGTCACGTGTTTGTGCCGCCCACTCGTGTCGCTTAGCATAGTCATCCAGCTACCTCGGTGCAACCTTTTGGACATAAAAACACTATTGTGAGGTGTGAGGTGTTCAGAATAGACTGGAAATGAGTGGAAATTAAGGTTATTGAGGTTAATAATAGCATAGGAGCAGAAAAACCTACAAATTCTGTGATTTTAGCTGTTTTTATGCTTTTTTTAAAAAAATAAACAGATCCAAAACACAAAACCCAGAACAAAAAACACGGAAGGGTGGTTTTGGCAAAACCAATCCAGATCCAAAACACGAAGAAAGATCCAGATCCAAAACCAAAACACAAAACACGAAAAGTGGCCGGTGCACACCCCTAATCATAATGAATCAGGCCCTCAGAGTGTAGAAAAATTAAAACCAGTGCAAAAGAAATGTCAAACCACTAAGCCAATAGAACAAACTGTGTGTTCAGAAACGTCACAAATCCCTGAGGAGAGTCTAAGGACCTCATTCAGAGGCGGTCGCTAGGGCACGATCGATCGCAACGAGCAATTTTTTGTCATGTGCGCATGCGTGTAGTCGGCATAGCGCATGTGCAAGCCAGTTCTTGCGAGCTATATGGAGTCTATCATCAGTCACTACTTGGTCGTAGCTCTGATTGACAGATAGTTCCATTTGTGGGTGGTAACAGGGGAAGGTGCATGTGAAAGGGGGCGTGGCGCTTCGAACGCAGGCGTGTCTGTCGTAAAAAGAGAGATTTAAAGGCGTGCATAAATTACTGAGCGGGTCATCGCACACGTCATACCGCAGCCTTTAACATGCTACTTCTCGTAGTGCTTGAGTGAGCCCAGGGTCTACCTCAAGCACTGCGACTGCAGGCGATGGTTTCTACCTCTGCTGATGTCTGGGGTCAATTAACAAAGTAACTGGTGTTTGTCATTGCAATGTATATTAGCAAAGTGGTTGCGTTAATTGGCTTTTTTTTCTTTTTAAAAGGACATTACATTTGGTTGGTCTCGGTATGTGATATTTATTTTACATTTCTTTGCAAAACCATTTAAAATACATTTAATAATCATAATTCCCTTTTTTTGGTTCAAATGCTAAATACATGTTTTTGGAGATGTTTTTTTATATTTTTTTAGGTTTGTGGTACTGCATATCCCAGCATGCTTTGTTTTTTTTTTTTAAATAATAAAGCCCATAGCCAGATTTCTTAAACCAAACATCAAAAAACACATGCAAAATTTACATTAGAAGAATAGTAAAAAAAACAAAGTGATTGCACGCTGCTTGCATCCATATCGAAATAGGCAAAAGAACCATCGAAAGTGCAGATGTGGAAACTTGACTCTGCCAAAAAATCACGATGGTCACATAGCTTAGCGCCAGCGACCAACAAATTCTGCGACTGTAGTCCTCGCTCACTCCTTTACGAGACTCAGGAGGTGTGTTTTCATTGTGATGGGAGTTTCCTCACTTACGATGTGTGCTGCGATTTTGCTCTTGATTTGCATTTTCTCACTCTTTTATGATACGATCGATCATGCCCTAGCGAACGCCTCTGAATGAGGGCCTAAGTGTGTCTGTGAGTGCTATGTGCTAGCCTGACCTTTCTAAACTCGTAGAGAAGCCTCCTTCCTCCATATCTGCACCCTCTGCCAATGTTGGGATGAGCAGCACAAGTCAAGAAGTTGCTGACCTAAATATTGAGGATGCTATGGTAGAAGTGCAACAGGATAAGGGGGATTTTATATAGCTGATGCAGGTGCAAATGAGGATGTTGATGATGAGGATGTTGATGATGAAGATGTTGATGATGAGGATGTTCTTTGTGGATGATGAGGATGAGGATGTTCTTCCAGGCACCAGTGGAAGGAGTTTTTGACCCTGATAAGAAGAAGGCCATTGTCATGCCTTGGCATAAGATGAAAACATCCACCTCTTATGTGTGGAATTATTTTTACCCAAATCTGGACAACAATTGCTTTGCCATCTGTAGCATTTGTAAAGCCACAGTGAGCAAATGTAGGGACTTAAACCATCTAGGAACCTCCTCTCTGTTACGTCATTTGCAGTGTGTGCATTTGATGTTTTTGGCACAATCATAAACATATGCTAAAAAAGTAACAACAAGCAGTCCAGCGTCAGCTAGCTCTCTTCTCTCTGCTACTGTAGATCCAATCACCGGCAATCTCCACCAGCAACACCTTTATCATCAATATTCTCAATCATAAATGGAACTAGTCCTGCAACCAATTTGATATAGTTAAGTGAGTCCTCCCCTATCTAAGATTCCTTAGAAGAATCCTTGAGCACTAGGCCTGCTGCTGCTAGGGGTGGATCTTCATTCCAGAAGGGAACCAAGAATACTACTATGAGTAGTAGTTTAAATGAACAGTTGACTGTAAAACAATCCTTTTATAGAGCAAGCAAGTATGACAGCTGTCATCCAGTTGCACAGCGAATCACTGACACCATAACAGCTATGCTGGAATTAGATCTGCATCCAATATTTGCCATTAATGCAGTGAGTTTTAGACAGTTGATTGAGGTCCTATGTCCCCGAAACCAAATCTCATCTAGATTCCACTTCACTAGAAAAGCAATTCCCAGCCTGTACATGGACATTAATTAAACTTAATTAATGCCTTCCAAAATGCCATTGTACCCACTGTCCACTTAACCACAGATATTTGGACAAGCAGAACCGGGCAAACTAAAGATTACATGACTGTGACAGCCCACTGGGTGGGTGCATTGCCTCCTTCAGCAGCCACAGCAGCAGCATCTAACAAACAGCAGCTCATTCAGAGGCAGGCTAGGCTACTCTGTGTAACACCATTTCACTAAGAGGCATACCAGTGTCAACCTCTTAGAAAAACTCTGGGAAGTAATTGCAAAATGGCTTAAACTGCTTGGACACTCCTCAGGATTTGTTATTTCTGACAATGCCACAAATATTGTGAGAGCTTTACAGCTGGGTGATTTCAAACACATATAAGCTCTGTGTCTCCATGCAGTGTGAGCTGAGTGTGTTGCAGTTGGTGGCCATTTTTTTTGTATTTTATCAAAATCAAAATTTTATTGTGTGTATTATCCCTCATACTCAGACTCCCTGGTGCTCATAAATGTAAGTGCTGTATCTCCACACTCCATGCAATGTGAGCTGAGTGTGTGCAGTTGGTGGCCATTTTTATGTTGTCTTTTAACAAAATCTAAATGTTATTGTGTGTATTATACCTCATATTCAGACTCCCTGGTGCTCATAAATTTACTACAGGGGTGTGTTACCCAATTGGGGGGGAGAGGGGGAGTAGTATGGCCAGCCGGTCAGTCTCCTCTTTTTTTAGTATATGTTAGGCTGACTTGGACTTAGCTGCCCTGCAGTGCAACTATTAAGATTCTTAGGGAAAAATATTTTGATGTATAGGATGTCTCAAGACCCACTATTTCATCAAAGCCTTCCAGCTCTCATCTTAACTTGCTGCTACATACTCCTTCCTCCCTGCCCACCCCATCTGTGTCACCCCTGTTTGTCTGTCCTTCCCCTTTAGAATGTAAGCTCCTATGAGCAGGGCCCTCTACCCTCTTGTGCTTCTCCTTACTCTACCTTCATCTACTTCTTACTCTCTACCAGGACACCTAACACTTGGTTGCTTTGCATTGTTGCTTATCTGGGTGTTATGGTCGCGAATGTAGCAATGTATATTATCTATGTCCTGTATTGTATTGTACTGTATTGTACTGTAAGTCACTGTTAACCTATTTGTTTATGTACCTTGTAAGGCGATGCGGAACACTTGTGGTGCCATATAAATATATGATAATAATAATAATAATAACACAATAAATATATGTATGTATACAACTATACACACATATAAACATCAAACAACCTACACATCCAAAGCAGGCACTAGTGACACCAATAACCTCAAACACTAATGCAGTAAGAACACTACCTGTTACTGCAGCTACCGAACAATGCAGGACTGAAACCACATTTAAATCGCACAAAAGAAACAACAGATGGAGCGCTGTCCTCAGATAGTAACAAAATATGTTAATGAATTACTTCACTGCACAATGAAAATTTTTCGGCTCAAAATTAGCGTAGTCTTATGTATTTTCACCTCCTGAATTCAAAAATCACCATAAAAATGACCGTTTAGCTCTTGCTTTGGAGATACAGTGACATGTCATTTTTTAGTCTACATTTTTAGTTTGGGGGAAATGTTTTTCTGAGTTGTCACACCTCTCAACTGACATAACATAATGTTCTCCAGATGTTTGTAGGTTATAAACATATTTACTGTTGCTGTGACTGTGAGTTTAATATTGTTTCTGTTTTTCTTTTTTCCAAATTTCTGATTTTGGAGTGCTTTTGAAGTGTACAATTTATCAAATCAAAATGCCACGAAAATGTGTAAATTTAGTGAATCAATTTGGTAACATATGTGGTGAAATAACATTTTCGTCACAGAAACGCAATCTAATGCCTCTTGTGAAGACTGCCTATCTGCATTATTTTGGCATGAAGGTAGGAAACCAGGATAAGTCATGAGCTCCACATATATGTTGCAACTCTTGTTCAGTTATACTACGAGAATGGCTGAAAAATAAAAAATTATATATGGGTTTTGCTGTGCCTATGGTTTGGCGGGAGCCTATAAACCATACAGATGGCTGCTATTTGCTGTGTGCTTGACTCCACCTATAAAGGCAGGATTGTCCATGAAGAAAAGAGGAACAGTTCAATACCCGAATCTTCCATCTGCTATACGACCTATTCGTATTCAGATAGTTTACCAGTTCCTACTCCACCCCAACATTATGAGCTTGAAGTAGAAAATGAAGACAGCGTGGAAGATGAAGAACCCAACAAGCCTTCCACATCCCATGACCCTGATTTTGAGGAAAAAGATGATACAGCGCTCCGACTGAGTCAAGGGGAATTGAGTGATATCATTCGAGACCTTGACTTGTCAAAGGAGAAAGCAGAACTTCTAGGGTCAAGACTTTAGCAATGGAATCTTCTCCAACGTGACATTAGGGTCTCACGGTACAGAGAACGTCAGAGGGATCTGCTTCCATTTTTTGAGAAGAAAAACAATCTGGTTGTTTGCTGCGACATTAATTGATTGATGAAATGTTTTTATTTGAACCATGATCCAAATGAATGGAGGCTATTCATAGACTCCTCCAAGCTTAGTTTGAAAGCTGTATTACTTCACAACGGCAACCATCTTCCTTCTATTCCTGTTGGTCATGCAGTTCACATGAAGGAGACTTATGCAAAAATAACAGCCCTCCTCGACTCAATTAAATATGATGAACACAACTGGAAACTCTGTGGCGATCTAAAAGTCATCGCTGTACTCTTAGGAATGCAACTGGGGTACACTAGATACTGCTACTTTTTATGTATGTGGGACGGTAGGGATAGGAAATGACATTACATTCAAGCAGACTGACCTGCAAGAAATCTTGACTCTAGCGAGAAAAATGTCATTGCCGAGTCTCTCGTAGACCCAAAAGATGTTCTTCTTCCACCCCTTCATATAAAGCTGGGTTTGATGAAAATTTTTGTCAAAGGTATGAACTAGGAAGGACAGGCCTTTAAGTACTTAAGAGACAAATTTCCTAGATTGAGTGATGCAAAGGTTAAGGAAGGTATTTTTGTTGGGCCACAAATTCGACAACTTGTAAAGGATCCTGTGTTTGACCAAGTTTTGGAGGGGACAGAAAAGGAAGCTTGGGAAGCCTTAAAGGGAGTTATTCATGGATTCTTAGGCAACAAAAGAGATGATAACTACACTTAGTTGGTGACAGTACTTCTGGAAAAATACCATCAACTCAGATGCATGTCCCTTAAAATCCATTTTCTCCACTCCCACCTAGACTTTTTCCCACCTAGTTGTGGAGATGTCAGTGATGAACACGGAGAAAGATTCCATCAGGATATTTCTGTAATGGAACAAAAATATCAGGGCCGTTGGAATAAAGCAATGCTTGCGGATTACTGCTGGTCTCTGTGTAGGGATGCTCCGGAACTCACTTACAAGAGGCAAGCCAAAAGAAAACGATCTCATGAAGCGACCACATAATTCTCTTCACACCAAACTACCTGCAATGTATTCTTCCATCAATTTAGAACTCTTAGAATGTAACTGTCATTAAAAGAAATACTTCCACCTATTGTATATCACAGAAACTAGAGCTAATAAATATTTTTCTTTGTCATGTTCGTTTTTCTCACCCCAAAATTAGTAAGATTTCACTCATGAAGTAAAGGAAACATTCCAAAAAATTTTTTTTGTTGGCCAGTGAATTAGTCATTCTTAGCCCATGTCCAGTTAAAAAATCAAAACACTCAGTATAATAGCAATTGAGGCCAGTGAAAACTGCAACAAAAAAAACAATTAGGTGATCACCTCCTTATATGTTGCTACTTATTGTAGCTACTCAGTGTTCTGGATATCCACAGGGAACAGTGAAAGTCTGCCAATAGGTATAATCTAATCTCCAGTGGTAAATGATTAGAATAAAATAAATGGCTCTCCTCCAGCGATGTAAATCAAGCAGTCACTGTTATTGTATTCATAAACACTGATGTAGATATAGGACTGTGAGTGTTAATGTAGGCGCAGTGAATGGCTAAAAAATAGGAGAATATATATTCAACTCACTAATCATATCATGCAGCAAAATGTTCCATCAGTAATTATGCCCAGGAATGACAATGGCTTTCTTTTTATCACAAGCAAGAACTGCTGCCACTGGTGGCTGATTTACACAAACAACATCCTCATCATCCACATCCTCATTGGCGTCAGATAGGACACAAATGTCCCCCTCATCCTCCTTTTGCACTTCTTTCACACTATCATCCTCAGCTAATACTAGCACAGTCATCATGGCATCAGTGTTCCGCTGTGCAACTGGGTGACAGCTGCTTCCTCTATCAAAGGATTGTTTAATAGTCAATTGTTTTTTTAAATTACTGCTAGTTATAGTCTTCTTGGCCCCTTTCTGGGATGAAGATCCAGCAGCAGGCCCAGCATTCAAGGATTCTTCTAAGCAATACTGGATTAGAGAGGAGTCAACTAGCCTTTTCCAGGATGCAAAACTGCCTCTGATCACTGGTGAGGATATTGATGATGGTGTTGGTGGTGGAAATTGCAGGTGCTGGGATCTAGCTGAGGGAAAGGAGCTAACTGATGCAGGACTATCTGTTGTTATTTTATTAGCACCAGTTTATGATTTTCCCAAAAATTTTCCATGGTCCCTACCTCTACTTACTCTGGGTTTACAATGGGTTTAGATGGCTTGACAATTGTTTTCTGGATTTGGGTAGAAACAATTCCACACATAGGAATTGGATTTTTTTTTGTCTAATGCCCAGACATGACAATGGACTGTTCCTTATCATGGGCAACAACTGTTTCTTCCACTGGTGCCTGATTTACACATCCTCATCAACAACATTCTTATTAGCATTAGCTACAGAAATATCATTCTCAGCCTGGTGCACTTCCACAGAAGCATCCTCGATTTCTATGTCAGCATGTTCACTTGTACTTACATCATCATAAGAGGCAGAACCATAAGTCATAAATAAAGACCAAGGCATTAGCCTTTCCTTGCCTCTTCGTGTGGTGATAGGCATATTGCCAATTTCATGTCCTTCTGCAGCTAACTTTCCCTTTGATGTTTTTTTCTTTACCACTGTAAAAGATTGGTTCTTTGATTTTAGATGCCCTGTATGCCCTTGGGCATCTGCTTTAGTAGATGATGTAGACAGACTAGTATCATCAAGACTGGTGGCACTAGCAGCAGCTCCAGCACTATTATGTGGTTCCTGCTCTCCTCTCAACTGATCGTTCTCCATATCAACAAACACGAATGAAGTGGGGTACAGCACACACATCAATTTGTACCAATTTTAAATATTACACTGCGGTATCAACAACCTACAGTGTCAATATTTTTTATGAATAAGAAAAGAATAACACACTGCACTACCACTTACAGTGTCACACTATTTTTTATGAATAATACACTTTGCTACCACTTACAGTGTCACAAGATTTTTTATGAATAAGAAAAGAATAACAACAAGAATAAATACACTGGGGAAGCTCACCCCTGGACAAGGCAGCAGCCCCTCAATTAACAACACAGCACAGTCACAAATATGTGGACGATAAACTGTGGTCTGGTCGGCCGTGTAACCAAACAATAATAGTGCAATTAAATTGCTAACACACACACAAAAAATATATATATATATTTTTATTTTTTTGTGGATTGATAATATTAATTTTATTTCACTTTTATTTTTAAAACTGGTAAAGAGCACCCCTGAACGAGGCAGCAGCCCATTGATGAACAACACAGACAGCACCCCTTCTTTATGAACAACAAAGCACCCCTGCCAAGTGTGGACAAACCACCTGCAGTGCAGAGTCACAAATACGTGGACGATAAACTGCGGTCTGGCTGGTAGTGTCACCAAACAATAATAGCACAGCTAAGTTGCTAATGCAGACACACACAAAACAAAAAAAGCACTTTTATTTTTTTACACTGGGGAAGAGCACCCCTGAATGAGGCAGAAGCCCCTTGATGAACAATACAGACAGCACTTCTTTTTTATGGACAAGAAAGCACCCCTGCTGAGTGCGGATAGACCACCTGCAGAGTCACAAATACATGGATGATAAACTGTGGTCTGGCCGGCAGTGTCACCAAACTATAATAGTGTAACTACTACTACCTAGCACATACACAAAAAATGAAAAGAAAAAAAAAAGATTTGAATTTTAACTTTTATTTTTTTTACACTGAGGAAGAGCACCCCTGGATAACACAGCACCCCTTTATGAACTGCACCCCTAGCTCTTTGATGGACAGGACAAGTCAGCAGCAGCCCTTTATGTACTGACACCCCTTCCCCTTGATTGACAGAACAACAGTAAGTGACACAGCAGCACCCCCCACTTTATGTACTGCAGCCCAGTACAACACTGCACCCTTGAACAAATAGTGACCATGACAAGTCACTGACAATGATTGATGACTGCCAAGTTGACAACTAGTTACTAAACTAACTGCACCAAGAGCACGTCTGCTCTGAACACTGTCCCCAGCCGGAGTGAAAATGGCGCTTATCACAGCGACCTTTATAGAATCCAAAACCCGCGAGAATCCGACAGCAGGATGATGACGTTTTGCCTCGTTTTGAGATCCAAGTCACATGGGAAAACCCAAGTCGGACATGGATTTCGTCTCAGAACACGAAGTTCGGGTGGGTCCGGTTCTCGGAGAACCAGACGCGTTCATCTCTAGTTAAAACTCACCCAGACTCACAAGTTTGCAGGCTATTACATTTGGCGAGTTTTGAGACAAACTTGGACCTTTAAATGCGCAAGAAGGTCTGAGTTTGTCTCACACAAAAATGTGCACCTTATTACATCTCACCCTAAGTGAGTGATTTAATAAGCTGCAGTTTGGAGACTGAAAACTAAAAGCCCCCATACATCTGAAATGAATTGGGGCAATTTGGCATTTTGCAGATGATTGTCCTAAAAAATCATCAATGTATGGGGTTCACGGATTATTACAGGTTGTCCAACATGTTGAATTTCAGTAATCAATCAGGGCGATACATTGATAGTGTATGGAGACAATCAGCCGATTTGCCAACCATTACTAGTAAAATGACGAGCGTTTCAAGATTGTCAGATCTGTGATTTGCTGAAAATGATCTGCAACCCACTGAAAACTATCTGTAATGTATGGGCACAGATTGGGGAATCTTTAAATCTGGGAAAAAAATCCCAGAATATGTGAATCGTTTTTTTGTGATTACTGATGTATGGGCCCCTGTACACTGTATCTTATGTGAAATACCTCATACTTCATGTGAAATAAACAAAACCACAGGATCTCAGCCCAAGGGGGAGTGGTGGTGCTGACCATAAGAACAAAGTAGACTCCCTGCTAAGGCCACTGTTCTCTGCTCATTCTACTTAAACTTTCCACCACTTTTGACACCATGGACTACCCTCTCCTTCTGCAAATCCTTCTCTCCTTGGTCTGCATGACACTGCCCTCTCCTGGCTGTCCTACTACCTCTCTGGTCGCTCATTCTCTGTCTATTCTCACGACTCTACTTCTCTCTTCTTCCACTACCAGCTGGTTCTGCTCTTGGTCCCCTTCTATTCTGCCTTTATACTTCCTCCTTAGGTGAATTTATCAGCTCTTATGGCCTAAAATATCTTCTCTAATTTGATAATACTCAGATATATCTCTCCTCCCCTACCCTCTCTGCTATATCCTCCAGTGGTTTAATAATATTAACATGTCTGATGTTGGGTACACACTGGCCGATATATTGGCCGATCAATTGATCGGCCAGTATATCGTGCCCCTGTCAACCAGTGTGTATAGACGAATGACATCGTTCACAGACATATCGCATTGGCTGTGCTGCACAGAATGAACAGATATGTCCATCGGCATGTGTGTACGGGCGATCAGCCGATCGCCCGTACACAGGGGTGCAGAGAGTGGGGGGGAGTCGTGAGCGGGTACTACTTTACCTGGGTCCAGCACAGCTCCCCATCCACAGCAGCAGAGCACACACTGCTGTGTGCTGGGCTGCACTGGGAGACTGTCCGAGGCTGCTAAAGCAGCTGCCCGAGCAGTCTCCTATGCCAAAGGGGGGGAGCGATCATGCTGATCGCGCCCCCGTTTGGCTGTGCGCCGGGCTGAGGGGTACACAGCACCCCCTCCCCAGTGTGCAACGTCGAAAAAAAAAAATTCTCCCAAAGGGGGCGTGGTCGCGCCCCTACCCATCCCCTGTCCGGCTCGACCCGCTGCAGTAGCAGATGATGGTCGTTCAGTGTGTATGAACGACCATCATCTACAGATATATCTGCAGATCACTCGATCTGCATATATATCTGTCAGGTGTGTACCCACCTTGAGACTGAGCTAATCATCTACAATCTTCTGAGTCCCTGCAGCTTCCTTGATTTATCTAACCATCAACTGCCTTACCATCTCCTCTATCCCACAAAGCTGCTGTCTTGAAGTTATCCTTGACTCTGTCCCCTCCTTCAAAATCCACATTCAGTCTGTCTCCCAGTCTTACCACTTCTACCTTCAAAATATCTCCAGGATTAGACCCTTTGTACTTTTTTCTTGTTTCTGTTTGCAATGATTTACTTAAGTACTTTGTAAGATTCTGCGAGGATAATAATAATAATTATTATTATTATTTGGACCTGAGGATGCACTTGGCCTTGCACAATTATGTAAACATTTATTTGTCACAATATTCCTCTATTCTCAAACTTGTGGTGTAGGGATCACTGGGACAGGAAACCCTGCTACAAACTGTGTTAATTGAAATATGCTCTATGGCCCTCATTCAGAGCCGCTCGCTATTTGCAGTAGTTCGTTCTAAAACAAGGGGTGGCTATTCAAATGAACCGCTCGCTAATTGCGGTCTGTTCACGCCTCTAAGTCTGAACGAGCGAGCAAAACTTGCGGTTGTATTTTTTAAAAATACGCCCCCTTGCCGCTCGCACCATACGTCATGTCCGCTATTTATTAGATTAATCGAGTACATCGAACAGCGTATGAACTGCTCGCTATTCTTGTGGCTGTTTTTTTCAACCGCTCTTTTGCGAGCAGTTCTGAGTAAAAAAAAAACAAGTGACGTGGTCAATGACGCTGCTGTATTAATTATGCACTCCCTTAAAACGCCCGTTTTGACCTTTAAGCACGCCTGCGATCTAATTCCACACCCCCGTTTTAAAGCACCTTCCCCTGTTACCACCCACATACGCCTCCTTCTGTCACTCAAAATAGCAGGCATTCGCTATATAGCGAACAAACGATTTTCGGCCGCACTGACTGGTTCGCGCATGCGTATTAAAATCCGTACGCATGCGCAGATGTGCGAACATCGGTCAGAACGAACGAGCGGCTCTGAATCAGGGCCAATGTCAGCTCACTGGTGAGGTGGTCTCAGACCAAAAAGTGTGCACTCTATACAGGGGCAAACGCAGGATTTTTAGAGGGGGGTTCCATATTATGTACACACGCAGCACACACACATACCCACAGCATACATACACACACAGCATACATACACATAGCATACTTACACACACCCTATTTGCTGGGCTGCTGCTGCTGGGTGGCTGTGATTATCTGTATTTTATATTACTATAATGTATTTTATATTAATATTACCAAACTGTATTTTATATTACTATATCCCACCCTGGGATTCCTATGTCTCACACACATACATCACAAACACCCTCCCACTCTTCCTCCCTCGGACTTCAATGTCATACACACACACACACACATCACATACATCACACACATACCACCTAACCGGCCAACACTAACAAGAGACTGACCCACGGCCGGATTAAGGCCCACATGGGCCTGGAGCTGAAAATGTTCAAAGGCCTATACTGAGAAGGGGAAGAGCTGTGATCGGTGCTGTGTGAGTGTTCAGAGTCACCTTGGTGTGTACTCCCCCTGCACTATGAACACTAACTACATAGAAATAGTAAAATTGCATTGTTTGGGGGGGAGTGGACTAGAAAAACTATTTAAATACTTAAAATTTATGGCCAGTTAAGCAGCTGGTAATCATACTGTCATGTTGATGGGCCTATTTTTATGTGGAGGCCTGGAGCTGGAGCTCCATCCGCCCCATTGTTAATCTGGCCCTGGACTGACCTGACATGATTCTGCAGAGTTAAGCCTCTCACTACCATTCAGACTTCTTGCGCCGCGCCAAACAGCTCCTCGATCCCTTTTATGCACTCTGCTTAGTGGCGTATCTATAATGGGTGCAGTGTGTGTGGGGCACAGGGGACCCCGGGTCCACGGGGGCCCCGCACCGCACACACTGCACCCATATTTTTTTCAAACTTACCTGTCCGAGGTCCCGCTTTGGATGTCACTGCTGCTCAGAACACCAGAAAAATGTCCACAGCAGCCATATTTCCGGTGTTCTGCGCATGCGCAGTAGACTCCAGGCACACTCTAGTGCCCGGAGTCTGCTAAAGCTCCGGTCGGCTAATGCTGCCAGCCACCAGAGAGAGAGGAGGGGGCCCCTCACGAGGAGTGCACATGGGCCTCCTCCTCTCTTAAAACGCCCCAGACTCTGCACTGTGGGAGACTGGAGTTGAGTCATTGGAGAGACGTCATAACGTCTTTCTTAAAGTGTGCCATGTGGGAGCCGGGAGAGGCAGAGCTCACAAGCTCACAGCATGGTTGTGGATAGATCCCCTTCCATAGATGTACCTACGGAAGGGGATCTATACACAACCCTCACAGAAGTCAGGACAGCCGAGTGCGCCGCTGATATACATCGCAGACGGGCACCCGGCAAATAGAAATTGCAGCAGTGGCTGAGTCAGCTCCCAGAGCATTCTGCACTCTGGGCCTGATTCAGAGCCGGATGCTATTTGCAAACGGTCATTCAGAAAAAGGGGCCGGCTATTTAAATTGAGCACTCGCTCTTTGCGGTCTGTTGACGCCTCTATGTCTGAGCAAGTGAACGAAACATGCGCTCGCTATTCTGTAAAGACGCCCCCTGGCAGGACTTCCGGTTCCGGGTTCATGGAGGAAACAGCTCTGTGAGAGAGCTCCGTTTCACTCCCAGCAACATCCCTTTTTTCAAGGCTATTTCAGCCTCCATAGCAGCACCTCCCTTCTCCTCCTGACTTGCGAATCCAGCAAGACATCGGCGGAGCTGTCTGGCCCGCCGGGGAATATAAGCAGGCGCGGCTGTTAGCTGCGGGATTGCAGCCACGTGGGCGACGCCGGAACGGCGACGAAGTCAGAGCCGCTGATACAGGCTCACCCTCCCCGTTACCTTGCAGTATTCTTTGTAGCAGCCGCTACTTGCCGTGGAGTTGTGGCCACGAGGGTGACGCCAGTCGGGGAAGACAGCAAGCCAGGACAAGATAAGTGCCGCCATTTTAAGCCCTCCCCCCCCTTTCCTGAAAGAGTCTTGCAAGCCGTTGTTGCTAGCAACGGGGTACAATTAAGTGTGGGGTGCCAGACGGAAGTGGCAGCAGTGAAATAGCCACTATTGCAGGCTTCCCTGTGTCATTTTTCAGCTCCCATAGACTCCGGGACTTATTAATAGTCAGGCCTGGAAGGCTGTTTGCAGGAGTGTCTGGCAGCTTTATTAATAGCCGCGCTACAGCAGGATACCAGGGAGCCATTCAACACAGTTATAACAGGGACAAGCCCTTCACCTGGACAGCGGGTCGGCTGAACACTGAACGCAGTGGGAGGATTACTTAGTGTTCTACCCCTAACTTATCCATTACTCTCGCCCAGAAGAGGTCTGAGACCCCTCTTAACATACTTCTCTATAGCTGTGCAGTTACTGGTCACGCTTTAACTACCGCCGCTGATTGACCGCAGTATTATTACAGTTAACGCATGCTGCATATTTTCCTCGGAGATGATGACATTCTGATCTCCCCCCATTCTCTAGCTCTCTGTTTGAGTTCCCCATGGAAATTAGGTGGGATTTCAATCTTATATAAGTCTCCTTAAGCGTCATAGACTTATATTCTATTCATAACCACCATCACGAGCAGTGTGCAGAGCTGTTAACTTTGATATATATATCAACACATTTCAATTGTGCTTTATGAAGAAATACCTGCAGTCCCAGGCCTCAGCTATCCCTAAACCGCCACGTCAAGAAAAACGCCGTGTAAATAACAGCATGGCACCAGGTGACGAACCAGAGGTCACTCCACCAGCTCACAAAAAGGTTGCGGCTCATGTGGAAGATCAGGCTCGTGGTCCTGCAGACTCTATTACCTATAGGGATGTAGTGGAAGCAAACCATGATGATGTCTCTTCTCTCTCAAGCTGTGTCTGACATCAAGGATCAAATTCAGCAATTATCAATAAGGGTCTCTGACACAGAGAAAAAATTAGGGGCTACATTCCAGGATGTATTTGATATAAAAGGGCAAATACAAGTTCTACAGAAAGATCATTATTACCTGCGAAACAAGTTAGACGACATTGAGAATCGCTCTCGACGCAACAACATAAGATTGGTTGGTTTACCTGAATCGATAAAAGGCCCAGCACTTGCTCATTTCGTTAGAAATACTCTCCCTTCTCTCCTAGAAATTTCTGAGGTCTGTACGGACTTAGTTATTGAACGAGTTCACAGAATAGGACCCAATCCTAAACCGACTGACTCACATCCAAGAGTGGTGTTGTTCAAATGTCTCAATTACTTGCACAAAGTCGCCTTCTGGACAGCCTCGCGAGCAAACAAATCCATCATATGGGAAGGGAAATGGCTATTTATCTTCCAAGACTTCTCCGTCTAATTATCTAGAGCCCGCAAGGCATTTTCACCGTTATGCTCACAACTAGTCAAGAATAAGCGCAAATTTGCACTCATCTACCCTGCTAGATTAAGGCTTTTCGAAGGAGATTCTTACAAGAATTTCACGAATCCAGATGATGCGGCCGGCTACCTTAATGAAGAATCCCGAGCTTCAGCTGAAGATATTTCCGACCACATCCCACCTTGATATCTTTGCTAGAAGCAATCTGATAAGATGTGTCATGGTGATTGTCTCTTTTATATGCTTTATCTTCTCTCAGTTTCTCCTTTATCACAATCTGGACTCTAGTATTCTTTGTTAAGTACTATACTTAAGTTTATATTGCTCTAGTAAGCTCCTTGTATGCTCACTGTGGTCTCACATATATTTAGTGATTTTTCTAGTTTTCTCTCTAAATATCCACAGCGTATATATATATATATATATATATATATATATATATATATATATATACTTTACATGATAGATATTTACAGTAGGTGCCTTTACTATTACTATCATTTTCATAGTTTTATTGCGTATGATTATCGTCGCTTTATGAAACTGTTACATGTGTTAGCCGGGATGTTGTGGAGCCCTCCTACCTGACATTCTTTGCAGAGAATGTTGCTTCGTTTAGCAATGTTTAATATTTCAATGATGATTTTCTTTAAAATATTCGGAAGTTCCAGAGACGGGAGGGTCCCCCAGGCCTTATCTAAGAATGAGGTTTTGGGATACTCTCCTATCTCATTGATACTTCATAGATTGTTTTTTATAGATCTATGCATATATATGTTTGATGTCTCCCCTCCCTGCCCTTGTGTTCTAGCCCTCCCCCCCTTCTTCTCCCTGCAGCTAATTGGATCTTTGCCCGTGATTGCATGGGACAGTCATCTTATTCGCCGTACTGAGGAAAATGATAGAGCTTAGAGTGGGCTCCTGGAACATTGGAGGTATCAATTCCCCTGCAAAACGCTGTAAGATACTTCTTTATCTTTCTAAATTGTCCATTGATATCGCTTTCCTACAAGAAACCCATCTCACACCGCAAGAAATGACTAAGTTGCAAATGCTAGGGTGGGCGATCCTTGCAGCTGCCCCTTTCAATTCAAAAGCCAGAGGGGTTGTGATTCTCTACAAAAAAACTTGGCAGTTGGCTGTTTCCTCTACATACTCAGACCCAGAAGGTAGTTACACGATTGCTTCTATTTCCCTCTCTAATAATAAGTTCACATTATGTAATGTTTACGCTCCAAATCAATATTCTAGAGCCTTCATGCAAAAATTACTAGCCGCACTGACTCCTTTTTCCCACACATCTTTAATCGTTTGCGGAGATTTTAATTTGGTCTCCTCCTCATTCCTTGATAAATCCTCCTCAAATGCCCGCTCCACGTCTCTCCCTAAAATAGGAATACCCTTTCTCTCCAAACAGCTCTTGTTAGTAGACGCGTGGAGAGCACTTCACCCTACAGAACGGGAATTTTCCTGTTTATCAGCAGCCCATCATACTTTTTCAAGGATTGACTACATATTAATTTCTTCCCCTCTGCTCCCTAGGGTCAGTATATCTGATATGGAACCTATTGTCCTGTCAGATCATGCTCTAGTATGGATTGTTTTGCATATACCTACAGATAGTAGCCCGACCCGCCAATGGAGATTCCCAACCCACCTTTCCAACTCTCTCACATTTTGTAATCATTTGGAGGCAGCTTGGGAGGACTACAAAATTCATAATGCCTCATATGCCGCTTCTGACCCTTCCCTTTTTTGGCAGGCTGCAAAAGCGGTACTGAGGGGATTTGTTATTTCATATGTTTCCTCCCTTCGTAAACAACAAGCAGAAAATTACATGAAATTACAAATAGAACTTTCAGCCTCTTTCCAAAAATATAAACAATCCCCTTCTCTTTCTAATAAACAGGAATACCTCACTGCAAAGACTCATTTAGAAGAACACCTAAGTATTATGGGTGATAGGTTGTTATTTTCGGTTAATTACCGTTTCCATAAATTTGGTAACAAAACGGGACGTCTCCTATCCAATATTTTAAACAGTAATAGATCCCCTATGGTAGTACATCCTCTCAGAAAATCGAATGGTTCACTTACAACGTCCAACTCCCAGATAGCGGATATAATGCATTCATTTTATGAATCCTTATACTCCTCCCCATTATCTGAACAAGCCTCCTCAGACTCAACCCCTCCTTCAGATTTGGTCACCTGGAGTTCACTTCCTTACCCACAAATCCCTTCAGACTTAATTTCTTCATTAACGAACCCTATTACTACGGTAGAGGTTACTAATGCAATTAAACATCTCAAACCGGCAAGATGGTCTCAGTGGGGATTTTTATAGGCTATTAGGTCCAAAAATATCTGACGCCCTGACTTCCTTCTTTAACCATATAGTAACACAAAATTCTATTCCAGCCCATTTCAATTCCACTACAATCAAAGTCTTGCCAAAATCGGGAAGAGATTTAACAGCCCCGGGCTCTTATAGACCGATTTCCTTGCTGAATCAGGATTATAAAATTCGAACAAAAATTTTAGCTGATCGTGTCAAATTACTTCTTCCGTATATAATACACCCTGATCAGACTGGTTTTATCCAAGGTCGTCATTCGGTCGTTAATGTTAGAAGAGTAATCTCGGCTCTTCACACATTATCTCAAGCAAAAACGCGAACTCCAGGTGCTATAATTTCTTTAGACGCCGAAAAGGCTTTTGACCTTATCTCATGGCCTCATTTATTTTACTCCCTTGCTAAATTTGGTTTCCCTGATTGCTTTATCCGTTGTCTTAAGCTTTTATATAACAATTCACAATCTCGAATCTCATGCAATGGATTCTTATCCCCCCCTTTTGATATTCTTAGAGAAACTAGACAGGGTTGTCCCCTGTCCCCCTTACTATTTGCCATTGCCATTGAGCCCTTGGCAATTGCCCTGCGTATATCCCCCCGTTTCATGGTATAGAGATTGAATCTGTGACCCTAAAGTTGTCCCTATTTGCTGACGACATGATCCTCTTTATATCAAAACCGGATACATCAATCCCAGTTGTGTTAAATATCATGTCGTCTTTTGGCTCGTTTTCAGGATATAAAATTAACCTAGACAAATCGGAAGCCATGTATTTGCCTAATTCTTCTTCCCTCAATGTCAGAGATTCTATTTTGTCTACATTTAAACCTCCCACCAAAGAAATTAAATATCTGGGAATTCGTATCCCATCGGATATCTCGCAACTGTCTAAAGTCAATTTCCAACCATTTAAAATAAAATAGACACCTTATTAGTTTCCTGGAGACTCCTGCCTTTGTCCTTACTGGAACGTGCAGCAGTTCTCAAAAGTGTGGTGTTTCCTAAAATATTCTATATTATGCAAATGATACCGGTTGCACTTTCTACATCGGATATTAAACACCTTCACTCTCTTATGTCTCGTTTTTTGTGGCAAAATAAAAGGCCTAGAGTGGCTACCAAAAAATGAATGACCCAGCGTGATAGCGGAGGTATGGGTATACCGGACCTCACCTCTTACTCTTTAGCAATCTTCTTTCGATACATTTTGGATTGGCTAATGGAATCCTCTCATTACTCGGAATATCAGTTAGATTCTGCTATGTTTGCCCCTTACTCCCCAGGAGCTTTGTTACACACTAAAACATCTGATATCCCGTCTCATCTCTTTTCAGATATATGTTTTCTAGATACTTACCTTTCTTGGCTTAAGATAAATAAAAAAATGGGACGGAACCATCGTGTAACACCTTTCATTCCAATATGGGGAAATCCGGCGTTTCCCCATTCCCTATCCAACACACAATTTTCATTGTGGAAAGAAAAGGGACTACGGATCACTGCGGCTGTATTTGACCCTGGAGGCTCTTTAATGCAGTTCTCGACCGTACAAAATAATTACCAACTGCCCAATCACAAGTTTTACATGTTTTTACAATTGCGTCATTATATAAATTCATTACCCTTGGCAATGCCCTCATCATCTCAATCTGATCCACTTATCCCTCTTTTCAACTTTCTTTCACATAATCTTTACCATTTAAAACTTATATATTCTGATTTAGTCAATAGCCCTTCTGAATCATATAGACAGCAGTTATTTAATTCTTGGAAGCAAGATATACATACTCTAGATTCAGCTGAATCAATATTTCTGAGATATAGCTCTTCTCTTAAAATTTTACAATCTTCTTATTTGCAAGAGGTACAAATCCGCACTACTTATCGAATGTAAATTGCTCTGGCTCAGCGTAGACATATGATTGCTTCAAAATCAGGTTGTTGCCCCAAATGTCCTGTTTCCACAGCCAAATTTATACATTGCTTTTGGGAGTGTGGCAAAATTAAAAAATTTTGGTATAAGTTAATTTCATATTTAAATAAAACATTTTCCCTTTATCTAGTTCCAGACAAATTGGCTTGTCTTCTGGCTAACTTTTCTGGCTGGGATCTGGGGGGACAGAGGAAGCAGCTAATTCCTTTACTTACACATTTTGTAACTGTCGCCAAAAAGATAATTTTAATTCACTGGGTTTCACACTCAACACCTTCTTTAACAGAAGTACATCAGAAAATGCTCCAGCTGATGTATTTCGATAGAAGAACTACAATCCCTGATATTCAATCTGGAATAAAACGATTCCACCGGAAATGGGGTATCTATATCGACAGTTTGGAGGAATCATCTCAGGTCAAAATATATAAATTATTTGAGTCAACAACTTGGTTTTTATAGAGGAACTTGAATTGAGTTTATCAGTCGACCAATCTCCCAGCGTATTTCCATTTTCTTCCAGTATTCTCCCTTTTTAGAGTGTTTACCACAATACTGATTTTGATTCAAGTTGTTGAGGTTGTTGAGATACTCCAGTGTTCCAGACCCGATAATCGGTTAATATTTCAATCGCTGTGATCTTCAGTCCCATATAATAAGTCCTAGTCCTTGCATCCAATTTATATTTCCAATCCTCTCCTACTCTCCTGGTGAGTTTGCCTAATGTATCACACCTTCCCTTGTCCTGTAAGTCTGAGTCTGTCTCAGTATGTCTCTATTCCATATGTCTTTCATTATTTAGTTATTTTTATTGTATTTTTATTTGTGTTTCTTTTGTCCATTCCCATAGGATTCATTTACTCATCAGGTTTTAAGATATCAGACCTTTATTATCCTCTGATATACCTTATAAGCAGTTGATAGATATATTATGTTCTTATTGAACTGTAGTCACAGTGTCCTTGTTCTTATAGTTAACGGATTTAAGGCTACATTATATCTAATATTTAATACAAGATCTATTTGTATTATCGGCTACGTAATTTGCCTCTTTAAACATCGTTATACCAATTATTGATCTATGGAACAAGATTTCTGTCTATTGTTTATTTGGAAAAAACGTAATAAAATGTTTTGGAAAAAAAAAAAAGACGCCCCCTGGCCGCTCGCATCATACGTCATCTCAGCTATTTATTAGATTAATCGAGTACATCGAAAGGCGTCTGAACTGCTCGCAGTGCTTGTGGTAGGTTTTACTTCCTGCAATCACTGCGAGCAGTTCAGGCTAAAAGACAACCAAGTGACGTGGTCAATGACGCTGCTTTGTTAATTATGCACTCCCATTAAACGCCCGTTTTGACCGTTTGGCACGCCTGCGTTCGGATCTCCACTCCCCGTTTTCAAGCACCTTCCCCTGTTACCACCCACAAACTCCTCATTCTGTCACTCAAATTAGCAGGCCCTCGCTGTTTTGCGAGCGCATGATTTCCGACCGCAATGACTGGTTGGCGCATGCACATTACGACCCATACGCATGCGCAGATGTGCGAACAGCGCTCGGAGCGAGCGGCCGCTTACGAGCGGTTCTGAATCAGGCCCTCTGTGCGGCCTTCCTGGTTAAGGCCAGAGACAGAGACAAGACTGTCTCCATCTCTGAAAAAGTTTTTTTGTTGGTCAGGGGGGGTTATGAGTGCTCAGAAACCCCCCCTGCGTGTGCTACTGCTATAATTACCAGTCCTGAGAGATTGCAGTAAGCTAGCTTTTTCTCATGCCGCTGCTCCTTCAGATAAGTAAGTAATAGCTTTTTATATGGTAATCAACGTTTGAGAAATGTGCATTGAAAAGTTGCCTGTGTAGTGTGTAATGACTAACACTTGTGAGCACACAGATTGAAATGAGCCTGTGATCATAATGTGTGAAGCATCTGCTCATAAACATTTAAGCAAGAGTATCCAGGTGGCATGGCCACGCTTCCTTTAGCCTTTATAAATGGCTCCTGTATTCACAACGGGGCATGGCCACAAACCCATACTTATACTCTAGTATCAGAGCCTGATAGATCTATAAGCAGCCTTGCATTCAGGAAATCCCTTCTGTTGAATCTAAATATCTGGATTAGCCACTAAAGTGACAGACTGTGAGTAAATGCTGTTCCTCCCAGGGCCATAATAGGGTGGTGAGACCTGTGCCATGACACAGGGCACCGCAGGACAGGGGCTGCTGTTTATATTCATTCTTACTTGTAGTTTCCTCTTATTTTATCCCCAGCACATGCTGGCCGCCCCTATCTCCATTGAGAGATTCCCCCTCTATCTGGTCACCTCCCCAAGCACCTTCAGTGACATTCTCTATTATTTAACACACATTTCTAAATAATAGAGTGTGCTGTGCTGTGCTGTTTTGCCTTTAGTAAATATCTCAGCCTACAACAATACATAAAAGCACCCAAAACCATACAGGATAGCAATAAGACATGCTAGCAAATCTTCCCCTACACAGAGCTGTAGCTAGACTTTTCAGTGCCCTATCCTCCTCTCTCATCCCCTCCTCCCCACATTCCCATAGCTTCAGGCCTGGGATAAAAAGTATAGATTTACCTCCAATTAGTAAACATTGTAAAAAAATAATATGATAGATAGATAGATAGATAGATAGATAGATAGATAGATAGATAGATAGATATTATTAGAGATGAGTGGTTTGGTTTTGCTGAAACCCCAAAACACCTGAGCTTTGTGGGTCCAAATCAGATCAGTTTTGCGTTTCCGAGTAGAACAGAGTCCCAGCTTGGGTCTACCCGCAAGTCGGATCTCAGATTTAAAAAACGCATCTTGCGTGTTTTTTATTGTCCCTACCATGTGATTTCGGGTGCCAAAATTGGTAAAATTTTACTGTAAATGAATGCTATTGGTGTTAATAATAATTCTATAGGAAGAAAAACAGGTCCAAGTTACATTTTAGCTGTTTTATATTTTTTTTAAAGAAATCCAAAACCAAAACACTTGAGGGTGGTTTTGCTAAAACCATAATGTCAAGGCTGGGAATTTTGGATTGCCCAGGAGAGATACCTGCTTACAGGTGGTACGGAAGGTTTGGAATAAAGATGGTCGTATATATAACTCTTCCTCAAAGATGTAATAATAATAGTATGTATTAGGGGTGAGCGGGTTCGGATTTCTAAAATCCGAACCCCCCCGAGCCCCCCCGATCCGAGGCCAATACGAGTCAGGCTCGACTTTTCCTGCCTGACTCGGATCTGAAATCGAGGCAAAACGTCATCATCCCGCCTTCCGGGTCTCGTGGGTTTTGGATCCTATATAAGGTACCTGCGTCGGCGCCATTTTCTCACTCGGCTGTGGACAGTGAAGAGAGAGGGTGGGAGTTAGGGCTGGATGGGCTGTGTAGTGTAGTGTAGTGTAGTGTAGTGCAGTGTAGTGTTGTGCTGTGCTGTGCTGCGCTGTGCTGCTGTTGTCCATAGGGGCTGTGTCCACTCCTTCAAAGTCCATAGGGGCTGGCTGGACTGTGTTGTGCAGTCAGTTGTCCATAGGGGCTGTGTCCACTCCAAAGTCCTGTGCAGTGTCCCAGTCCTAAAGGGGTGCTGTAGTGTTGTCCAGGGGGTGCTCTGTCCATCAGGGGTGCTCCCCCTAAGTGCAAAAAAATATATATTTTTTCTGTGTTTGTGAATTGTGTGCTCAGTAGCAGCACGTGCATCAACAAAGTAGTGCCAAGCGTGTGCCTGTGTCATAAGTAAAGGGCCGGCTGGCTTGACCGTTAAAGGGTGCTGTAACCCCCAAAGGGCAATCCAAACAAAATAAAAATATATATTTTTTTGTGTTTGTGAATTGTGTGCGCAGTAGCCACACGTGCATCAACAAAGTAGTGCCAAGCGTGCGCCTGTGTCCCATATATAAAGGGCCGGCTGGATTGACTGCTAAAGGGTGCTGTAACCCCCAAAGGGCACTCCAAACAAAATAAAAAAAGATTTTCTGTGTTTGTGAATTGTGTGCACTGTGGCCGCACGTGCATCAACAAAGTAGTGCCAAGCGTGCGCCTGTGTCCCATAAGTAAAGAGCCGGCTGGCTCATTTCTTAAAGGGTGGTGTAACCCACAAAGTGCACTACTCTCCAGCAAAAATAAAAAAATATTTTCTGTGTTTGTGTGCGCCTTAGCCGCACGTATATATCAATATAACATAAATGGAGGACCAAACTTTCTCAAAGCATCCTCAAAGCAGCAGCAACAAGCGTGCGTCTGTCTGTTAAAGGGTGGTGTAACCCTCAAAGTGCGCTCCACAAACAATAAAAAAATTCTTTTTTTTCTGTCTTTGTGAAATGTGTGGGCTGTAGCCGCACCTGTATCCTTAAAGCAGCAGCGACAAGCGTGCGTCTGTCTATTAAAGGGTGGTGTAACCCTCAAAGTGCGCTCCACAAACAATAAAAAAAATTCTTCTTTTTTTTTCTGTGTTTGTGAAATGTGTGGGCTGTAGCCGCACCTGCATCCTCAAAGCAGCAGCGACAAGCGTGCGTCTGTCTGTTAAAGGGTGGTGTAACCCTCAAAATGCGCTCCACAAAAAATAAAAAATTCTTTTTTTCCTGTCTTTGTGAATTGTGTGGGCTGTAGCCGCACCTGCATCCTCAAAGCAGCAGCGACAAGCGTGCGTCTGTCTGTTAAAGGATTACATCGGTGACAGCATCCAAGTAGACATGTCAGACAGTCCGTACATGTACTGGCAGGAAAAGAGGCAATTTGGAGGCCCCTGTACAAACTGGCTCTATTTTACCTGAGTTGCCCCCCCTCCAGTGTGCACTCTGAAAGAGGGTTTAGTGCAGCCGGGAACCTTGTCAGCAAAAGGCGTAGGAGGTTGCTTCCACAAAATGTGGAGAAGATGATGTTCATAAAAATGAATTATCAACTCTTCCAGGGAGACCAGCCTCCAGAACGTACAGAGGGACCTGTGGTGGTGGATTCCAGTGGGGACGAATTAATACTCTGTGAGGATGAGGATGTACACAACACTGAAGAGGGTGAGGAATCGGTGAATGAGGAGGATGAGGATGACATCTTGCCTCCGTAGAGCCAGTTTGTGCAGGGCCAGATTAATTGCCAGCTTGTTTTGTGGGGGCCCAAACGAACCAATCATTTCAGCCACAGTCGTGTGGCAGACCCTAGCACTGAAATGATTGGTTTGTTAAAGTGTGCATGTCCTGTTTATACAACATAAGGGTGGGTGGGAGGGCCCAAGGACAATTCCATCTTGCACCTCTTTTTTTCTTTGCATTATGTACTGTTTGGGGCCTAGTTTTTCAAACTGCCATCCTGTCTGCCACTGCAGTGTCACTCCTAGATGGGCCATGTGTTTGTGCCGCCCACTCGTGCCGCTTAGCATAGTCAACCATCTACCTCGGTGCAACCTTTTGGACATAAAAACACTATTGTTAGGTGTGAGGTGTTCAGAATAGACTGGAAATGAGTGGAAATTAAGGTTTTTGAGGTTAATAATAGCATAGGAGCAGAAAAATCAACACATTCTGTGATTTTAGCTGTTTTTATGCTTTTTTTAAAAGAAAATACAGATCCAAAACACAAAACCCAGAACCCAAAACACCGAAGGGTGGTTTGGGAAAAACCAATCCAGATCCAAAACACGAAGAAAGATCCAGATCCAAACACAAAACACGAAAAGTGGCCGGTACACACCCCTAGTATGTATGCAGCAGGACAGTATTACTAAGAAAGTGCATGGAGTAAACACTAGGTTAGTACTATAGTAATACCATAGTTGAACTGGGACTAATCAGAACAGGCAATGAAGCTGGATTGGGACCAGATTTGAGTATTCACAGTGACCGGAGTAGGATTGGACTTGGAGCACAGACTGGTGCCGTAGTGAGACCTGACATATTGCATACACTGCAGCTGGAGTGAGACTGGACTTGGAGTACAGACTGGAGCCAGAGTGGGACCAAACTTTAGAGTATACACAGGAGCCAGGGTGGGATCCGAGTGGGGTATACACTGGGACCGAAACAGGATCAAACTTGAAGCACAAGTTGGAGCTTGATTGGGACCGGATTTTAGAATATGCAGTGGAGAAGGGAGTAGGACCAGACTTGAAGCACAGGTTGGAGCCAGAGTGGGACCGGACTTTGAATATACAGTAGAGCCAGAGTCTGCAACGAGTCTAAGACAACAAGCCAAGAGGAGAGCCTAGGATATGTATCAGCGAGGAAGCTCAGACAAAGAGTGCTGTCTGTCAGGGCAGGATTCTTATACCCTGATTGGCTGATGTGGTCAGGTGGACATCGGCCTGGCTGTCACTTGAGACTAGCGGTCAGCTGAACGGGACCAACATGGCGGCACCCAAAGCCCAGAGCTGGTGGGAATGCCACCAGACTCTGAGTCCCCTGAGACCACCACCTCACTGGGAGCCTATCAGCAACGCCATCAGCTGGCTGGGCCCACCATAGCAGCACCCAGTGTCCGGAGCCAGTGGGAACGCTGATGGTGCTCCAGGCCCCTGAGACCACCACCACTCTGAGGAACCCATCAACAGCGCACTCTGAGAACCCCCAGGATGGGCCCCCTGCCAAGACAAAGAAGCACAACCCCGAGGGTAAGGACGGTTCCTGACACATAACATTTGAGGCTGGTTTGCCAAAACCAAAACACAAGGGTCTACTCACATATATATATATATATATATATATATATACTGAGCAAACAATCCAATCTGGTGGGGTATACACGTGTACAGGCTGGCTACATCCAGGGTTGCCAACCACTACTCAGATACAGTGAAATCGCTATCCAGCAATTTACTTAATAACATATTTGAATCGCTCAAATGCGTGAATGTATTCTGTAGGCACGGCTGCAGCCATTCATTAAGATATTGAGCTATAGCTCAAGATATTGAGCTCACACAGAGACCCCCTGGCAGAGATGATAGGTCTCCCAGGGGGCCTCTGTGCATCCTTGTGAATCTTCGGGATGACATAAAAAATTTGGAACAATTGGATAAACAGTCACCAACCGGCTATACACCATTTCTGAAATGATACCATCAGAGGCCGCTTACCGTAATAAAGAATCTAATTCAGATTTACTATAGCCTGAATAATTATTTGTTGTGTAACACACTGGTTCTTGTATTTCTGTACAGCGTTCCTATGGTCACCTTAGCTGGGTCCCCGTAACGTCAGTTCCGGTGGTCACGGAGATGCCGATACCAGAAGTTGAGGAAGCCTGGGGGAGGTGGCTGCAGCGATCGTGGGGATGGAAGGAGGTAAGTGTATTTAAGTTATCACTCTATCTGCTTGCACTCATGTGTATCCTGAGGACGGGGACTCGCTCCTTGAAATGTTGAAATAAAGCACTTTCTTGTTTCACTGATGTTCTAGACTCCGAGTGCCGCCTGTTGCAGTATGGATATATGATGGGGGTACAGTCCTCCTAGGAAGGCAACAGAGCAGGTTACCCCGCGGTGGGCCACGAGTGTAGGGTGACAGTGTTGTGTATATATATATATGTCTTCTCAAAGGACCTCATCTGGTCCACATCCGAAATTGAAGTGATAGTGGTACTGTAGCTATCACTTTGCTGCTATCTCTTTGCCGGGACAAGGCTTTTTCACAAGCTCTGTCCAGGCACCTGAACAATGATAAATTCTGTCGGAACTTACTAATATCTGCAATGTGAACTGGGGCTAAATTTTCACATTAAAATCATATTTAAAAAGCTGTTTGCGATAAAGAGGGACTGGATCACCACATGCCTAAAATACTGTACAGAGGAATTGTTTTTCTGAAATGTAAACCTGGGAAAAATACCCTGTGTGGATGAGAAAGAGCTTGTCAATTAAAGGATTCATTCATGGAACATTATGATTAAGAACATTTTGTGACTGGCAATCAATAAATTATGAGCACCATATTTCCACATCTCAGCATATTGGCAGATGAGCAGATCCAGCTATCTGAATGAAGATGAATGCTTGCTCACACCCTGTGCTTTCCTGAATTTTAAACTACTATTTGGTTTTATTTAAGTGTCCCTTGAGAACTATCTTGGATAATGATTCACCAAATTAATATGGGGTAATTAGTTCCTTAGCTTGTGTAAGTGTGGGGAGCATTTTTCATGTTGTCACAATTAGCCTAGAGTCTGACATTATATATGAACATTATACAGAAATATATGATACATTAATATTTCAGTGATGTGTGGAAATATTACATTTCTTATAACTTGCCTCATCCTATTCATAAAGCAAAGTCTTTTACCAAAACATACAGCCCTGTAGGTTATATTTCTGACAAGCCATATAATTCATTTTTATTTGTTAGAAGAAAAATGGTAGTCTCATAGCCTCCATGCATCTGATTCCCAGTTTGCCACTTATGCATTCAAAAATTAAATTCTAATGAGGTGTACACACAAATAGTGTATGCGTATTTACACCCATATGCTGAGGGTTAGGCACTAGTAGCATACAGTATGCGGCAGCTATACAACAGGTATCAATAAACCCAGAACCTTTAGGTCCAACAAAATCATAAGCACAAGACATGTTTGTTTTGATAGCAAAAAATACATTCGCTATTAGGTTTTATTTGGATAAAATATTTTTTTTATAAAATACAGCTAATAATTCCTTCTCCCATACAAATGAAAGTAGCAAAATAACCTATGGATCCATCTCTTCACATTCTGAAGCTTGCCAAAATTGTCAATAAGGCAGCTCTCATAGAAACCCATGGGGCAGCTTTTGTGATCAAAACAGGGAATCACAGCATAGATACATCCAGGGGATGCTTAATATTTGCGGATGTTTTTGGGTGATATCCTTTCAAATATTACTTCCCTTTAAGGATTTTTGTAACAACACAGATAGATACCGATGGGGCTTGCCATTCACCTATTGGTGATTCATGATGGGTGCTCTCAATCTTGGGCATTCCACTCACTCCACCAGCATCATCCTCCCCAACTAAAACTCCAAGATGTCCAAGATGTCAGGCCCCCTCTACAGAGTCTTATGCTTAATACTTACATAGCTTTCAGTTAGTCCTTGACCCCAGACACAAATTTTGTTGTGCTTCCTATGCTCTCCTGCTTTTTCCCCACTATAATGGCTCCTGTATGGCATGCCACACTGCAATCCACAATGTACTCTAAGCTAGATATTTTTAAACAATTTCCATTGTCCCTCTGCAGAGTAATGTACGTGTCTCTGCTCACTCTTTCCTCCAGGTTCCAAGATGTTGAGAAATGGTGACTCCTTTGGACAACCAGCTCTTGATATGTATTGTAACTAATTAAGTTTTAGGCGGAAATTTACTAAGAATCGTGTTGGGCTGCGATCGCAGCTTATCATCGGAACGTTTCCTACAGCAAATCTCAAATTTGCTAAGAAGGTTGTTGGGCTGGCAATTGTCTTTCGATGGTACATATTGATTCTAAATCACACATCAAATCGCAAATCCTGATGTCGTGGAAACTCAAAAATCAAATCTCCAAAGGCAGAAGCACTGGCGCATGCAACACAAATGACAATGTAATCAGAGGCAAATCACAACATGTTTGCAAACCTCTTCCGCTTAGTCCAAGGTCACACATGGTGTCCTCACCATGCCCTAATAAAATACACCCCCAACCTGCCGCAACATGTGCATTGCTGGTGTGTGACTTGAGAGGAGTGTGCACTGTGGTTGGAGAGGAGAGTTCTTGGCTTACTGGATGAGTGTTTACTGGTGTAAGTAGTCTTGTCTTTTTCCGTTGTCTTGTTATTTTTTACAGTGTGTTTTAATGTTTGTCAAGTGTCATTTTAAGTTTTGTCTTGTCATTATTGGTGTGTGTCTGTGATGTGTGTGTGTGAAGAGTGTGTGGGATGTGGTGTTGGAGGTGGTTTGTTTTTTTCTTTTATTTTTTGTGTTTAGTATTATTTGTGTTTATGGAGGATGGCGGTGGTAGTAGGAGGCGAATGAATGTGGAGGTCTCAGAGTCTGAGATGGAGGAGGATGATTTGTCTGTGCAGGAGCCGTTGGAGGAGTCAGAGACTGAGAATGATGATGATGATATGTCTTTGCTCAGGGCAAAGACCAAGAGTGGCCGCAACATGCAGTTGACCACCTTTGAGGAGAATGTGGCCCTTGTGAGAGGGGTTATGAAACATTTTGAGGTGTTGTTTGGGTGGCATACCGCTAAAACAAGTGGCCGCAAAAAGTTTCTCATTTGGAAACAAATATTGGACAAGGTGAATTGTTCTAACTCACTAAAGCACAGTGTTGAGGTCTGCAAAAAGCACATCAGTTATATCAATGGTGCGTGAAGCAGGAAATGGTCACATTTTGGGAGGGGTGGATGAAAAGGTAGAATAGGGAGCGGATCCCCATTTTCGCAGGAATGGCTAGAATATGAAGAGCCACTGTGCAGCAATATTCCACCAAAAGTGGTGTAGGGTACCCATGTACAATACTCCGATTCCCCTCCCAAAAAGAGTGAGTAATATCTTGATGCTAATATTTGTATTGTTTGATAAATGTTTTGTCTATGAAATAATATACAACTTATTTTATTTTATTTGTTTCATACATGGAAATGTCACTTTGCAGTCATAAAATAAATGTGTACACACAGCCATCATATTAAAGGGTCAATCCAATTAGATGTTATTTGCACGGTGCTTGGTGTGAGTTACTATTTTCTCTTTGAATTCACACAGCAAATATATTTTGCAATCCAATTAGCAACTCGCACTGAAGCAGTGACACTGAATTAGCATTTTTCCATTCGCACCTCCCTGAGGGTGAGAGATGGAAAGGAAAATCTTTATTTTTAGGTTAAAATGGGACACTGTGCTGAACCCCTTGAACACCCCCCCCCCCTAATGACTAAGTGGCAATTGGTTTCCAATAGAGATGTGCACTGACCCTCGTGTTTTAGTTTTAGTTTTGGTTTTGGATCTGGATCTCCCCGGGATTTGGATCTGGATTGGTTTTGCCAAAACCTCACCTCCTTGTTTTGTTTTTCGGTTTTGGTTTTGGATCTGGATTTTTTCTTAAAAAATCATAAAAACAGCTAAAATCACATAAAATTGGCCTTTTTTTGTTCCTACAGTATTATTAACCTCAATAACATTTATTTCCACTCATTTCCAGTCAATTTTGACCACCTCACAGCTCACAATATTGATTTTTTTCATCCAGATTATGCCCAAAATTTGCACCAAGATAGATGGCTGACTAAGCTAAGCTGCAGCAGTGGGCCACACAAACACATGGCAGTTCAACTTCAAACATGGCACATCAGGAAACACTTTTATTATCCAAGAGAGGCCTGAGGGAGGTGGAGTATGTATGTAGTTGAAGGCAGGTACAGGAAAGGTTGATTGGTAGTAAATTTAATTTAATTTTTTGATTCCGAAGTAAATTTATGAGGGAGAAGGGAAGGGGAGGAGGCATTTACAAAAGAATGTGATACATTCACATCAGTCCTTGCCACCGAAGAATCCTTGAGCATGGCTGCTGCTGCTGGGTGTTGATTTTCTCATCCCAGGAGTGGACCAGGAAGAGTGCTTTCCAAAAAAAATAAACAATTGACCTAAATAATCCTTTGCAAACCTTCTATAAAGGCATTTCCCAACCTGTACAGGGACATAAAAAACATAGTTAGCTAGTGGCCTCAAAGTGCCACTTAACCAGCACAGATATCTGGACAAGCGAAAGATCTATGATTTAAGGCAGGGGTAGCAAACCCTGGTCCTCAAGAGCTACCAACAGTGCATGTATTCCAGGTCTCCTCACAGAATCACAACTATAATAATTAACTTCACCTGTGGATCTTTCTAAATGTTTTGGTGAGTAATGAATACACCTGTGTACCAGCTAGGTCATCTGGAAAACGTGAGCTCTGGAGGACCGAGGTTGGCTACCCCTGATTTAAGGCCTTACATTGTGTTTTTCTTGAGAATCCTTTTGTGGCTAGGAGTGGAGTTTCATCCCAGAAGGGGACCAGGAAGAGTGCTTCCAAAAACAATTGACTGAAATAATGATTTGTATTATCTTCTGTAAAGGCATTTCCCAACCTGTACAGGGACATTAAAAAAAACAGAGTTAGTTTTAGTGGCCTTAGTTCAAACTGCCGTTGTTCCCACTGTCCTCTTAACCATATCAGATATGTGAACAAGTGGAACAGAGCATTAAATGCAACATTTCAGATTTAAGGTTTAAGTCTTGCGTTGTGTCTTTCTTGGGAATTCTTGAGCACCATGTCTGCTTGCTGGAAATTGATTTTTTTCATCCCAGAAGAGGACCAGGAAGAGTGCTTTCCAAAAAGAAATAAACAATTGACTTAAATAATCCTTTGCAAACCTTCTGTAAAGGAATTTCCCAACCTGTACAGGGACATTAAAAAAAACAGAGTTAGTTAGTGGCCTTCAAATTGCCGTTGTTCCCACTGTCCACTTAACCATATTACTTAGATATGTGAACAAGCAGAACAGAGCATTAAATGCAACATTTCAGTTTAAGGTTTAAGTTTTACGTTGTGTCTGGAGATCATTTAAAAAGCAAAAAAAGAGCTCCACCACAAGCGGCAGATGACTAAACTCACACACAAAGGTTTAATAGAAATACATACAACACCAGATCAGATGTTTACCCTTGAGGATCTGTCTGATTCATCATGGTGCCCCCAAGACCAAGATTGTGCAAATTCTGCCAAAAGAGAGACTGACACAACGGCTAAACATAAGAGTCACCTTCTGGATGTGAATTATCTCATTTGCATGGGGAAAACCCAACCTTCACATGAGATGGATCTCAGCCAGTGGACAACATTGAAATCACTATTAAAGACTACAGTGTGGAGAATCTTTCTTCACAGTCAGGAGAGGCCTCAGAGAACATGAAAAAAGATGCTCTAGGTGCTGAACTTCAAGGGATTTCTCAATCATGTTCTGCAGTGTGGAAATGTTTCATTCACATGTTTTCTATAAAGCAGTTCAAAGTTACAGCCTTCAAAGTGTCTGGCTATAACAACCACCTTTGCCAGGAATTACCAAAGATTATTACAAGCAAAGGATTCATCTGTTTGGAATCTGTCTGGGAATTCATGGATCGTATTTGGCCTGAATGCACTAAGACATCCAGTGATTCTGTGTTCTGTAGCTGACTTTATTCCTACTTGAATGGCAAATTGAAATACGGAATAGTGAGCACAGACAACATGGTGGCCTTTGTTATTCTGCTGCCTGCATGCCAACCAATACCTCCCAGACTACACCCACTGGGGGGACCAGGTCTTGATACTGACCATACCCATCTGTTGCTAGGCCTTCTTCTACCAAACCATCCATCCTGGACTATCGGTCCAAAAAGGGTGAGTAGGGTACAGAAAGAGGAGCCAGATGTCCCCGATTATATTTTTTTCATCTATAATAGATGATATGGAGAGATAAGAGCTTCAGATTTTGGAACAGGGGCTCCCACCTATTTGGCTTCCCTCCAGAGAACAGAGCTCTGTTAATCAGGAAGTGTCTATGCCTGAGCTGATAGGTATTCTCTGACTGTTGGTAAACACCCTTCAGGAGATGGCAACCCAAAATAACAACAACTATAATAATAATGTGTCCACTGATAACCAGCCTGATCCCTTAACAGCAACATACCCCATATGGCCAACTCATAACATGACACCCAGTTTGCAGCCTTCTCTTCCTTATGACACTAATCCAGTCACTATGGTTGATCAATCAGCCATGTGTGGTCCACCCAAAGTTTGGCCTTCTACATTCTAACATCATAATAACACACTATAACACACTAGACTTATAATATTTGCTTTTGTTTACATTTTTGAATAGAACAGTTTTAGAATTTAGGATGTCCACTCTATATAGGTTTGTAAAGAAATATAGGCTTTAGTTTTTTAGAGCATATAACTTTATAAGCTGTTAGGATAACATTTCTGCTATAATTAAGATTAAAAATAAAACTTTTTGTAACCCAATAACTTAAATAAAAAAATTTTCATTGCAATATTCATGCAGCCCTTTGGCAGACAACAGCACAGCACCACTGCGCAGCTATGCCGATGACAGGTGTGGCTAACATGCACACAAAAACTATTGTTTATTTTTTGGACAGCAGCCCTTTGACAGACAGGAGCACAGCACCCCTGCGCACCTTCCGCGATGACAGGTGTGGCTAACATGCACACAAAAACTATTGTTTATTTTTTGGGCAGCAGCCCTTTGACAGACAGGAGCACAGCACCCCTGTGCACCTACACTGATGACAGGTGTGACTAACACACACACACAAAAAATAGTTTATTTAATTTTTGGGCAGCAGCCCCTCAACAGAAAGGAGCACAGCACCCCTGCACAGCTACACTGATTACAGTGACAGCCAGGTGTGGCTGACATACACACAAAAAAATACTTTATTTATTATTTTGGGCAGCAGCCCCTCGACAGAAAGGAGCACAGCACCCCTGCGCAGCTACACCGATGACAGTGACAGCCAGGTGTGGCTGACATGCACACAAAAAAAATTGTTTATTTATTATTTTGGGCAGCAGCCCCTCGACAGACAGGAGCACAGCACCCCTGCGCAGCTACGCCGATGACAGTGACAGCCAGGTGCGGCTGTCGCGCACACAAAAAATTGTTTATTTATTATTTTGGGCAGCAGCCCCTAGACAGACAGGAGCACAGCACCCCTGCGCACCTACGCCGATGATAGGTGTGGCTAACACGCCACACAAAAAAATTGTTTATTATTTTTTTAACACTGGGGTGAACCCCTGAAAAGAGGCAGCAGCCCCTTAACAGACAACAGCACAACATCCCTGCACTGCGACAAGTGTGGCTAACACTAATTTTTTTTTTTTTTCACACTGGGGATGGGTGAAGAGCACCCCTGAAGGACAGAGCACCCCCTGGACAACCAACACAGCACTACAGCCAGCCAGGCCCTATGGACAGAACAAGTACCACAGCCAGCCCCTATGGACAGGACAACGACCACCAGCCAGCCCCTATGGACACCACAACAGCCAACCAGCCAGCCCCTCTATAGACAACAGCCAGCCCTTATGGACAACAGTAGCCAGTATTAAGTATTGACAACAGCACAGCACAGCTCCCATCTCTCTCTCTCTTCACTCTCCACAGCCGGAATTAAAAATGGTGGCGAATCATGGGAGCTTTATAGAATCCACAACCCGCGAGAATCCGACAGCGGAATGATGACGTTTTGCCTCGTTTTCGGATCAGAGTCAGGTGGGAAAACCCGAGCCGACTCGTATCTGCCTCGGATCCCCGAAGTTCGGGTGGGTCCAGTTCTCAGTGATCCAGACCCGCTCATCTCTAGTTTCCAATTAGCTTAATTAGTCCAATAATTACATGTAATTTTGGGGGTGAAAAAAATGTCCCCAAATTACCCCAAAATCTACTTTTTTGTTAGTTTAGGCACCCCAAATGTAATTACAATATTTTTTTAATTGAAAAATATATTTTTTTATCATTTTTTTTTATTTTTCAAGGTGCCCTCAAAGTACCCCAAAATCACCTTTTTTCCTACTTTCTTTTGCATTTTTTCATTTAATTCGTTTGAGATTAAACTTTGCTTTTAATAATTTTTTTGCACTTCCAAAAAAAACACAAATCAGCCATTTCACACCATTTAAAAACCTGCAGTACCTTCCTAATGCTTACAATAGCATTCTATACGGTCCTGCTAACGAGATTATTAATATTGGGGGGTCCAGGATGGTCTCCCCACTTTTTCACGCACTTCTCTCACATCTCATTTGGCAGTCAATTCGCAAACCTCCGCTGCAAGTACCACGGATAGGCATTTTTAATTGGATTGGAGTGTTCTCGGATGCGCTTCGCACAAATGCTTTACAACATATACTGTACCTATGTAGAAATTAAAAATTTAACCCACTGGTTACAGGTAGGTATGTAATAAAGCTCTATTATATACAGTGTGTGTGTTCTGTCTTTTTTTAACTATTTATTTTACAGTGGGGGTACGGGTTCCGGCTGCTTGCTGGCACTTGTAGTTCCACAAGTGCAAAAGGACAGGCATGCTGGCATCTGTAGTTCCACTGTAAAATACAATAGTTTAATACTATTTTACACTTTATTACCCCCGTACCCACAACCCAGGGGTGCGGGGAAGAGCCCCGGGCTTCAGACCAAGCCTGGGTTTTTGGGAGAGGGGGAACCCCTTTTTGGGGGGGTCTCCACCTCCCCTAAGATCCTGACTGGCTTTGGGTGAGAATGCTTTGGCCATGGAGACCCAGTAATAGAGTCTCCTGGCTGTGGCATTACATCCCGGTCAGTTTGGGTCTGGTGCTGGTTTTAAATATAGGGGGACCACTACGCAATTTTTTTTCTCCTATATTTACAACCAGGACTGGACCTGCAGCCAGATGCTGGTTCATAAATTATAGGGGATACCTTACTCATTTTGTTCCCCGTAATTTTTGGAACCAGGACTGGCAGACCATCCGGGGTTGGTTATGCTTTTGGGGAGACCCTACGTCATTTGTTTTTAAGATTTAACCCTTTTTTAACAGGTATAAGACACAAGCAGCCTTCACATATCTCACTGATATGTGCAGGGTTCTAGCTCGGGAGAGTTTTGCAGAGAGAAAGCACTGCAATCTCGGGTGAGTAATCTCATCTAAACTTGCAATTCGGGGGAGATATCTTGATCTGCTTCACCATAGGAAAACTCCCTTTCAGCTAAACTCACTTCTTTGTAAATTTGCAAGATGAAAAATGGGAAAATCACCCGAGCTTCGGCAATGCAAATCGAGATTAAAAAAGAAAAAACTTGACCAAACTTGAATCTTATTAAATTTACCCCTAACTGGTTCTATTTTAAATTTTCAACTGCAACCCACCGTGAAGCAGCTGCTGCTTCATAAATAAAGCCCCTCATCTCCTTGTGATTAAGTACAATTTCAGTTGACAAACTGATAAACTTAAATATTTTGGCATTTACCTTATTAGCTCTTTTGCCAACAATATGCAGAAAACTTTCACCTGCTCATGGAAATGATAAAGAAAGATCCAGCAACCTTGAATTATCTCTATAACTCTTGGATAGGTCATATAAATACAATTAAAATGAACATATTCCCAAGGTTCTATACCTCTCTCAAATTGTACCAGATTCTGTTTCCTCTCCCTTTCTGCATCTTGTTCAAGCTCAGGAAGAATGGCGGTCGTGGCTTACCAAACTTTCAGAAATACTACCTGGACTCCCAACTTTACAAATAGTCCTGCTTTATGTTTGTTTATTATTTTGTATTTTATTACATTTTTAAGCCATTATTTTACTATGTGTTGCTGTGAAATCTATACTTTTATACTATAATTGTCGCAATTGTGAGAATTTTTCACCATGACATTATATCGTATTTGGATTACTTATTGTGTGAGGGTTTGAATCTGTCTCAACCCTAGATTACTTTGGTACTGAATAATAAATATCATACTTTAAAAAAAAACAATGGATGGACATTCTAATAATATTACATAGCTCACATACCAGTGAGTACGGATTTAGTCCATCCTCTCACTTTGTTATTAGAGTTTATCTATCCCAGATTATTCCAAGCGTTTCATGTCCTATACCTATATTATCTTTATCAAACACCATAAATTACTCTTCTTTTGAAATTATTATGTCCCAGACATGGCAGATTTACCTTTAGTCCCCTTTCCCCATTCTTCTCTATTTTAATTTTTTCCTTCACCCTACTAACTTTTTCCATCTCTTCCTCCTATCTTGTATCCTAGTCCTCTTCCTTTCACTCCCCTCTTTTCCTACTGTACATGATTCCCTTTTCCTCCCCATCCCTAGGCAACAATTGTAGTATCCTCTTCACTGTGCCTCAGACTTACTATTGGTCATACAGTACAGTATGTTGCTCTAAGTGGGTTTTGTACTTTGTCCTTAATCTCACTGACTATGTTTTTGGAATGCCATTGCTCATTTAGGCAGTGATGTGCGGTCAGGTGAGGCAGAGCTTTTCCTGTCATACTTAGGTATACTCCACAGTTTTTACTATAAAAATTATAAAATAAAATGAAAAGAAAACACTATAACTATCTTCTTTGTATTATTCTAATCATTTTTATAATCAAAACTTTGGAGTAAAAAGTGTATGAGAGGTCAGGCACTGCCTCCCCTGTCTACCTTTTCCACACATCCCTAAACAAAAACACCACAATGCCAGCACTATATAGGGCATATAATAAAAATTGCTATTAACAATTATTTTTGTGTTCAGTTTTCTTTATTTTCATAAAATCTTCCCTATTGGTTTCTACAACCATATCCAATGATTTTTGTACTAGTTTTTTGTCAGTACTAGGCTTTTATAAGCAATTTTTCTTCTCAACATCATCAAGTCCAAAAGATAATAATTAAACATTGGGAAATTTAAAAAAAAAGACCAGAGAGGGCTTACCTGAGAAACCCACCTGCATCTTCCGAAAAGCACCGAATTTAAAAACTAAATTGGTTCGAAGCCTTCATCCACCCTCACCACAATTCACCCACATTTTATCAAAAGGTTTTTATAGATGCGGCACATGTATAGGTTGCAAAATTTCCCAAACACTTTTGGTAATAAGAAAACAGAGGTGATTATTAACAATAAAAAAACATATGATTAAGGATTTTATTACCTGTAATGTTGAAAATATCATCTATGGGATTGAATGTGCCTGTCACAAATGTTATATAGGAAGAACAAACAGATCTTTAAAAATTAGATTAGGTGAACAATCTTAGAAACATTAAAAAAGGATTGGAGATGCATGCACTATCGAAGCACTTTAAAGATGTTCACAAATGTGATAGTAAATTTATTATTAACTTTTATTGACCAAAAAAAAATCAATACGGGTTGTATATACACTAATACAACTGAAGTTTTAGTGAAAGCAGAAATTAATTTTATTTTTAATTTTAAAAATGTAATTCCTAATGGTCTTAACAAGGATTTCAAAATGAAATGGTTTTTAAGATAATTCTATTTTATTAATAAGATGAGTTATTTTCGATTTTATTAGATTTTAATGTTGGTCATATTCTTTATTATTTAATGTGTCCTTATTTTTATCTCCTTTTAATGGTATCCTATTTATAATGGTGACTCATATTGTGTGATCAAGACACATCCCCCGTAAGAATTGTGATTAACAGGTGGGATACCATGGTGACCAGTACGCAATGCCTGGGGAGGATGTGACGTATCTGCTGCTATAAAGTTCCTGTTTCAGTCATGCACGTGGTAATGTGGAGTACTGGTAACCGTGACCATAAGGATGATGTCTTTCCGGCTGTTACGAGATGCCATTTCCAGAGTCAGCAACAACATCTGGTTCCCGGCGCCGCTATCGCTAAATGGCGGGAACATCATGGAAGAAGGTGGACATACAAAAATCACGGACTGACCCCTCTTGCAGTAGATGCCACCTATCACTTCATAGGATTTTAGTTAATTAGGTATTCCATGTTTTTGATCTTGTTTGTGAGAAGGAGTTTATATACCTCCTCCTATTTTATTCCCATTATGCCTTGAAAAAGATTAAGCTGAAAATCGAAACACGTTGGAACCTTAGGATCCAGGTCATTTGGATATCATTCTCCTTTGGGATTTTTGGTCATGGACTTTGGGGATGCCTGAGGAATTCATTACCCATACCCATTTGTCTACCTTGGTGGACATTGCCATCTGGTGAGAGACTTATCCATATCCTGTTTCTGTATAAATGGGATTAACATTCATGTATCTATTGATGTTATGTGTCTACTGTATGTAGACTTTGACACTTGGTGAGAGACTATTTGTTATTTGTTTTTATGTTGATTTATTAAAACCATATTACACTATATAGTTTTATTCCATTTTTATGTACAACCGATGACACACTATGGAACTGTGAAAAATGTTGATGGGAGAATTGTGTTAATAAGCGACTACAGTCTACTAATTGGTAGCCCACAACAGCTGGTAGGAGTACCTCGTTAATCTTGAAAGTACCTACCCTATCTGGATATACTTCACTATTTGTTGCCTGTGTTTTTTTCTCTTTTGGGTTCATCCCTGAGGACATCCCAATGAGTTCTGATCTTGACACAGAACTGATGTATTTTTCAGCACCAGCGGAATTTATATGGTGATATTTTTGCTTTTTGAATTACATGCATAAGAGAATCACTTGGGGTAGATCCTCTATTATCATTTTCCACAGGCTGCTTTATTGCTCTTTGAGCATTCCTATTTTTTTTTCATTTTCAGGCTGGTATTTAGGCTCTGCATTAGCTGCAGCCCCTATGAGACAGATAGGGCTGCCATTATAGCAGGGGAGTGGCTTCCCATGGGAAGCCCCCTCTCTGCTGTTGCAGTCTGGACTGGCAGTCCAAGGGGGAGAAAACACTTCCTCCTGGGGCTGCCTGTCTAGCTGTGATCAGCAGGGTAGTGCTTCCAATGAGAAGTCACCACCACTGCTGCTAGCCTAGGCAGTCCCTGCGGATGAGGAATTTTACTGGGGGGGCTGCAGTCCCGCAGCCCCTAGGTAAATCCCCCACTGGTACAGATCCATATTTTCTGCTATTCAGTTTCAATACTTGCACACAATCTTCTGGACTCCATTGCTGGCTCAGTTCAAGAATAATTAGTTGAATGGAGAGAGATAAACCACTCTTAACTGTCATTTTTCAAACACAGCCTGTAAAATGGAAAAAACGAGAGTTATATTCTTAACAGGGGTTGGCGAAGGGGAAGAACTTCTGCATTAGTGGGTAGTAGCTCTTATATCGCTAATTGAATGACCCCAGTATTATCAATCTTGAACTATAGTGCCTTTCATATAGTTCTGGGGGTGCTACCAGAGACAATAAATATGCTCAAATATAGAAAGGAGAAAAAAGAATGTCTCTTTGTTGGCGCACAAGAAGAATCGAATTAAACATAACCTTTATTGTATTGAGTAAAATTATTTACCTCTCCAGTGAAATATTACAAGAAATTAATTGTGTAAATAATTATATGAAAAAAGATTTTAATGAATAAAGAAAAACAAAAAATAAATAAAATTGATCTCACTTTCCAACTTGTTATTCTTATTTAGTTCTGATGTGCGTTGGTTACATTATATATCTCCTGTAAATGGGTTGCATTCAATGAATTGTTTCGGAAGACAGATCATAACTTTCAAAAGCAATTATTTCTCATATAATTAATCAGGGTGCAAATTTGGAGTACTTCCACATTAATTATTTATAGAGACAGATCAGATAATTTATAAAGCGTTAATGAATATTCTCATGCATGCTATCTTATTATGAGGTTATTTGGAAAATATCTGGAGCACAAAATTAGTTAAACAATTATAATCAACAAACATCTGGGACATAATAATAGATATACTTCACATAAAACTTTCTTATATTCCCCATACACACTAATATTCTTATGGCTATATGGGATTATTTCATATATTAAGATTAGAAATCATTTATATAGTGTACACATTTAACCTCTATGACGGAATAGTAAATTATTTGTCTCATAGAGTAATCAAATGCATCTCATGGAGCATGAGGTGATACCACGTCCCTACTGTTTTAAAATCTCCAGATATTCCCTTAGCCTCTCTGTGTCTCAGATCCTGTTCATGCTATCATGTGTCCATAAATAAATGCAACATTGTTTCAGTAATTAGAAGTAACCAGCACATTCAATATTTATCACATGTTTGTGGTAAGCGAGGAAACGGTGACGTACTTTCACTGAATTAAGTTTTGTCAAGGCAACCCAACTGTGTGGCTTGACACTGCTTTATTGATCCCTGATATCCAATCACATTGCGCTCTCCGGTCATGTGACCTGCTAGACCAATTACGGCAGACTTTTAGAACAGCCTATTACATTGCTCTCCATTTCTCCCTAGATAGTTGAGCCAATTGAAATAGATTCTCTAGGCAGCCTATCATATCACTATCTCCTGCCCATGTGACCAACAGGGCCAATGGTAGATGCGCTTATCCTCCAGCTTGCTGTTCATTTATAAATACGATCTCCATCCTTCTGCAGAGTGGTCCTGCAGCCAATCATCTCCGGGGGGTGTCAGGTTCTGTGTCATTCCTGATGATCCCATTAACATATGTAAACAATAATATGTCAGTTTCTGTGTCTTTCCCAATGATCCTAATAATATATGTGAACAATACTGAGTTCAGAGTTTCCTGAACTGTCCTCTGTAATATTAATATATATGCCCTACGAGTGTATATTTAACCCATAATAGTATGACTAGATAGCTTATGTCTTGCTAACTTTTATTGTAATTTGCATATAGTTGTTAAAATTAATAATTTAATTTAAGATCAGTAGGGGGAAGGGGAGGTGGAAGAATGAAAGACATATACGGGAATGGAGAGAGGAACCTAGGGAACAACAAAGGTACCGGAAATAAATGATGGTAATATAAGAATCATCAATCTTACAGACAGAATACTTACCAATGATCAAATTTCTCTCCTATCTAAAGGACTATCATTTTCTCCCGTGCAAAGACCAGACAGATAGGAGTGTGAAAAGGACCTTCAACTTTTCACAAGGAAAATCTTTTTGAAAAAATGTTTTCATGCACGTAGTGACATCTTACCGTCAAATACATAATTTATCTCCATCCCAAATTTCTCATCAGAAGATCTTATGATGCTACATATCCTGGAAGATCTACAAACAGAGAACGAAGAAAGAATGATTCAGGATCTTTAACCGTTTGACCCATCCTTGATCAAATCCAAAACTTCTTTCTTTCCAGATTTTAAGATATGTCTTCCTGTAAAAGTCTACTTGGATCTTGTATCCAGAGACTTAGATAAACTTTTTACTGAACATGAGACATTCAAACCTCAAGAGGACAACTGAACAAGAGGAGAAATTACAGCTTTATTACAGATCTTTAAGTGGGAAGATACCATTCTTAAACCCTCTGATAAAGGGGGGAACATTGTATTATGGCCTAGACCTATGTATGTGAATAAACTCAAAAGACAACTTGGGGACCAGCAATGCTATAAGGTTCTTACATTCAGTCCTACCTCAAACTTCCACAAGATGTATACAACATTATCTGGAAGGCACTGGCAGATGTAGTAATTAATAAAAAAAGATTTGGACTTTACAAACATATAATCCTAAAATACCAACTTTATAGTTGCTTCCTAAAATCCACAAAAATGAAAAATTGCCACCTGGTCAACCAATTGTTTCCGGGGTAGGAAGTTTGATAGAAAAGGCCAGTATATTCGTAGATCTATATCTAAGACAATATGTATTAACACTGCCTTCATATGTTAGGGATACCATGGACATCTTAACTAAGTTACAAGATCTTACCATCAATACAGATACATGGTTAGTGACATATGATGTTGAAAGTCTGTACACAAGTATTCATCATGTTAAAGGACTTGAGGAATTAAAATATTTCTTAGATGTAATTTATTCTCACCAGAAATAACTTTACATGCAATGATAAGTTCTACCTCCAGGTTAGAGGGACAGCAATGGGGACAGCTTGTGCCCCTACTAATGCTAACCTCTACCTAGGGTGGTGGGAGAAAGAGTACGTATTCATGGAGAACCACAAAAAATACACTGACCATGTCCTTCTATATCTTCAATATATAGATGACATCCTGATACTGTGGGAAGGTGAGAAAGATCTCCTAGATGAATTTGTAATGATTCTGAATGAGAATTATTTGAACTCACAGGTGAGACTAATCGTCAAACAGTCAATTTTTTGGATTTAACAATTAAAATAGAAGAGGATGGATATATCACAACTGATATATTTAGGAAACAAACAGTGACAAACAGCATTCTACATTCTGAAAGCTCAAATCTGCCAGCAACAATCTAAGGAATCCCGAAAGGAGAACTATTAAGGACCAAGAGAAATTGCTCCGATGGTAACACCTATCGTGAGAGAGAAAATCAACTCTGTGATAGGTTGAAACAGAGAGGGTATAGTAATAGAACTATCAAAAGTGCCCAATCCAAGGTAAAAACATATTCAAGAGATTCCCTTTTTATTCCTAAAGTCAGAACAAAAACAGAGGAACCCGTAAGGTATATTGGGACCTTTAATAGCAGACACAATACTACAGAAACATTGGGCTATTTTACAGACAGATCAGGATTTGGAGAAAATACTCCCTAAGAAGATTCAAATAAGCTGGAGATGGTCCAGGAATCTAAGGGACCGATTAGTAAGAAGCCACGTACCATCATTGAAAAAATCAAGTTACCCCGTCAAATACCCCTTCAATTATCTTATAGTTGTAAACAATGTAAGGCCTGCCAGTTAATGGTACCTTAACAGGGGTTTTGTGATAGGTACGGTAAAAAATTGATAATTGACAACTACATTAATTGTAATTCAGCATGTTGTATACCAATTGGAATGCCCATGTGGCAAGAAATATATTGGAAAAACAATCAGGCCACTGAAAATTAGGTTATTAGAACATATAAATAACATCAGAAATGCAGACAAAAGGACAAAATTAAGTTCAAAACACTAACTTCAGTTGCAAATAATTTTTTACACTAAGATGATGGGAATCCAAAAGGCTTACAAGCCTTCGGCATGATGCAAATACATCTTGGTAACACAGGTGGGGATGTGAACAACAAGTTACTAATGTACGAGACAAAGATGATCTTTCACATGAAAAGTCTGCACCCAAATGGTTTGAATGAATACAATAGTTATCCTCCATTTTTGTGATATGTGTGGATCTGTTCTATAGTTGAGAATCTGTCCTACTTCCTCCTTTCTTTCTTCTTGTAAACACATTTTCTCTTCTTTTGGAATATGTTCCACGATGGAGTAGAAAATTCCTTGTAACATAGAGTAATAACAATATGGTAAAATGTTTATATTATATCGAATGATTGAATATTTTTTAAGGAACTATTTATATCTTTTTGCAAGGATCTAGCAGCATAAGTCAGGATTCAATGTCAATTATAAGATTGTTTATCATGGGACTGTGGGCCTGATTTAGAGCCACTAGCGAGCGCACAGCACTCGCAAGCAGCACAATGTTTGTGATCTGCGCATGCGCCGCATCCGGTGTGCGCATGTGCGAGCCCGGTGAGCGACTGAAATTCAGTCACTACTGGGCTCGCTACAAGATGGGGTGGCTGTCGATGGTGAGTGACAGCTCGCCCCGTTTTGTAGGCGGGTAGGGGGTGTGGTTGGCCAAACATAGGCATTACCTTAGGAATGCCTGGCATTTGAGGGAGGACCTACTGACATCACAACTGATGTTAGTAGTGGACTTCCTGCTCTATTAGGGCAGGAAGTCCACTCGGCCTTGCAACAGCCGAGACCCTACCACAGGGTCTTGTCGCAAGGCCGATGGGGGCTCCCACAGCTTTGTGAGTGGCAGGAGACAAAAAAAAACACCCACATTACCTGCGAGCGGCCGGCCCTTACGAGCGGGTCTGAATCAGGCCCAGTGACCAAATTATTTTCCCACTATATGTACAATAATTGTGTTGGTATTCATCGCAACAATATTACATCTTAAGATGGATATGGATATTTATAGCTATCATGCTCACCACTATTTTATAATAATTATAATATTAATACTAGTCTATTAGAAGTCTATGGAAGTCATCTGATTAAGATATAGTGCCCATATATGTTTGTAGCTTATTCCATACATTAATCAAACACCTAAACATGTTTATGGCTTTACTATGGACCTATGTATATGAGGGCACATATAACTACTTGTGCTTCTCTATTAGAAAGTATATATGTCTATTATGTATATCATTTCATATGGGTATACTTATTAGTATTATTATCGTTTATATATAGTATTCCATTTATTATATATTTTTATATATTTCGTTATTTTTATTTTTTTTCATTTTTATTTTTATTTCTAAATCTATTTATTATAACCATTGATTGTGGATTTAAGTATTCGACTTTAGAGAATTAGTCTTCTGCCTCCTTATTTTCTATCCATTGTAAATGTGAAACATATGATTCAGACTCTTTAAGTCTATTTAAGGGAATGAAAATGGATGAGTAGTTATGTTTAATATGCTGATCGCTATTATTATTTTTCTTATTTTTCTTATTTCATGTTATTATTATTATTATTATTATTATTATTATTATTATTATTATAGCCACTACATCCATTGTTATTTAATATTTAGTCTTTATTATTATTATTATTATTTTTTTTTTTTTTAAATATATATATATTTTTTAATGTTCATATTTATATATTGGTCTATTTTTTTTGTGTTTACGGGTGTGTTTATATTTATATTTACATACATGTACACTTTTTAGTTCTGTTTGAATCTATATCCAATTATCTACACATAGTTTATATGGATATAGTTCACTATATTATTACTGTATGCAATGTCTGTGTTTTAAGAACATTAGAGGTTATTATTGAATTTTTCTATGCAACGAGTACCATAAAATAGCCTATCAATGAAGAATACTAATTATGCAAATGTAAAACATCTGCCTCTAGTAAAGAGGAGCATATAAATAGAGATCATTAGCCCTTTATTTGGATGCACCTGCTTCCTGAGAAAGCCGTCTTATATGGAGAAACGTGTTGAAGGTACAGGTGCTGTTTCCTGCTGCACTCTGTTGGACTCTCCTCCACTGTCCTCTGGTTGAAAGACCTTATGCAGGATTTACCAGCGGGTATTCCAAGCTTTGAATGACCTGTATATGCTTGGCCTGATTCATATCGAGCTGCCACCTGTCTGCAGAAAACTGTGGCTCTGTGCCCATTCACTAGTGACTGCATGAGTAACAACCAACCTGTGAGTGAAGCTCCCCTCCACAGTGTGCGCAGTACTGGAGCTTCCATCTGCCACCAGCATTACAGCAGCGGGCTGGCTGCTTGCTGATACACACACACACATTGGTGCAGTACGCTATCTACCCTATTACCGGGTGTGAGCTGTCACCTCTCTAATGGGATCTTTTCGCAAGCACGAGTCACCTGGAGCAGCTCCCGTTGGTCATCGGTCTGTTCACTGTAATTGTGGCATCCAAGGACAGTATTAAGTGGGGTTATTGGTCACTCTTATCCCCTTTATCTGTGAGTATATCATCTCAACATTTATATCCAAGTATCCAGAGACTCATTAGAGTGCATTAACTTGAACAATTAATGTGCTCTTGTATATGTTCAGCTTCTATGGATCAATAAGAAAAGGCTGACACTTTATATCTGAGTTTCTGGACTGATACAAAGAATTTTGCTACTTTGTTTTTCTCGAGGTCCCTCACATAGTATCAATTTAAATAACACTATACAGTACCACCTTTTGCATCTGTGAAAGATTTGACTGCCTTTCATTTCCATTTATACTGTATGTATTAATTTATTTGTATTCTGATATGTGTATTGTTTTGATTTTATTTCTTATATGTAGTCCTGGGAGACACTCATATTGTGGATGAATTTATAAATCTATATTAAACATCAATCTATAAATATTAATGTATATGTATTAATTTTTGAGTATACACTTCTTGTGTCTCTAAAAGCCGCCAAGTACTATACACATTTTTTGGTTCAATTTTCTTGTGTGTGGAGATTGGCATTCTCCACGTGTTTTGTGCTGGTGGCTGCTAGAGACACTTGATTTAGGCAAAGTTCTGGTGCCCCTATAGCGCAAAGTAAATTGTTTTCTACTTATATCGTTGTTCTAAAAGTCTGCCATAATTGGTCTAGCGGGTCACTTGACCAGAGAGAGCAACATGATTGGATATCAAGGATCAATAAAGCAGCGTCAAGCCACACAGTCGGGTTGCCATGACAAAACTTCATTCAGTGAAACGTATGTCACCGTTTCCTCACTTACCACAAGCATAATAAATATTGAATGCGCTGGTTACTTCTAACTACTGAAACAATGTTTCATTTATTTATGGAAACATAATATCATGAACAGGACCTGAGACACAGAGAGGCTAAGGGAATATCTGGAGATTTTAGAACAGTTGGGGCACGGTATCACCTCATAGTTTAGCAGCTGCCTTTTCTGGGAATGTGTGAACCACATAACATATGATGGACAATATGTGTTATAATAAATGATGTGAAGCACCATAAATTAAACCCTAATGAGATGAGGTTTATTAAGTAAGATTTTACCAATATATGTGCCAGACAAACACAGAAGTCCCCTTGTGGTTTTTTTGATATGTGACACATTAGCTAGCTAATAATCTGGTTGCTGTTTTTTCCTTAAGGCTATTCCTAGGATAATATCAAGGTGATACAATTATCTAAGGAGAAACACCAGAGGGACTCAGATTAATGTGAAATACAACAGTAATTGCCAGCATTATTACTGCTCTCCTGGAGAGTGCATATAATCAAACTGTTAGGCAAATGCACGAGCACTGTGAATAAAAGATCTAACAGTACAACAGTACTACATGCCTAAATAGAGTGCTCTTATAAATATATATATATATATATATATGCGATAATATCATTTCAGTACCTCATGAGCATATTTTCAGAAATGCTTTTGAATTATGAAAATTGACTCTGAACAGCTTTATGAAATAAATATATAGGAGAAACACATTAATGCTCCATGAGAAGCATTTGATTACTCTATGAGATGTATAATTTACTATTGCGTCCTAGAGGTTAAATGTGTACACTATATAAATGATTTCTAATCTTAATATATGAAATAATCCCATACAGCCATAAGAATATTAGTGTGTATGGGGAATATAAGAAAGTTTTATGTGAGGTATATCTATTATTATGTCCCAGATGTTTGATGATTATAATTGTTTACCTAATTTTGTGCTCCAGATATTTTCGAAATAACCTCATAATAAGATAGCGTGCATGAGAATATTCATTAACGCTTTATAAATTATCTGATCTGTCTCTATAAATAATTAATGTGGAAGTACTCCAAATTTGCACCCTGATTAATTATATGAGAAATAATTGCTTTTGAAAGTTATGATCTGTCTTCCGAAACAATTCTTGAATGCAACCCATTTACAGGAGATATATAATGTAACCAATGTACATCAGAACTAAATAAGAAATAACAATTTGGAAAGTAAGATAAATTTTACTTATTTTTTATTTTTCTTTATTCATTAAAATCTTTTTTTCATATAATTATTTACACAATTAATTTCTTGTAATATTTCACTGGAGAGGTAAAGAATTTTACTCAATACAATAAAGGTTATATTTTAATATGATTCTTCTTGTGCGCCAACAAAGAGACATTAGTTTTTCTCCTTTCTATAAAAAAATGAGAGTTAGAAGCTGATTGGTTAGTGCTTTATCTCTCTCCACTTTACCTCACTCCATACTTTGATAAATACCCCCCTATGTCTCACTGCTGCTCCACTAATGACTGGAACACTCTATAACGATCATGCTGGTGGTGTTGACTAAACTAATTTAACTCAACTGTGTTATGGCCCCCATACACGGTGAGATTCAAAGTTGGTAAGATGAGTTGTACGATTTCCCTTCAAAATTCTTCCCTTCAGATACAGGACAATTTGAATTTAAAATGCAACGATTCCACGTAAGACCATACGATTTGATCTATCGCACATGATTTCAAATCGTATACGACTGATCGTATGCAGCACATATAACACACGATTAATCTGCTGGAATGTCAGTAGGGGAGGGCATATCTAGAGGGTATAAAAGGAAGCTGCCATTTTAGGTTCTTTGCACACTCTGCTCAGTGACTAGTGAGGCTAGGTTTACCTGCTGAACGTTGTACTTTGCTAGTGTGTTTGCTTTGTTTTAAAGGCTTGCCTTTACAAAGCGTGATTTCTGCTTTCTTGATGGATTCCTCTCGCTATAAGCTTCTGCTATCCTATGGCTATCTAAGGCTGAAAGGTGAAGGAGTTCAGGAAAGATGGAGGAGGATGAGGTCCTGCTGGACCAAGGAGAGGCTGACGAGGAGGGAGACTCGTTCCTATATGCCCCTGCTGATGGAGCTTATGGAGAATAACCCGGATGACTATGGCAACTTCCTGTGAATGGATGACGCCACATTCCAGGAGTTGCTGCGTCTGGTGACCCCCATTATCCAGAGACAGGACACCAATATGAGGATGGCCATCCCGGCTGAGGAATAGGTTGGTGGCGACCCTGCAGTATCTGGCGACTGGACGGTCTTTTGAAGACCTGAAATTTGGGACCCTTATTTCCACCCAGACATTGGGGCACATCATCCCGGACACCTGTGTGGCCATTATCAATGTCCTGAAGTTGGACTACTTCAAAGTAAGTACAAACACTACAAATTGTTATCTTGTGAAATCAAAAATAATCTTTTAATTTTTTGGGGTAACACCCTGTGTGGAATAAAGTCAACCAACATGGCTGTATATTTATAAAACATGTTTACGTAGTAAAACACAAAAGCAACATGTTGGCTTTTCCTTGTGTTGGTAAAACAAATAGTATCTAAACTATGTTAAAACTACAATATCACTCAGTTATTTGTTGCCAAATACCAGCAGCATGGTATGTGGTATGTGAGATGACGGATTGAACAGGCCCAAAAGCACATGGCGCAAGAATCAGGCCCCAGCAACCAACTATCTGTCCTTGCACCATGCACTTAGTGAACCTGCCCAATCCGCATCATCCACACCCTATACCATGCAGCAGGTACTGAGAAAGAACAAACTGGCTGATACAGTGTGTACAGATTAACCAATATGTATAAACAATTTGCAGGAAGACACAAATATAATGTTTAGCAACTTGCTAAATTTACATTAAAGAATAAACCATTGGCTGGCTTGCTCATCCTCAGCCGTGGCAATGGCTGACTGTGATGGGGTGTTGCCTGGGATGGGGAAGGCCCCATTTGTGTTGCTTGTTGGTAATTTGGCAGAGGAGGGTAACTCTGGGATGCTGATGGCCTATAGCACAGCTGCATCGTTGTCTGGTAGATGGGCTCATTAGTCAGCCTTGTATTGCTGGTTAGATTTTGGCATCTCCCCCGGATTATGGTTTCATAGAGAATCCGCTGAGTGTGTATTTGTTGGATCTCCACCATTTCTTTGACCATGCTCGCTATGTGGGTTCCGAGGTAGTCAAACATATCAGATGGCTTTGTTAAAGCCATCTTCACCTGGTCTAACAGTGGATCTTGTGCAATCGGGTACTTGCGTTGATATCTCCTGCGTTTAAGGGTAGGTTGAGAGACCTTGGTTACTTCCACATCACTGGCGCTTTGGGCGGGATTTTGCGGGCTGACCATCAAGTCGAGGTTAGGTGTTGGAGGCTGTTGGAGGAAAGTCTTACATTATTACTGTTATTACTGTGAAATTTTGGTTATACAAATGATTAATTTAATTTTTCATTTATTCTAGTTCCCGACAACGGTGGAGGACTGGAAGACCATTGGAGAGGAATTTGACCGTAAATGGAACTTCCTGAACTGTGGAGGAGCCATAGACGGGAAATACATCAGGATAAATCGACCTGCCCACAGCAGATCCTTTTACTACAATTATAAAGGATTTAACGGTATAGCGCTCATGGCTGTTGTCAATGCAAATTATGAGTTTATTTCTGTGGATGTAGGAAAAAATGGCCGTGCTTCGGATGAGGGGTAATTCAAGCAAATGCTCTTCTATGAGAGAATGGCATCCCAACGCCTGAACCTGCCAACAACTACAGAAACCAAGCACAACCTAAACTATGTGTTTGTGGCTGATGAGGCGTTTGCTCTTCTCAAGCATTTGCTGAAGCCATATGCACAACGCGCCCTGACACATGACAAAACCGTTTTCAACTACCGTCTTTCCAGGGCGAGGCGAGTAGTTGAAAACACATTTGGAATATTGAGCAACCATTTCCAGATATTTCACACAAGCATTAACCTGCGTGTGGATAAAACTGATAAAATTGTGTTGGCCTGCTGTGTTCTCCACAATTTCTTACGTAAAAAAGCACCTAGACACAGTATGGCCTCAGAAACAGATGTGCCTGATGAACGTGAACATCACGAGGAGACTCCATTGATGGTTTCGGTAGCCCCACCCTCAGTGTTGATGACAACAGGAACTGCAAGGGCTAAAGAGGTCAGAGAACAATTTATGACCTACTTCAATGGAGTGGGGGCAGTACCATGGCAGGAGGACCAGATCAGAAAATGAAACAAATTTTCCAATGAACATTACAAACATTTAGTATATGAAAACATTTAAAACTTACAACTTCGTTGGAGGAGGCATCTACATTGTCTGGGTTCTCCCCTGCAGCTTTCTCAGGTACTGTATCCACCAATAAGGCCTGTGACTGGCGGATAGGCTCCTGCTCATGGAGGAATTTTAAAAGATCAAAGTACCAGACTGTACTTGTGTACACATCGGCAGCCCCTGCTCCGGATGCCCGAGACTCGTTCTGCTTCCGATTCTATCGGACATAAACAGTGTGCAAATTCAGTATTTTGCGCTTCACCCAATCTCGATCGGCATCATTATAATAGGGCTTTGTTAAATCCAAAAGTGCCTGGAGTGCAGCAGCTCGCATGGGTTTGTTGCGGTAAATGGCACTTTTAATCTGCCATAGACATTCATGATAACGGTGCTCTTCTATAAATTCTGTTAGGATTTTTTTCTCCATTGCACTTGACATTCCTGGTTGAATAAATTAGAACCCAAAATATATTGTGAATAGTTTAAACTTTGATAGTTTTCATGCATTTATTTTTGTACCCAAATTTGACATTTGCATTGTTTGAATGTTATCTTTTTGAAAAGGTGTTGAATTTTTGAATCTTTGAAATGCGTTTATATGGTTGAAACTGTTTGATTAAATGTATAAATATAAAAATAAAAAGTTTACGGTTGGTGGTAAATTTTAAAGGCCAAAAAGAAGCATGGTCTTGTGTATTATAAAGAAGTCATTAGTGGGGCAGGGGTACGCAGTGGTGGGGCAGAAATTAATACACATTGGTGGGGCAGGGGTACGCATTGGTGGGGCAGGGGTTAATACACATTGGTGGGTCAGGGGGTTTAGTATACACATTTGTGGAGCAGTGATGTATATACTCACTTCCAAACAATGAAACGATCTCTCCTGCTTGATCTTTTCTTCTTGTTCACGATGCCTGACACAAAATGGTGGAGGGGAGTGGCCAGGGACATTGTAGATCGTACATGGCCAAACGTACATACGATGTGTCAAATCGTACATGATCTGTTGAGATCTTTCTGCAAAACCATCTAATCTGCGATCCAACTAGACGACGGTGGGGACGCACATCGGCGTCGCAGAACACACAAAATACACCTATTTTCACATGATTGGTCTGTCCAGCCTGTCGTATCTGGCCATATCGTGTAGAAAATCGTCCCATGTATGGGCACCTTAACCCTGGAGATAATGCAGCATTTGTTTAACCTGTTATCGGTATGAAGCAGCTACCAAACTGCTTTCTAAAAATTGACCCACCGAGCTGAGTGAACATAAAGTCACCCACTCTGCTGTGTCTGCAGAGACAAATGTGTTGTGTGTATGCGCAACACTTGCTGTGCTGCTTTGTGGTATTTTTTTCTGTACAAACTTTATTGATAATCAACAGCTACAAAGAAGATGTCCAGATTGCCTCTCTTCAGCTGGAGGCAGATAATGGGACCTTCAAGTGACAGCACTGGAGAAGACAGCTGACTCAGTAACAGCTAGTACCGTTCACTTATTGCACTGCCATAAGTGTATATGGCAGTGCAATATTCTAGCCTGCTTTTAGTGCTAGCAGGCTGAAGGCAGAGAAATACCTTTACTACATATCACAGTGATTTGTACAGGGTTTTTCTCTGCCTTTCTCGTTTAGCCCTCTTATCTCCCCTTAGTACATGTACCCCCTAGAGAGAGACAGAGATAAAGTAGCAAGCTATCAGCTTCTGTCTCTTTACATGATGCATTTGAAAATTACAGTTAGGAGCTGATTGAATGGTACTTTACCGCTCTCCACTTTCTCTCTCTCCAAGGGACTCATTCATCAACGAGTTTTATCATTCACAACAAGTGATAAAACTTGCTCCATTTGATAAATGGTGCTCAAGCCAATCAGTTCCCAACTATCATTTTTTAAACAGATGACAGTTGGGAGCTGATTGGCTGGAGTCCCATTATCATACGCAAGGGGGGCAGCCAGGTCAAAAATGCAGGGGGCGTCTCGGGGTCAAGTGGGCTGCGCTAGGGCATGATGAGGCAATCATGTCATCATGGCCCCGCTATACAATGCTGCGATTACTGGCATTGTAAAGTGGGGGCAGGGTGACAGTGACGCGGTTCAGTGTAAATGATGTAATTGGCTGGCTGTGGATAGCTGGAAGTGGAAGTGGGTAGCTGTGGATAGCTGACGGGTGGCCTTCGGAACTCTTCTGGGCACCAGGGAGCACTAACTGATTCAGAAGCCTCGACCTGTGAGAGTAGGTAAGTATGATGTGCAGGCGATACATGCCCAATGAGGCCTCTAGCAGATCTCATGGGTTACAAAGCACACATAAAACTATTAAGAACGTGATTTGGCAAGATGGAACTTTAGTGAAGTATTTAACTTCACTTTTATCTTTGTGGTTTTATGGCTTTCTTGTAATATTTTTTCAAAAGCTATAATTTCTAACCAGCGTGAGGTGACAACTTGTGTATCACAATAACAGGCTGTTCCAGAGGATTTTTAGGATGACAGAGAAAAGACTTAATGTGCAGTAAATGCCTTATTTGATTAAAAAATTGTCCAAAGTTGCATTTTTGTTATTCATTTAATAGTGCCCTAAATCAGCAAAGAGGAAGTTTCTACAAATGAAACTAATGTATCAGATATATGACTAATACTAAGAATAAACATATCCGACATAAATTTTAAAATGCTAATCTGGCCAAAATTATACTAGTTGCCTAAAAGTCTGTGAATTGAATCCATAGCGTTAGAAATCTATATTTCCTGGTCAATGAGTGACTGAAATGCTTCATATAACTAGTTTGCGATGGTATCTAGTGTGATTCACAATATTGCTCAATGCTAGTTACTGCTGCCTTTTCCAGTACTTGTGGAAAGTTAACTTTTATGAAATGAGTGGTCAACACCCACTTTCCACTTATTTTTTTTCTCTGACTGGTCTGACAAAGATACATTTCCAGCACTATATAAGCCTAGAAATACAGCCCACAACTAATTTCCTGCACATCTCCCAAACAAGGTGAGTGGAAAACACTCATTTATCAGACGTTGCTCATGTAGTCAGCATGCACTGTATCAGTTATTGTAGCTTATGTTATAACAACACATGAGCAGTAGAATATAATTCCTCAATGTAATACTTTGGTATTATGGCTATACAGCTTTTAAAGAAGTGCAAGTCTGATAATGTAATCTTTATATACTTTTCTGACAGCATTCACATTGTCAGTCACAGTATCAAGGTTTACAATGAGCCATTTTACACATCCAGTCATATATGGCTGCTTACATTAAATCTCCATCAGTATTCTATATTCAAATTCATTGTATGCATGTGTCTAAGTTATATTTCTCCACTGTCATTATTGTTTGTGATAGCAAATGTTGTGTATGTACAATATTAACATAGACAGATAGATAGATAGATAGATAGATAGATACTGTAGATAATGATATACTGTAGATAGATAGATAGATAGATAGATAGATAGAATAGATAGATAGATAGATAGATAGATAGATAGAGAGATAGATAGATAGATAGATACTGTAGAGAGAGATATACTGTAGATAGATAGATAGATAGATAGATACTGTAGATAGAGATATACTGTAGATAGATAGATAGATAGATAGATACTGTAGATAGATAGATGGATAGATAGATAGATACTGTAGAGAGAGATATACTGTAGATAGATAGATAGATAGATAGATAGATAGATAGATAGATAGATAGATAGATAGATACTGTAGATAGAGATATACTGTAGATAGATAGATAGATAGATAGATAGATAGATAGATAGATACTGTAGATAGAGATATACTGTAGATAGATAGATAGATAGATAGATAGATAGATACTGTAGAGAGAGATATACTGTAGATAGATAGATAGATAGATAGATAGATAGATACATACTGTAGCTAGAGATATACTGTAGATAGATACAGCAGAGAGAGATATACTGTAGATAGATAGATAGATAGATAGATAGATAGATAGATAGATAGATAGATACTGTAGATAGAGATATACTGTAGATAGATAGATAGATAGATAGATAGATAGAGATAGATAGATAGATGATAGATAGATAGATAGATAGATAGATAGATAGATAGATAGATAGATAGATAGATAGATAGATAGATAGATAGATAGATAGATAGATGTTAGTAATATATTATTACTACATGACTAACTTGTCACTTTTGTGTCTGCTATACAGGTATAATGCCCAAGTGACTTTTACCATGGAACTGAAGATGTACAGCTCTCAGCTGGTCCTCTGCGTTATAATCTCCTTCTCAGCTGTGTCAGCTCAAAGTAAGATAACATTTATCAGCAAAACAATTTCTTGCAGTATTAATATGAAACATTGTCCATTATTTAGTTCAGTTTAACTCTAAATCCGTATGGTCAACATAAACTATTATTTCTAACAAATATGAACAATAATGGTAGATATTATCTACACTGTCTGGCAAAGAGCAAAGTAATATCTAGTAAGTGTTACATATTATGTGGTACTCTTCTTGATATTGGGTTACAGCATCTCAGAATGAAGTCTGCATGGGGAAACCCAGAAGATCCCATCCCTCTATCCTACATACTATCTCTTCTGCTAAATACATTGCTATGACTCATTCCTTAACTGCACAAAGTGCTGGAACATAAACATATCGTGTCTGTCTTTGTACATCATGAAGTGTTCTTTATGTGTATAGTATAATTAAGTATACATCTGTGTGGAAGTCTGTGTCTGACTGTCCCCATGTTCACAATCTATGTAGTATGCATTATGCAAAGTAAGCTATGAGCAAGTAAACTCATAATGGATGAACATGTTGGTCATGGAAGATATTGGTACATTGGTTCATAGCAAACACAGTGTTTCATGTGTCAGTGACCCACTGTCTTGAATGCTAAAATGTAATGCTCAGAATTTCCTTAGTATAAATATTATTATCATTTATTTATATGGCATCACAAGTGTTCCGCAGCGCCTTACAAAGTACATAAACACATTGTTGACAAGCGACTAACAGAACAATACAATACAGGACCAGGAGATAATAACAATGTTATGACAAACAAATATTTAAAACCAAGAAAAACTGTATAGATAGTTCATCTAATTAGTAAATGACAGTTTATTTGAAATATTGTGTATGTGTATTGATCACAAAGAACTCTTATTAAGGGGTCTATTTACTAAGCAGTGTCAGGAGACAGAGTGAAAAGTGATAAGGTGCCGGCCAATTGCTCCCAACTGTCATTTTTCATACACAGCCTGTGAGATGACAGTTAGGAGCTGATTGGCTGGCACCTTATCACTTTTCACTCTGTCTCCTAACACTGCTTAGTAAATAGACCCCTAAATTTTAGTTGATAAGCATTAAGTTTTGTATTATTTTGTAATTGTATTTGAGCATCTACAGTCTATACCATTCGAAAATATCACAGGGCCTGATTCAGAGTTTACGGTAATGCCACCGCAGCTGCGATCCTGTACATAGCTTACTGTATGTGCGAAAATATGCAAATATCACACACGCCAAGAAATGTATTGCGACGCCCACCTGCAAATCTAAGCATCTGCGACACGCCTGTGTTTTTTGCCTTTGTCAATCACACTCTGAGGTCTAGTTACTAAGCAGTGTTAGGAGACAGAGTGAAAAGTGATAAGGTGCCAGCCAATCCGATCCCAACAGCCATTTTTCAAACACAGCCTGTGAGATGGCAGTTAGGAGCTGATTGGCTGGCACCTTATCACTTTTCACTCTGTCTCCTAACAATGCTTAGTAAATACACCCCTCTGAGTAAAAATGTCACTGCAAGCGACTACGATAATTTACCTTGACACATGCACAGTTTGCAGATAATCACTTAACAGCCTAAATATCGGCATTGCGTACATCTCTGAATCAGGTCCACAGTTAATAATGATCTGTAAACTCACTATGCCAGGAAAACAATGAAAAGCTCTATTCACATCTAGCACATTCCAACATGATTATCTATCCAACATATTGTTATAACATATTGTTATATAATACTATTGGAGAATTTAATTACCTGCGATGATGTGATAATTTTTTGCGTGATAAGTTTTTTGCATCGTTCATGGTCAAATTACTCTTATCGCGTCTATGTGCACTTCCGTTATTTACGCAACTCGATACCAAAAGTTGGATGTGGCATTTGCACGAAAATTCTTCCTGGTTTTACCTGCAATAAGTATAGATGAAAGAGGGGAAATTTGCCCGTACCCCCAAAAATAGCAAAGTGATATAGAATAACTGTATAGAAGTGTATTAGTGGCCCTAATAAAAGTATTTGGAGCTCTTAAATTGTGTCAAATGACTGCTTTCTAAAACAGTGAAATAATGCTAGAAAGCAATTGTTTTTTGCAATGTAAATGCTCTTTTTAAATTGGGGGGTGCATAAAAATGACTATAAGTATATATTTGTGTAATTTAAAGACAGTTTTAAAAAACCTTCAAAATAATCCTCTAACACCCACCTGCAATATTAAAAACACCTGTTCCACTCATATAGCACCCCCATATACCTGTACCACATCAATCAACCCATTTTCCTGCACTTTGCACACCTTCACCCCAAACATGACATGCCATTATTGGCCAAATTAAGGTAATGCATTTGTTTTGCCTAATTAGTCATTAAGGAGGGTGTCCCAGTAGTTCTGAACCAAGTCCCGACATTTTTACCTTGAAATATGTTTTTTCCCCAACTTTTCACATACTCAGGAGGTGGTGAAAACTAATTTGCGATATATGCATGTTAAAATTTGCACCAACAAAATTTGTGGCTAATACGATTGCGAGATGAGTATAAATTTCCATGATAAGCCGTTTTTCGAGAAAAAACGACTAATCGCAGCTAATTGAATTCCCATCTTTCTCTGTCTTGGGTTGGAAATAATTTCCATAGCAGAAAACAAAGCTCATACTCTGAACATTCAGCTTAAATATTACACCTTGTTTGTTTATTCATTCAAATAATTTGCTTAGATGAGAAAATATTATTGCCAACAATATATATATTGATTATTGCCCATTAATTAGTCTATAGTATACCTTCAGTGTGTTACACATGGACAGACTGATTTAGCCAGTGCTGGAAGTTAAGTAGCTCTTTGCAAAGAATACATAAACAATTATTCAAACTGCTGTATGGATATGAAACTAGTGCTGTAATGAAAGCAAGCTCCATACTAATCTATAGTGCTCCATGCACCAGCTTCGCTCCTATCCAACGCATTTAGAATATTGTTTTCATCTTTTTCTACATACTGTACAGCAAGTGTAGAGTGTTTATTACATGCATTTTTGTAATTGGTTTACTTGTTTGTTTGCTTTGTTGATTTATTTAACTTTTTTTTGAAGTGCTCCTGCCTTTTATTTGTTATATACAGTATTGTTGTAACCACCCATTTATTTATAGCATCTACTACGTAATAATACTGTATCTTGTAATTGTCTATGAATGTAATGAGGAACAGAAATGTATGGCCATTTATACAGTGCTTAGACCAGTATTTTTTATTTATTTATTAACAGTTTCTTATATAGTGCTGCACATTCCATTGTGCTTTACAATTGGAAACAATATTAATAGAACAAAACTGGGTAATAATAGACAGACATAGAGGTAAGAGGCCCCATACTTGCAAGATTACAATCTAGCAGTACAGTTGCTTCTTGGTATATAAACTAATGACCTTCATATTATCTATTGTTCTTTTTCTTCACTGCTTGCAGCTTTCCATTGCTGGTTCAAGTGATTGATAATATCAGTTTATGTATAATTTCTAAAATGTTATACTTTTCTATTGAATTAATATCTGTGTGGGCAGGGTCAGACTGGTCTGGCAGAGTGTCGGGTACATCCCCAGAGGGCACAGCTGCCCCCAATACCATCGGGGGGCCAGGACAGCTAGTTCCTCCCTTACTGCCTCGGGCTATCAGTTTTAATTTAAGGAGAAAAATTGTCACCCTTTCCGTTTACACGCTGCTGCAGATGCTTCTGTAATACTGAGGAGTTTCCTGATTAAGTGCAGGAGCTCCTCAGCTGCCTTTTGTGCTCCAATTTGAGTCACACAGCGCAGACACCCCCCCCCTCTTACACTGTCAAGAATAGCCGTTGAAGGCCTGTATTATCTATGGCTTAAAACCATAGATAGGAAACCATTGATGGTTTAGCCAACAATGGCTGAGTATTGTTGATGTTTTCTCATCATCGGCCACTGCTATTGATGATGCTGCATCAGTGCTGTACCATCAATAGAAAAATAACACCACTTGCACAACCATCGATGGCCATCTATACTCACGCTGTGGAGAGCACAAAGGAACAGGTCAGTGTGTGTGTGTGTGTGTGTTTGTGTGTGAAAGTCACTGTGTGTGGGATTGGTATGATTTACTGCCGGCCGCGGAAGCCCGGCAGAGGTGAAGATCCCGACAGCAGCTAAGGTAAGTATAAATTAACCTAACCCCTCTAACCCTAACCCTCCCTTAGGGGTGCCTAACTCTAACCTCCCCCCGTGCCTATCCCTAACCCCCCTCTAAGTGCCTAAGCCCAAACCCCCCTTCCCCACTGCCTAAACCTAAGTCTCCCGGGGGGTTGCCGAACCCTAACCTCGTGCCTAACCCCTCCTTCCCCTAGCCTAACCCTAACCCTCCCGGGGGGCTGCCTCACCCTAAGTTCCCCCCGGGAGCCCCTAACCTAACCCTCCCCCTGTGGCTGTCCGAGCCTGGCTTACCTTTGATCGGGATGTAGATGTAGACAGACGGGATTTAGACCGTCGGCATCCCTGTGCGTGTGTGTGAGGCACAGAGTGTACATCAGATTAAGTGCAATCTGTATATGTGTGAGAGGCACAGAATGTGTGTCAGCCGGGCAGAGCAGGAGAGAGAAATGATTGATTTAATAAAGGTGGCAAAATGAAAAATATAAATAAAAGTAGCAGAGATTATATATTTGCATATATTGAAGTGGAAATTGGGAGTGATTCAGAGGTGGAGGCTGCTGCTTACGCTCTTGTGTCTGTTGCCGTCGCAGCTGTGATAGTATACAAATGCTAGTTTCTGCCTCCCCCTGGTATAGTAGCCTGCATCTGAATGAGCAAGCCCTGAAATGCCCACTTTCTGTATGCATACTGTAACACCGCCAGTGATTCCTGACATGCCACCATCACGTGTCAAGGAGTGTGCATCATCAACACATGCACCAGCCCTATAGCAGCCGCAGCTTCTCTGTCTGATCATTGGCATTGTGTTCATATTGCATGCACCTCATTATATCTCTATTTATTATATCTATGGGTACACATTCTAATAATAAACTAAATAGGGCACATACTGTGTGATTACTCTTCTAAGAAAGGCAGCACATATTATTACTATTATTCTACAGAAAGGGGCACATAGTATTATTATTAGACTAAAAGGGGGTACAGATTATATTATTAGACTAAAGGTAGCACAGATTATCATTATTAGACTAAAAGGGGCACAGATTATTATTATTATTATTATTATTATTATTATTATTATTAGACTAAAAGGTAGCACAGATTATTATTATTAGACTAAAAGGGGCACAGATTATTATTATTATTATTATTATTATTATTATTATTAGACTAAAAGGTAGCACAGATTATTATTATTAGACTAAAAGGGGCACAGATTATTATTATTATTATTAGACTAAAAGGTAGCACAGATTATTATTATTAGATTAAACGGGGCACAGATAAAATGTATTAGACTAAGGGCCTGATTCAGAGTTGGAAATAGAGAGAGAGATAGCACTTAACTGTGTACCTGGGCAAACCATGTTGCAATGCAAGGGGTATAAATACATTTATTTTTTTTGCATGTGGGGTAAATACTGGCTGCTTTTACATGTAGCCCAGAAGTACTGCACAGCTTTATTATTACTCTATAATTTAGATGTCAGTTTGGACACCTCCCTCCCAAATCTAAATCTCTCTGCACATTTTAAATCTGCCCCACCTGCATGTTTTCACCAAGATGATCAGTTGAGAGAGATCTCTCTCTCTATTCCCAACTCTGAATCAGGCCCTAAGTTAGGCAAGTGTCATGTGGGCAGGAATTTGAGGCTACAAAATATTATGCTGTGCCCTGTGTAGGATAGCCACTAGCCTCCAGTTGACCAATGCTCGTATCCGATGGCTGGTCTCACACCTACAGCGGGCCTTGTCATTGCATTTCCCCGGTGGGCCCTTAGTGCCCCAGTCTGACACTGTGTGTGGGTGCGTAGCCTAAGAGCTGACTGGGAGTCTCAAGGCTCACAAAGAACCCTGCATGCATTATGATCGATAACAGTTGTTTAGATGAGACTGCAGAGACCATTTGGCTGTATTATTTAATGCTTTAATGTTTACTGATAGACAATGACATGACACTAGAAATGTGCAGTCAATAAAGGTGGTTATGTCATTTAGGCAATTCTCAGCTGCATTACGTCCGACACTAGACATGTCTACGGAATCTGGCAGCTGTCCTAAAATATCACAGACAACTGTCATTTTTCAGAAAGTACATTTACTTAATAATTTATGTAATTATGATGGGTTAACCAGAGATAGATGTGGTCTTATTACTCTGCTAAGTAACCTTATTTTCAACAAATTCATTTGTATTTGTTAAAAGTGTAATTATCTAGTATATATAGTGTACACTTCTAATATGTCACAGTAAGATTAGATTTATGGGCAGGATCTAAGATCAGAAAGAGAGAAATAAGAACGGAATAGATAAAGAAAGAATGGGCCTGATTCTGAGTCGCAGGCTGATTATCTTACTGCAGCCGAGTTTTTATACTACTGCTGCGGCCAATCTCTAAAACGGAGATGCCCACATGCAGTTTCTCCATCTGATCATGTCGTCCCTGTGCGAGGGGTTATGTGTCTTTAGACGCACCACCGTACCTTGCACCAGCTCCATGGCAGGTGCAGTTTCTCCATCTGTTCATGTCATCCCTGTGCGAGGGGTTATGTGTCTTTAGATGAACCACCGTACCTTGCACCAGCTCCATGACAGGTGCAGTTTCTCCATCTGATCATGTCGTCCCTGTGCGAGGGGTTATGTGTCTTTAGACGCACCACCGTACCTTGCACCAGCTCCATGGCAGGTGCAGTTTCTCCATCTGATCATGTCGTTCCTGTGCGAGTGGTTATGTGTCTTCAGACGCAGCTGGTGTCAGCATCACATTTGCATCTGTCCAGCCTCCCAGGAACACTCACTAAGATCCACACTCCCTGCGTCCAAATTCATTCCGCTTCTAACGAGTATACAGTATTTATCAATATTATTTTTACTAAAATAATGTGGAAATCGGTGTTTTCACACCCTTTTCACATTATTTTAGTATCAGTTAAATGTACTAAATGTATTTTTGGAGCAGTTTTCATAAAAAAAAAAAAACTACTTCAAACCCTTAAATTTGCATTATTTTAGTAAGCAGATCGCATTTCCCATACTTGTAATAAGAATTGTGGTCTGTCTCAAGGTTTTCTAATGGTATTATTATGGCTTTCCCTGTTACATCGACTCCTGACAGGCAGAGCAGAGCCGGGAGCTGGTGCCTGTGATCAGCTATGTGTGTTTAAAGGGGCCTATCCATTAGAAGATTTTTTTGTGAAAGACCAAAGACTTTTCCTGCCAACAAAAAGTCTTTCATGCAAACAATCTTTCACAAACATGAAAGACTTTGTGAACGATATCTTTAAAGACCAAGGTCCAAGGATTGTCGCTGAAGAGACAAGGGAGTGGACATTTTTAATAAATTGAGTGAATATTCATTAAAGAAGGGGTATCCTTGATGTTTTTTTTAAAAAAAGATACATTGGTGGGTTGGTGGGTCAGTGGGTCCCCCCCCTGCCTGGCCGCTGACCACCGCCGCCGCCGATTCCCCCCCAGTGCATATACATTGGTGGTCAGTGGGTCCCCCCCACGCCCTCCCCAAACTCCCCCCACACACACACACCCCCACACCCCCCGCAGTACTTACCTTATAAAACATGAAATACAGCGTGGTCCCCCGACGTCAGCTTGTGCTACTTCAGGGCACAGGAGATGACCGGCAGCTGCTGGGAGTATCCAAGTCATTTGCCTTTCGCCGTTGCTCGTTCACTGCATATCCACTGACCGACTTTTCTAAAGTCATTCAGCAATATGCAGAAATTGACCAGCGTGTTTGAATGGCAAAAGACTTCTTTTGTCGTTCGCGGGAGTGTGCGGCGCAGGACGTTTGCAACCTATCCATTAGATGACTTTTTGAACGATCCAACTAAAACCTCCTGGTTTTGGTCGGATTGTTCTTCAAAAAATCGTCTAATGGATAGGCCCCTTAACAAGACCACAAGATAATTACAGTAAAAAAAAAAGTTTAAAGAAAAACAAACACTTTCCTGCACCCAGAAACCGGTGATCCAGTCAGCTCCTCTGTGTCTCCAGTCAGCTGATCGCTGGGCTTCTGCTCGGTGCCACCGGCATCTGATTTGTGCTGGCGATCAGCTGACAGGATTCACAGAGGAGCTGACCGGATCACCGATCACCAGGTGTCGGCTTAAAGGGGGAGAGAAGCACTGAGGGGTCACGGGGAGAGGGGGGGCTGTCGCCGGGGACAAGGTTTAGTAGGCGGCGCATGTGCAGTCTTACACTCTGGGTATTTTTTCTGAAAAATACCCTGAGAAGTGCGGGAAGAGGATTCGCAGGGACAGAACTTTCTCACGAGCTTTATTTCTCTTCGTGGATGTACAGATGTAGCCACCGTCATCGTTGCTGCGATGCGAGCGCATTGCATCTATGGCGTGCGGGTGTGTATGCCACGATGTGTGAAGCTGTGTGTGCATATTTTGCGGCAACGATTATGGCGGCTACACCTGTATTGGTGAATTTAACATTACATTTTTTAAACTTGCACTAGAGAAAAGTAAAGTGAATGCTGACTGTAGAATTACTAACATACTATTCAAATATACTGTCATTTCAAATACAATTTCCCTTCACCTTTCATGTATGAATTACGAAAACCTAATGCAAGAAGCTGCTCGTTAGTTCTATTCACATCGCTTTGCGAATAAGATTAATTTGAAGGTAAAAAGGCGCACAGAAATATGCTTGGCACTACCGAGGCGCACGGCGCTCACGCGTTATGTTTAATGCAACTTGTAGCACACGGAGGTAAGATGTATGAGGACGCATCTGTACTTTTATTCTATTTTTGAAAGCGAATGACTGAAATTGTTACTGACAGCTAGTCAGTCAGTCAGTTGGCAGAGGAGCTGGATCAATGTGAATTGTTTTCTTATAATCCACTGAAAAAAATTAGTCTATTGGGACCTTTTAAATATGATCAAATTATGTCATATATTGATTTATGCAGAAATACATATTTACCCATTATTCTTGTGATAATTGTGATTATAATAGTAGAGATGAGCAAACTTTGAAAACTGTTCAGTGAAATATTGCTCTTATTACACTTCTTGTCATGAAATTTTGCACATTTTACCATTTTAATCTTTCCCTATGTTTTACCATTCCTACCCCAGACACCTTACATCACAATAAACTGACTGCAGTCATTGTCCCAACTCCATTTATATCTACAAATTATCAGTCTGTAAATTGGTGAAGCAAAATCCATACACAAATGCAGAGACTGTATTGCCGAAATTGTGCACCTTTGCAAGAAAAAGTCTTGTTTTAATGTAAAAATCGATTTGCCCAAAAAGTGCATTTCAATTTCGATCTTGATCACCCCAATTTATTATTAATGAGCATTTTTCAAGCATAATAAAAAAAAATTATATTATTTTAAGGTATAATAGTTATTATTCTGTGATTATGTTTAACTCTATAGTATTTATGATAATACTTTCTAACAGCCTGTATTTATCATTGAGGCTATAAGTGTTTATTGGGAGCTTTTCATTACTTACTAAAATCTTCATACACATGAATATGCTACTACAGTAAAAACATACCGCTCTCAAACACATTAAGCAGTTGCACATTATTGGAAAACAATTAATGAAACAAAACTGTATCTTTCGTTGCATTAAATACAATGATAATATACAATATTTAATTTCACACACCTCATGAACAAACCAATATTTGCCGGTTGTTTTATTTATTATACACAAATGTATGGATGGCATTCTGTGTCTGGAGATGCAGCATCATAAGACATGCATATGTCCAACTAAAATATAAAGTACAGATTTCTGAACTCCTATGTAATCTGTTATATTTACTTGGTAATACAGAAGGCATTTTTGTATTTTGTTTAATTGTAGGTCGAGAAAGCTGTGTTGGGAGATGTGGTGGAGGGTATTTGAGAGCGGATCCATGCCATTGTGATTATAACTGTATGTCTTTTATGGAATGTTGTCCGGACTACAAGTCAGTTTGCACAACAGGTAACCTATAAGGCCAAACATAATATTATACTCTGTATCCCAACATGTGGAAAACCCAAGCTGTAAGCTGATCATTGCCAGCATGTCATTATAAGGGATGCAGTCATCATGTTTACAATCACAATGTTGACAGTCAAAATATCGACACCATAATGCGACTGTCGATATTATTTAAGCGTCAGTACCCAACATGTCGACATCTGCAAAATGTTGACACAATAAAAGTTTTATCATATAATATCAACACGGTCAAAATGTTGACAATATACATTTTAGTATTAGTGTTAAGTAAGGTTAGTGAGATGGGGTAAGGGCTTAAGGTTAGGCTTAAAATTGGTTGTCGATATTATGTACCTGACGTCATTTAGTCAGTGTCGATATTTTGCAAATATTTTGCAAACAACATTGTGGTTGTTGACATTTTATACCTGTCAAACATTATGGTGTCTATATAACGACTGTTGACATTGTGATTGCTGACAAAACATACTGAACACCATTGTAATTTGGCAGGTACTGTATGTAACCCTCACATTGACACTGTATGTGATAATGGTTTAGTACTGTATTAATCACACACCAGGACAAGAACAGGTACATGTACTTACAAATTAGGCATATCCAACCTCAACTAACAATTCACCGTCATGGCATAATAGTGCACTGATGGGTGCAATTCAATTCTCAGATATGTGCAGTTGCCAAGTTCTGCTACACACAAGAATTTCAGTAGCCCAAGATTGCTGCAAACCTCTATGGGTATGAAGAACAATTGGTGGTGCTGGTGTCCATGAGATGCCAGTGTTCTGATCATCCCCACAATGTTCTAACAGTACTTCATGGACATTGCTGAGAACTGAATCACCCTTAATGAATCATAAAATAAAACAATTATATGATATGAGTCACTTGCAGATATGTTCCACTGTTTTTTTTGCCCAAGTTGAATACATAAAATATTTCTACAACAGTTTCTACAACACTGTACCTTTTATCAGGAAAGGAGGGATATCTGTACAATGTGAGAAATGTAAATCTTGCTTGTTTGTAAATACAGTAGAATCTCATATTTGCACTTTTATAGGGACTGGGAAATGGTTTTGTTAATTCTAGGAAAGTAAAACTATGCAAGAAAGGGCACACAATTAAAAACATTACACAACATATTGTTGCTATGTATGTTGCATCTATGCAGTTATACTGTGTTTTATATTTTACCACTGTACAGTGTATATAAGTGTAAAATAGATTTGTATAGTCATTTACCAAGCACTCCTATCCCATCCAAGAAAGGGGAGAAGAAAAAACCCAATATACCTATAATACAGACTTAGAACCAGTTTACACACATAAAAATTGGTTTTATTAATATGCGCATTGTAAATTCTGCACATTTGTGATGATGGGTAAACATTCCCATGTCCGGTATTACAAGCACCAGTCAAAGTAACATACTGTAAGGTAAGATGTGTTCTTGTGAAAGTAGGACTTTGGCTTTTATCATTCTGGATTTAAAAAATGCCCAAATAGTTTATGTGCATCAAGAAATTCACATATCCATTACACGTGCTTAACCTGTATGTGTGAAAGAGCCCTTTGATAGCGTAGGGAGACGCCACTAGAGAAATAAAGGCGTTTCCTGAAGGTCAGAGGTTGATGCCTCTGATTATAGTTGTCAGATTGCTGTTATGTAATAACAGATGACTTTGTCGTAGTGAGTGAAGGGAACTTTTTGTGATAATTATTGCAGGAAAATATTATACAATAATGAGCTGCTCAAAATTTGGGACCAAAAATAAAACGTGTAAATTGAAGTTGTGTTTATTGAGGGATTGAATGCAGTGAAAAATTAATGTAACATAACTAGATGCACATGGAATGTGTAAAACATAAAGGTTGAGTCTCCCATATCCAAATATTCCAAAATACACATTTTTTATAATACATAAATGCATTCTGTGTTTAGATTTGGGTCCCATTCCCAAGATATCTCATTATGGTATGCAAATATTCCAAAATACAGAATATTCCCATATCCAAAATACCCCTGGTCCCAAGCATTTTGTATATGGGAGACTCAACCTGTACTAGGAATTTATCTTTATTATACTTCTTATCAAATCATTATGTTAAATCCAAAATACTTGTACTACAATAATAATGTTTTAAAAATAAATAAAAGTAATTAGAAAATACTACAAAATAATAATGTCCAGAAATGCACATTAGTACATAACAATAACTTTGATTACAAAGCATAACAAATGTTTAGTGATGACTAACACACTGGTATGTCTAACACCTATGTTATATCTCTGGTCTGTCTGGCTTTTCTTCTGTAAGTTCCATGTATCATGTGGCAAATGGCCTGATTCAGAGATGGACGCAATGGCGATGATTATCAATGGTCTGTACATGTATCTGAGTCGCACCGTTAATGCATCAAGTTACATTACTGCCGGTGGTCGCAGCGACTATTTTCCCGCATTGTGATTGACAGTCAAGGAGCGTTCGGGGATGGGAACGGTGGAGTGTCAGCCAGAGGGTAGATGTGTTGTTACTGTTTCAGGGGGCGTGTCAGAGACTGCGCCTATGCAAAAAACCTGACTACGGCGTCTCTGTTCCCATGGCCATTCTGCTCGACCATAGGGTTACTCAGAAGGCCGATAAGCAAAGGATTTGTGATCAATGCTGCGTCTTTGTATGCAGATGCTTGGATTTGTGAAGCCGCTGGTTGGCGTCAAAATACAAATCTAGGCGTCTGTGACATATGCATATTTACGCACAGCCGCTGCGTAGACAGACGCGGCATTAGCGTTTATCTATTAATCAGGTCCAAAGATGGCAAAGAATAAATGCTGTATCCCACTGCGGAATAAAAGTTTTCAGATATTTGATTAGTATGTGAGTCTATCACCTGTCCATTTACAAAACCTGGATATATACACAGTAATTAGTCCTGGGCGGGCTCTTTTCTCCTGGCCTAGTCATGTGCAGGATCCAGACTCACAGTGTGACGCTATTGTTAGGTTCTTTTTTCACGACTTTATGTAATATGGAGAATTAGTGAAGAAGTTCAGCAAGAACTGTTTTGGACCTTGTGTCCGCATGTTTTTGTAAAGCGCCCTAGATCCATTATTTTTTTGGTATATATTTCAATTCAGGGCTAGTTGGTATTCTTCACATCACAGTGTGTGGTAGTTTTACATTAGTGCACTTATAATCCATTTCTTTGCTGTCATTAAAAAAGAGAGCGTTAACCTGTTAGGAAAAAAAGTCATTAGCACATGACATGCAGATAAGGAACAGGCATCACAAGTGAGACCTGGTAAAGGGTACATGTGCCACTGAGGGAAGCATGGAGAGGAAGGGAGGCAGCTGGAAATGCTAAATGTACTGCTGGAAACTGGGCTGTGGGAAAGTGTGCTAATAGTTTATATTTAATGCAGAGAACTCATGCAAAGGACGATGCCATGAGGGCTTTATAAGAGGAGCGGCATGCGATTGTGATCCGGGCTGCAAAGATTTTGGCAAGTGCTGTCCAGACTATGAATCATCTTGCATGAGTAAGTATCAATATGTTGTATGTGTTTGGGATTGTGAATTATATGTGCCTACATATGAAGTCGTCAGCAACTTTAAAAGCAACGAATAGCGTTATCCATGTTGATCCTAATAAAGGAGCTTAGAAAATAATATTTTGAGTTCTTATTATGAATGAGGAAGAAGTTTTAACTATAAAGCCTATTATACTGTATGTATATGTATATACAATATTTTCATGATAGGCAAGTACTATCCTTTATTTGTTCTTTGTTTGATATTTTACCATCAGTGTAATTCTATAGTTTAAATGTTTTGTTTTATTATTTCTATTACATTATTGCTGGTATATTTCATAACAATGCTGTAATATTTAACAATTACTTGTACCAAAGAACCAACTCCGCGGCAGCCATCTCCTCGATCATCACAGACTCCCGACCCTGATGCGAGAGATAAACCTCCAGAACCCACTAAAAAACCCAAAAATGAAGCACCAGAAGGTAGAGGCGAATATATACAATTATTACAGCATATTTGGCAAATAAATAATTTGTTTTATATGTAGTTTTTTTTACAGTATAAATTCAATTATATGATAGCTACTGTATAGCTTCCCATTAATATGTTTCTCCTTAGAAATGAATTATTCATTGTTCTGGCTTGTTGGGGAGTCTTAAAAACTCTTTGTGAATTAATTCCATCCTTATAAAAAGCCAGTACCATAAGTGTCACAGCAGTGCATATACTGACATTAAACACTTACTGGTCTATTCATAGAAGTACTAAAGACTTTTTCTCCTGCTTTTTAGCAGGAGAAATCTGGTCACACTCTTTATAAAAAAGAAGCTGGAACAGCATAGAAACACACAGTTCTCTGCTTTTTCACTTTGAACATACTGGAAGTGCTGCATTATACTGAACATACTGGAAGTGCTGCATTATACTGAACATACTGGAAGTGCTGCATTATACTGAACATACTGGAAGTGCTGCATTATACTGAACATACTGGAAGTGCTGCATTATACTGAACATACTGGAAGTGCTGCATTATACTGAACATACTGGAAGTGCTGCATTATACTGAACATACTGGAAGTGCTGCATTATAGCTTGCAATGGGAGTTTGCACACTTCCGCAGTTAAGATACATGAAAATTTTGCAATGCTATTGTAAAAAAAAAAAAAATGGCATTATATCCACTTACACGGCACAAGTCATGGAGAAAAGTAAAGAAGCAACTGATCTCCCATAATGCACTGGTTACTCGGCTCTGGAGAGTAACTCACGGCCGCTGTGCACATGCACGTACCCAGCTCATGAGCAGTACAGATACGGACGTCTTTCTTTCTGACACCTAACGATTGGTTAGGGGTCTGTTTACTAAGCAGTGTTAAGAGACAAAGTGAAATGAGATAAGATACCAGCCAATCAGCTCCTAACTGCCATGTCACAGGCTGTGTTTGAAAAATGACAGTTGGAAGCTGATTGGCTGGTACCTTATCTCCTTTCACTTTGTCTGCTAACACTGATTAGTAAATAGACCCCTTAGTCTTTGCAGGGACATACCTTTACCACGAGGTCTGTCCCAGCAATGACATAAATATAACAAAAATGCAAGGTGAAATTCCACAAAAAGTGGCAACATTTATGCCATTTTCTCAATTCTTTTAAACAGACCCCTAGAGGATCTATATCTGGTAAAAAAAAAGGGTGTTTCACTTGAGACAGGGCTGCATGCTATGTATCCAGGTGTTCTCTGATGATGGTACTGCTATCTATGGAGTAACCCACGCCACTGAAAAGATTTGCCAGGTTTTGTAAGCAATAACTTCTCCATGAATTGCAAAACAAAGAATAGGGAACCATGTTTTACAAGGAGTAGGGTCAGTGTGACTATAACAGAAAAGAACAATTATAAAATCCCTTGTTATTTGAATACAGTTATTTTTAAATCATTAACAGTCTATAGAGGGGCTGGCTGGCTGTTGTCGTGTCCATAGGGGCTGGCTGGTTGTTCTTGTCCTGTCCACAGGGGCTGGCTGTTGTACTTGTCCTGTCCGTAGGGGCTGGCTGGCTGTAGTGCTGTGTTGTCCAGGGGGTGCTCTGTCCTTAAGGGGTGCTCTTCACCAGGGCCGGATTAAGGTCTGTGGGGGCCCCTGGGCAACAAACTTGTGGGGGCCCCTATATACCACCGTCCCCTGTAGTAATGCCCCTTATGCAGTGCCCCCAGTAGTGGTCCTCTATGCAGTGCCCCCAGTAGTGCCCTTTATATAGTGCCCCCAGACCCAGTAGTGGTCCCCCCTATGCAGTGCCCCTTATATAATGCCCCAGTAGTGGTCCCCCTATACGGTGCCCCCATTAGTGCACCTTATATAATGCCCCCAGACCCAGTAGTGTCCCCCCTATGCAGTGCCCCTTATATAATACCCCAGTAGTGGTCCCCCTATACAGTGCCCCCGGTAGTGCCCCCAGACCCAAAAGTGGTCCCCCCATGCAGTGCCCCTTATATAACTCCCCAGTAGTGTTCCCCCTATACAGTGCCCTCAGTGGTGCCCCTTATATAGTGCCCCCAGTAGTCCCCCTTATGCATTGCCCCCAGAAGTAGTCCCCCCCTATATACTGCCCCCAGTAGTAGCCCATCCCTATTCAGTGCCACCAGAAGTTGTCCTATGCATTGCCCCCAGTGCCCCCATTAAGCACCCCCCCTATGCAGTGCCCCTTACACACACACACAAAAAACACAACTTACCTGAAACCCCGCTCCTGACGCGACCGCCGCTGTTCGCTCCGGCTCCTCTTCTACTGCAATATGGGAGAGACGTCAGCATCATGACGTCACTCCCATCATCACCCGGGGGGAGCCAGAAGACGGAGCTCATAAGTGAGCTCCAGCCGGCTCCCTCCGTTGAAGCAGCAGCCAATGAGAGTCTGTGTGACTCTCATCGGCTGCTGTAACAAACACACAGCTGCTGCCGGTGGCTGTGTGTATGTCACTGTGTAGTGTGGCCGCTGCTAGTGGGGGCTCCTCTGTGTGTGGGGGCCCAGGGAAGACCGCCCCTGTTGCCCTCCCCTTAATCTGGCCCTGCTCTTCACCCACCCTCAGTGTGAAAAAAAAAAATAGTGTTAGCTTAGCCACCCTTGTCATCAGTGCAGGGGTGCTGTGCTGCTGTCTTTTAAGGGGCTGCTGCCTCTTTTCAGGGGTTCACCCCACTGTTAAAAAAAAATGAAATAAACAAATTTTTTTGTGTGGCGTGTTAGCCACATCTGTCATCGGCGTAGGTGCGCAGGGGTGCTGTGCTGCTCTCTGTCGAGGGGCTGCTGCCCCAAAAATAAATAAACAATTTTGTTGTGTGCGTGTCAGCCACAACTGGCTGTCACTGTTATTGATGTAGCTGCGCAGGGGTGCTGTGCTCCTGTCGAGGGGCTGCCGCCCAAAAAATAAACAATTTTTTTGTGTGCGTGTCAGCCACAACTGGCTGTCATTGTCATCGGCATAGCTGCGCAGGGGTTCTGTGCTCCTGTCGAGGGGCTGCTGCCCAAAAAATAAATAAACAAATTTTTTTTGTGCGTGTCAGCCACACCTGGCTGTCACTTATATTGCGTAGTTGCGCAGGGGTGCTGTGCTCCTGTCTGTCGAGGGGCTGCTGCCCAAAATAATAACAATAAAACCAACTATTTTTTTTGTGTGTGGTTGTGTGCATAGTAAGTATGGAGGACAGTCACATGGCCGGAGAGCAGGATCCACATACCAGTCTTGTAGCTTCCGGCTGCAGTCATGATGACAATGCAAAGCCGTCAATGTCATCTATGAAGGCCAATGTACCAGGGCTTAAGTCAGGCCAAAAAGTCAGGCTAAAAAAATCGACTTTTTTAAAAAAAATTAAAGCTAAGTCAGCTTTAGAGAAACAAAAAATTGCCAATATGCCATTCACTACATGAAGTGGCAAGGAAAGGATAAAGCATTGGCCTGTATTTCTGACTGATGATTCTAGTGATAATTTAAGCCCCTCTGCTTGTAGGAGAGGTTACAAAACAATATTTAATTGTTAAGACGAGTAAGACACCGGAACCAACTGTGTGCTCGGAAAAATCAGAAATCCCATAATAGAGTGCAAGTGTGTCTGCGGTTGCCATGTCTGAGCCTGACCTTTCTAATACTATACTTGAAGAGGATCCTCTTTCTACCATTTGTGTGCCTGCTGACGTAGAAATTGAGGATGCTTCTGTGGAATTGCACGAGGAGGATGAGGAGGATATTTATGTAGTTGGCGAACAAGGATGATGAGGATGTTAATGATGAAGAGGATGTTGATGGCAAGGATGTTTGTGTAAAAACTGTAAATCAGGCAACAGTTGTTCCCCATTGTCGGAAAAATCTCATTGTTGCCATACCTGGACAAAGGACCAAAAAATCCACTTCCATTGTTGTCCAAATCCGGACAACCTTTGCCAAGCCATTTGTAACCATTGCCAAGTAACAGTGAGTAGAGATAAGGACCTTAACCATCTTGGAACCTCCTCCCTGTTACATCACATGCAGAGCATTCATCAAATTGGAAACACATTCTAAAACTTTCAGTTCAGTGTCACCTAGCTTCTCCCTTCTATCTGGATCCAAGCGCCTGCAATCCCCACCACCAACACCTGCATCATCATCAACATCCTCATTCATGATCAGAAGTGGTCCTGCATCCAATTTCATAGGCATGACTGACTCCTCTCCTATCCATGATAATGTGGATAATGTGTTAATGTGGATGTTGATGATGAGGATGTGGTTTGCGTAAATTAGCCACCAGTGGCAGCAGTTCTTGCTCATGATAAAAAAGAAAGCCAGAAAAGCCACGTCTTGTGTGTGGAATTATTTTAATCTTAATTCTGACAACAGTTGTGAAGACATCTGTTCCATTTTTAAAGCCAAAGTTAGCAGAGGAAGGGACGTTAGCCATCTAAGCACCTCCTCCCTGTTACGTCATTTGCAGCGAGTTCATGCAATTTTTTTAACAAAATTATTATAATTTGTAAATTAATAACAAGCAGTCCGGTATCAGCTACCAGCAGATTGGACCAGCACATGCAATCTCCACCACAAATTGAAGGTAGTCCTTCCAAAAAAATGTTTTGTGGAGGCCCAAACAAACTAAGGAGTTCAGTCACGAAAGTGTCAGTCCTAGTGGCTAAAGTGCTTGGGGGGAGATTTAATAAAGCTTGTTGAGAGATAAAATTGGAGATAAATAGCACCAACCAATCAGCTTCTAACTGTAATTTTTCAAACACAGTCTCTAAAGTGACAGTTAGGAGCTGATTGGTTGGTGCTATTTATCTCCAGTTTTATCCCTTTCCAAGCTTTTTTAAATCTCCCCCTTGGTTTGTTAAACTGTGCCTTTTTAATATCCCACATAAGAGTGGGTGGGAGGGACAATTCCAACTTGCACCTCTTTTCATAACATTTGGCACAATTTGGGGGATTGCCAACTGACATTATTATAGTTTATTAAACTGCCATCCTGTCTGCCACTGCTGTGTGGCAATGTTTCATAGATGTCCTATATTTTTTTTTAAACTGCCGTACATTTGTGCCGATGCTCTATTGCTTACTTTAGCCAGCCAGCTCGCTGCAGCCTTTGACCTATATTGGTGAAAAATAGTGAAATCAATATTGTGAGCTGTGAGGTGGTTAAAAATGCATGGAAATGCCTGAAAATTATTGTTATTAAGGTTAATAATACTGTAGGTACAAAGATAGGCCCAAATTATGTGGTTTTAGCTGTTTATAGCATTTTTGGGAAATAATACAGATCCAAAACCAAAACCGAAAAACAAAACACCAAGAAAAAAGATCCAACACCAGATCCAGATCTAAAACCAGGGGAGATCGAGATCCAAAACCAAATCCAAAACACTTGGGTCGGTGCACATCTCTAGCTAGCAGGATGCAGTATATTATCTGTAATCTGCAATTACACAAGCAACGTTTAGTGGAAAGTGTACCGTAGGATTTTTGAGATAAGATTTGCTAGTGCTCTTAAACTTGAACTTAACATCCAAATTAAGTCAGCTTTCTCTGGTCCAATTTTAAAATTGACGTTAGAGATGTGCATGGACGCCTGTGTTTCTAATTTATGTTTTGGTAAAACCACCCTCAAGTGTTTTGTTTTGGGTTTGGTTTAGCTTGGTCTTGGATACCTTAAAAATAATAAAAAGCGATAAAACAGCTAAAATCATGTAAGTTGGACCTGTTTTCATGCAATCCAAAACCTGAGTTCGCTTCTGAAATCCGAGTTCCAAACTGACTACAGAAACAAACCGGTACTCGGTTTGACTCGGAACTCCAAAGTGATTCTGAACTCTGACTTGATTAGTCTCTGAACCCCTAAGATCCGAGGCGTGTTCGTATTTCAAGAAAACCAAGCCACACATCTCTAATTGAAGTAATATTTTGGTTAGTTGAAAGTACACAACAATGTTACGAAGTAAAGAACCACAGTAATGTTGGACACACACTAGGGGATATATATCACTCGAACAGGCTACGAACTGTATATTGTCCTTCTGGCGAGAGAAGTCTCTCACAGATATATTGCATCAGTCGTACTACATGGGAGATGCGATATACCAGAGAGATATATCTTTCACATCTGCTTGTGTGTACAAATGATCGTCTGACCGACCCATTGGCTAGCCACAGGACCCGGTGATAATGACATCACAGCTGGTTCTTCATCGGTGGGGACGATTGGTAAGTGTGCATGCACAAGGTCTTTTGTGCATAACCTTGCTAAATCATTCTATCAGTCGACGGGTTGGCTAATTTAACGATTTTTCATTATAAGGCACGATGATCCCTATGGCTACATACATTTTCTAAAAAGTATTAATGTGTTTTCATCAATAAGTAGATCTTACTAACTGATTTGGGGCTCATTTACATTTGGATGTAAACAAATTTTATGACACGCCTCTCAGATGTAGCAGTACACGCCCACTTTAACGCTGCGCTCATAGGTGCTGCTTTTACAATCTCCCTGAAATGTTTTTCAAAAGTAGGCAAGCATATTTTTACCATTACTTTATAAGCATGATTTCATATTTCCATTGTTCATCATGTTAATGCAGATGATATTCAGAGAGATGAAGCCATGCCAGAGGGAGCACACAAAATCCCCATAGATAAAAAGGGTAAGATTCTGGAAATGGCTTTATTTTGTGAGGCTGCTCCTAGTCAGATGTGTATAAAACATCTGCAAAATAAAGCTGACAGTACTATTAAAGCCCCTTTTTTATGGCTACACCACCACTAGAATTCAACTTAATAGATTTATTTCTCTTTTCAACCTTGTGCATTATGCTGCTATGTATGTACTGTGATTTATTATGCTATTCATACTGCAATTACTAATAATTGAAATGGCCCCTATGCTGGACAAAGGGTTTAAAAACAGTCTTCTAATCCTCTGTTAAATGTGATGACAATGAAAGGTTTTATCTAACAAGTATTGTTTGTCATTAGTATTTATATCGGGTTTTAGGGTGTATATGGTAATTTTAATGGTTGAGTAATATTTCTGACATTTAACCCATTTTTTTTTACATAGACTTATAGATGAAAGCACAATAATCAGCTGGATGAGAAAAATAAAAACCTTATGGTGATTTAAGAGAATTAAATACGCTTTCAATTTTCTAATTATTAGAATAGTAGGTTTCAGTTTAGCAGCCTAAATTAAAACTTGCATTTTAAAATGCGTTACAATAATAAACATATGATGGTGTAACTCTTAATGCTGAACCCCTCCCCATAAATAAACAAAGAATGAACATAATGCCTTATATATTCCCAAAGAGAAATGTATAAAGTTATATAGTAAGCTTAATTCTACACAAAAGCTACATCACTGTCGCTCTGCACTTTCATTTTCTGCATACCTTACAAAAATGACAAAATATTGCCTAGTAACGAGTGGCTTTGGTGCAAGTCTCTTGTGAATACCCATAAAGCAACATGATTGCTATACTTTAGGAACCATTTATTCTGCTGCCAAATTATGTATGTTTTCTAAAGAGAACCCTGGCTACATATATGCAGGGGTTGCAAAGAGGAAGAGGCCTGGGTCTGCCTTGGATGAATTAAACACCCAGTCCCAGAAGGGCAATGGTTCTGGGTCTGTCCAAACTGTATTATGGTATAGTGCAAGGGAAATAGGACCAGATAACAATGCAGACCATTAGTTTCATAATAGTATGCACAATCACAACCCCAAGTCCCCTAGACTGCACTCTCAGCCCCAGGGGACAGCTAGGGGTGCTGTGATGGCGGAAGCTTGTAGGGCTAAGGCACTGGCCACCAGCCTCCTCTCTGCTCCATCCCAAGAGATATACTATTATATGGCTAGGCTTATCTATTAGTGAGTCATAGCCTTCTTAAAATGTAAATTATTTTACCACTTATCCATTCTGATTGTAAATTATGTAATGTTTGCTCCATCTGCCTGCTTGGTTGACATACAGGATTATGGTGATTAGCATATAGTAAGTATTATAAATGAAACAATATATATTTTTTGTTAAATTACATAATCTACCTAATCCTAATTGTGCATGATATATACAGCCCCTAATTTTTAATTTTATTTCCTTGTAACTTCCCCCCACGTGCTGGATAGCTTGATATGTCTGCTGTTTTACACGCTTGGAGGGTGGTGCCGTGCCATACGATGCACATGTTCCAGGCGCCATAGTTACACACTACACCTCTGGGGATGGCATGAAGAAGCATGCGAATTTCCTCTCTGCAGCCTTGCACATATCTTGCCATTTAGATTCTTTCCATTCAGCAAATAATTAAACTGTAGAATATACAAGAATATCTTTCAAAACAAATAACAGTCACAAAATGAAAAAAATAAATGTCCAATATTAAAGATCATATGCATCAATATGTATCTAGTTTAGTTCAACACATCGCCTGAATAACATTTAGTCAAAATGAGTTTATTATACTGTATACGACTGCTCTCCTATTCCTCAGCAGTAGGCACTGATTTGGCAACTGTTTTGCTCTTCATGAGCTTAAAATGAGGGTATATACACAATTATGTTTCGGTCTGAGGTATTTGCATCAAGCTACATGTTTGTAGCTAGTAGACACAACTCTTACTGTCTGTCTGGACAAGAATTGAGAAATGTGTGTGAAATGTCCTAATTTCCTTTCCCTATGCAAATACAACCCCATAAAATGATTCCTATGTTTTGCATTTTTGTTGACACAATTAATCCTATTCCCAATAATATATTTTCATTTGTTACTGATCTATTTAATAGAGGAACACAATATCACCCTTCTCTCCATGGCTGACATATTTCATTCTAGGACACAGCAATTTTTTTGTTACATTTATGTTTGAAACTCAGAGCCATGCTCCTCTTATTTATGGGCCCTGACCCCACTGAGCTCAGTGATCTGTACATGATAATGTCATAACTCAACTTAATAGGAATAATTCTGCACTTTGTGCAGGTTGCCTTTGTGGCAGGAGTACACATTCCATTAACCTTTTATTTATTTTTTCCTCATTGTTTTTGATAACTGATTGTTACTTTAAGAGCTGCTAGTTTCCCACTGCTGGTACATTGTACCATTACCTTACTTATGTATTTTCTGCCTACAGCCATACAGGAAAAGGAGCATTAGAGGCCTAGGTGACAATACAATAAGATCTCACTCCTATAGGTGATCCAGTGACCAAGATGTGTGTGCTGCCAATTCTACTGCTGGCTTAGATCAGTTATATTTCCATCTTATGACTGCAATGTTCCAATTGAAATTCAATACAAATCTTTACAAACATCAATTACATTGATATGATGTCATCAATGTAAAAACAAACTATTACATCTGCATTTGCTTATAGATCCTTCAGTGGGAGGTCCATCATCATTGTCGTCACCAAAACAAAGTAGAAAGAGAAGCCCTAGAGGGCCAGAAAATAAGAAAAATAGCAAGTTAATGTATCCAGAAGGTGATACAGAAGGTATTTTTGGGGGGATGATATTAAATGGTGTCCATATGTAATATACATATGCACCATTGTAATATCACCAGAACCAGGGTACTTGTCACATTAAATGGCATTGATATTATTGGGGCAACACTGACTTCAGATCGAATACCTCTTCGCAACCCGGCAGTCCAAGACCATCTGAAGATAGCATAGGTTCCGGCACTTTGCTGATTATTAGGCAGCCACATTTGGGCCGTAATAGTGAATGAGACAGTTACTAAACACATGAGAATACAAGCGGTTCTGCGTGTGCAACGGGCCATGTAGTGATTAGACCAACAAGATCCAAAAGCTGCTAAGTGATCCATGCATTATCTCACTATGTTCCTACCTCTGTCATGGTAGAAGCAGGGTCACTGAGTCAGCTGCAGGGCCTGGGTACTGAAGGGGATGCACCCAAATCTGTGAGGCGTGACCACATCCCCTCCAGAAACAATAAAGGAACGTACTATACTGATGTTCAACATTCCTGGGCTTTGTGCTGCGGCACAGAATAAAATTTGTATAGGACTTGGCGCTGCTATTTATACTATCAACTGTTTTTCTCTAAATTCATCAATTTCATTTCAAAGAAAGTCGGTGTTAATTTTTACTTCCTTGTGTGTTATATCTGTCATAATTGGCATCAATAAAATTTTGTAGCCATAACAACATGCAATAATCAGTAATGACTCATATGCATTACATTGTCATTGCCATTTTGTTGGGAACCATATCTGTACTTTATTTATGTAATGTTGTATTTGGGGCCTAGATGTAAATATAAGGCCTGATTCCCAGCTGTAATCATGTAGCGCTATTGTGCAATTTACACATGTACTGCACCATGCCTACACATGTCCCCCCATGGAGTCTCAGTGTGCGCCCACTTCTCTATATTGGAGAAATAAGCATTTCTGGATGGTAACTGGGCAGCTATCTTGAAAACTCACAATCCTTTTCATGGGAGTATTGTGGGCTATTAGCTAAACTTCCATGCTAGTCCATGCATATGAGTCAAAATCAGACCCATAGTGTAGATCACACAATTCATTTGAAAATCTAAATAGTGTGTGATCCCAATTTTATGCTTGTTTTGGGTCACATACAACTTCATCTTATGACTGCAATGTTCCAAATTGAAATTCACTATAATGTTTTTACTAAATACATTAACATTGATATAAATTCAACAATGTGAAAACAGATCATTCTATCTACATTTGCTTGTAGACCCTACAGTGGAAAGTACTTCATCATTACCGTCAGTAAAAAAAACTATAAAAAGAAGCCCTAAGAGGCCAGAAAAGAAGAGATCTAGGACATTAATGTATCCAGAAGATGATACAGAAGGTACTTTTGTTGGAATGATATTAAATGATCTCCATATGTAATATACATATGCTGCACCATTGTAATATCACCAGAACCAGTGCACATGTCTCATTAGATATCATTTAAGTTTGCAGGCAACATTGACTATCTACACATTTGAACGGTCAGTTGTTTATAAGCTTATGAGATAGTACAGTGAGTACTTGCTACAACCAGTGGCAGTGTATTTAATGGGTACCCCCTCAATGTGACTACATATTATTTTTCTCCATAGAAATGTAACTATAGTATTCTCACCTCTGGGCACTGCTGGAATAAGGCTTGTGGGGGCCCTACCAATAAAATTGTCAATGAAATATGCGGCCAATGTTGTTAAAAATGTATTATGTGTAAATACTCCCAGCACCACAAATGTGTTAAACACACTGTAGTGCCCCCAGTTCACATATACACAGTGTCCCAACGCTGGTGATGTAGCTATGTGTGGGGTGGGTTCCCTGGGCGACCGCCGAAGCTGCCCTGTTGTTAATCCAGCTCTGTCTCTGGGTTATTAAAATAATGGCATCATTTGTCATGGTTATACTGGCTAACAATAGTAGAGGAATACTGCTTCAGGTGGAACTGATTTAATGATTTCTGAAACTTACTTTTTTAAAAATTCATATTTAATAAAATTTCTGGCAAAATAAAACTATTAATCTCATTAACTATAAGTTCAGCATGGTTTAATTTTCTGTTCAAGCCTGTTGATTCTAAATATATATGAGTGTGTATTCACTTTAATCTAGATCCCTACGAGGGAAAAGCACCATCCCAGTATCATAAAAAATCTCCCCCAAATAAGAACAGTAAGAGTCCTATCAATTCATCACCTAAAAAGCCAAGAAAGAAGAAAAGGAAGATTATAGTATTTTACGAAGACGAACCAGAAGGTACTTAGTAAGAAGGGCATGTTTGGGGCAGAGTTTCTGCACCCAAAGAGCATAGATTTGAGTCATATCTAGTCTGACTTAGATCTCTGCGCCAAAATCTCAAAGTTGGTGAAACTGAAACTCTGAAAGTTTTTTTGCAATACCAAGGAATATATTTACAGGGAAGACGGTCAGGTAAGTTGGTAAGGGATTGTCACATATTGTACCGTATGGTGATGTTTAACATAATCAGAAATGTCTAATTAGAATATATTGTCAGAAAAGCATAACAGAGTATTCACAAAGTTTGTTGTCCTGTGCTTACTTAAGGGCTTACAGTATTTAGGTGCAGAAAGTCTGTTGTAGTTTCTAGATTAGGGGTGGGCAATAAGTGGCCCCCCAGCTGTTGTCGAACTACACATCCCAGCATGTCCTGCCACAGTTTTGCTATTCGGCCATGCTAAAACTGTTGCAAGGCATGCTGGGATGTGTAGTTCAACAACAGTTGGAGGGCCGCTTATTGTCCACCCCTGTTCTAGATCATTATCCCCATTATTAAAGTGTACTTATAAGTAGAGGTGAGCGGTACAATTTTGCTGAAAACCGAACACACCCAAACTTTGGGGTTCTGAGTTGAACCAAGTCCCAGCTCAGGTCTCTCTACATTTAAGTCCTTCCCTCGTGATTTCAGATGCTATGAGGTGGTCACAATGGAAATGACTGGAAATAAATGTTATTGACTAATACTATAGGAACAAAAACAGGCCCAAGTTACATGATTTTAGCTGTGTTTATTACTTTTTAAAGAAATGAAAAACCGAAACTACACCAAAATACTTGAGGATGGTTTTGCCAAGGCCAAAACACAATGATGATTTAGAACTAAAATTAGAACACGGAGGTTTACGCACATCTCTACTTATAAGTAGAGATGAGTGGTCCGGTTTTGAATTGTTTCTTTTGGCTGAATTAGTGCAGGTTCGGCTTCACATTATTGGCTATCCAAAACAAGTGAGAGCCGGATAGCCATCAAGATGCCGTTTTGGAGATCTGAACATAACTAAATAAAACCAAACCATTCATCTCTACTTTAATAAAATTAGGAGGAACTACATTAGTATAATACTTTTCATCAAAGGTGGCTTAAGAGAGGAACGGTAGTGTTCATTCTAGCACCCTGCATCTGTAACAAACAATGCAGTTCCTCTTTACTGTTTGGGGTGTCGCTCTATGCTCTGGTGCCTCTTGTACACTCTTGTTTGTATCTCAACAGTTTGTTACATCATCTGAGTGTGCTAGAAGCACCAGAACAGAGAGCAACACCCCAGGCAGGGGTGTCTTATCCATCCCTGTGTCTTTCCAGCTATATGTCCCGTGTTTCTCAAGATTTGAGCCCAGTGTCGCCTCCAACCTCCTGCTCCCTGTTTTACCACCTGCCCCATATCCCCTCCAGCCTTGTGTCACTCCAGCCTCCTGCCCCATGTTACCTCCAGCTCCCTGTGTCATCTCCAGCCTTCTTCTCCCTGTGTCACCTCCTGCCCCATGTCCCCTCCAGCCTTGTCACTGCAACCTCCTGCCCCATGTTGCCTCCAGCTTCCTGTGTCATCTCCAGCCTTTTTCTCCCTGTCATCTCCTGTCCCATGTCCCCTCCAGCCTCCTATGTCTCTCCAGCCTCTTGCCCAGTGTTTCCGCAAGCCTCCTGCTTCCTGTTTCACCTCCAGCTCCCTGTGTCATTCAAGCCTCCTGCTTCATGTCTCTCTAGCCTCCTGCTCCCTGTGTCACCTCTTTCCCCAAGTCACTTGAGCCTCCTGCTTCTGTCTTTACTGACATATTTCCCCGTCTTTCCAACCTCCTGCCCCTTGTCATTTTAGCCTCTGCCCCATTTCTTTCCAGCCTCCTGTCCCCCATATCTTACCAGCCTCCTGCCTCCACTGTTATTCCAGCCTCTGCCCCCTTGTCTTACCAGCCTCCTGTATTACCGACTGCATGGTCCTCTTTGTCCACAGTTGGTGGCTCCCTTTTGTGGCAGAGAGCGTGACGTGATGCCACGAGGTCAGGGTCGTACTTCTGGCAGTTCTGGGGTAGGAGGAGCTGTCATGCCACCGAGCACCATGGTCTTGCTCAGATACGCAGTTCCAGGATAATGATGCTAAGAAGGGAGGTGGTACTGTGTAATGGCTGCCAAATTCTTAATGCTACGTCGTACCAGATGGTACTGCCATACTCGCACCTCTATACACTGTGTTGCTGCACTCTAGGGCATTATGAATACAAGCAAAATTCTCCTAAATGACGGGGGGGGCACATGTCTTAGTGCCCCCCCCCCTGAATCCGTCTATGCCCGTGCCATGTTCCTGGGGATTTCTCTGTTATGATGCGCAAAACACCAGGAAAATGGCCACCATGCCATTTTCCCAGTGATTTCCGCTATGCTGCTGTGCTGACCTATGCTGAACTCTGGAGAGGTAAGTGTACTTATGTACTTATGGGTGCAGGGTGTACGGTGTGGGCCCCCCTCGACCAAGGGACCCACACACCCTGCACCCATTATAGATATGCCAATGCCTTACACCTCACTAGGCTTGCTCCCCAGACTATTAAAATGTCCATGTTCTTACAACTTGCACCTTAATACCTTAACCTTAATACATCAACGGCTAATACTGTATGTGTATATATATATATATATATATATATATATATATATATGTATATGTATATATACATTCATAAAATAGTAATGCTCACCAGCATCCTCTTACTTGCAAACAAAGTCAACTAGGAACACAAAATACTGATACAGCAGAAAGTGTCACTATTCCACAAATATATAAAGATAACAAGATAGACATAAGAATCGTTCATCTACAGTAAAGTATTAGACATTTGTTTTGTTCCACATTTGTTTTTTTCTATATGATATAAATAAATGTATAGAATTATACCCCCAGCTCTGAGGAGTCATCATGAGGAAAGTATTGTGTATAGATGAATTACTGAGCAACAGCAGAAATACTGAAGCATGAGCCCTGAGAATGTTTTATAATTACTCTCACATTGCTAATGCATGAAAAAGCAATTGATCCAGCCAATAAAATAAGAAAGATAATGCATATTGGTTTATTTAAACTGTAAGTTCCAATGAGGCAGACTGATGTGAATGAATAATATGTGGTCTATGTACTAAACAGTGTTAGGAGACAGAGTGAAAAGTGATAAGAAAGTGATAAGGTGCCAGCCAATCAGCTCCCAACTGTCATTTTTCAAACACAGCCTGTGAGATGACAGTTCTTATCACTTTTCACTTTGTCTCCTAACACTGCTTAGTAAATAGACCCCTATGTTTTGTACAGTGCAATATGGTGGCACTATATGAATAAATAATAGATTTATGATCTAGAAGACTTCTTGACTATAAAAAGGATCTCACTTGCAGGAGCTGGTATGTCTGAGAATTACTTTGCAGACCATAATTAGGCACAAAAAATGCTTATTATAGTAAGTATGAGGAATGTTTACAAATACCAGTGGAAAAATTCTAAGAACAGATAAAAACTGCACACAATTAATAGAGTAATACTGAGAGAAGTATTTTGCTTTATCATTATTATTCTTTAGTGTCTTCTTAGTTTATAGAAGAACAAATAGGGTATGGGAACTTTATTACAAAAATGTACAAAAGTATTGGATATAATGCAACTGTTATTATACTGGATTTGAATAAACCCATGGTACAAAACGTGTTTCATGAAAATATTTGTTGTGTATTTCCCAGTAATAAATTGTGGTAATCATATGTATCCGCAATAAATAAATTATTACAGAAGTGTCTTCAGCAGATCGGAGAGTTCTGGGGAAAAAATTACATAACTTGTGGTGTGCTTGGGTGAGAACTTCAGCAATTGGATAAACCACTGAAGATATCTCTAAAAGTGAATTGCAATCGGTTCAGTCAACATTACATTGAATGGTTTACATTTATATTAAGCTATTTTAAAACAATTATGCAATGCCTGAGTGATGTTTATGAAATCGTCAATGAAACCTAGATAATAGCTTATTCCCAAAAATTCCCTATTTATGTTTGTTGGTGAATAGACTACATACAGGTCTTCACAGATGCTGCATCAATTTATGTGCTGAATGGTTGCAGACATGTGACATAAGCATGCTTTTCTAGCAATCTCAATATTCGTGGATACCTATGTTTTCTTTTATTGTATGTTAGATTCCACTGAGAAACCATCAAAGGATAAAAAGCGTCCACCAAAAAAGAATTCTAAAGCGCCCAAAAAGAAAAAAACTGGGACAGTTGAGGAGTCAGAAGAAGAAATTGAAGGTACTGTAGTGACAGAAGGAGGTGATCTTTGGTAATACATTCAGGTATCTAAGTGGAAAAAACATTGGCAACTGCTGTAAATG